>JAWNPF010000055.1:15375000-15915000 GCA_035045185.1 Drosophila meridiana | reverse complement strand
GATTCACACACAGCATGTGTTATACTCACGCCCAACTGAGTTATTCACAATCAAAATTGTTTTAACTGTGCACACAAATAGACACACAGACCACAGTAGCTCGTTATTGGGTTCAAGTTCGGCTATAAGTAGCACATAGACAAAGATCCTGGCGAGGGATATGTGTGTGTGTGAGTGTGTCTCTTAAGGCAAAGGACATCTTTGTCATTTTTACCCACAAGCAACTAATAAAGAAGCTCATCATTGTTGTTGTTGTTGTTGTTGCTGTACATTGTTATTGATACCTCAGCTTCTATTCAAGCACACACATACTCATACACAAAGACCCTCACACACAGAGGCCGGCAGACAAGGGAACCCTTTTTAGGGCAATTCCCAACAGTCTTCAGCCTGGCTTTCGCTTCCTTTTTGCGTGGCCTCCTGCTTGCTTTTGAGCCGATGGTAATAAAGCAAACTTCCAGCTGTTTATTAACATGTTTCTTTGTCAATATATGTACATATATCTTATATAAATACTCGCCCACAGACAGACACTAGCTTAACAGACGCTGATAGGCAAGTGACGGCATTCTCTCTCTCTCTCTCTCTCTCTCTCTCGCACAAGTTTCGTCTTACAAGTGAAAAATTCCTTTAGGCCAAAGTGTGCATTAAGAAGATTGTTTTACTATTGTTGTGATACACACACATACATATCATATCACACACACAGACACTCACACACACACCCAAACACTCAGAGAGAGGCTAAAAATACCTTAACTACATGACATGACATTGGCAGACAAGACAGCTTTCGCCTGCAGCTTGTTTCCTTCTCTTGCTTTATCTTTCCCACTCCTTTGCGCCGTTCTCTTGCGTTCTCTATGCGCGCTCCCTTTCGCTCCTGCTTTGTCACTGCCTGTGTCTTCCTCTTTCCCAGTTTCTCGCACGCTGTCATTCCACTCAACAAAAGGATTCAAATTTCATTAAATCTCATACAAAAGTATCAAAATGCCATTGTTGTCATGACACACCCACACACACACACACATTGCACTTGCCTCTCTCTATCTCTCTCTGTCCCCCCTCTCTCTCCCTCTCTCACACTCTTAGTGTGCCTCTGTCCTTGTCGACACCAAAGTAGCAGCATCTGCAGTCTGTATCCATATTGGTAACTGCTTTTACTTTGGGCCTTTTATTCGATTTACGTTTCAACTTGTTTAAATTTGCTTAGTGTGTGAGTGGAGCATATGTGTACATATATGTCTATGTGTGTGTGTGTGTGAGTTCTCTTGAACTTAGCGCCAAGCCATTGATCGCTATCATCTGTAATGGAAAACTTAATAGAGTAGACAACACTTTGTCGTAACAAGCATCTAACATCAAATTTCCTACAAATGCTTCGTGATAATCGGGCAAAGAAGTTAGCTTCCTTTATTTTTAGTCTCTTTAAGCAATTACTGGCGCATAAACTTGGCTGAAATCCTAACGCAAATAAATCGACTGTGTGTGTGTAGGTTGTTCTGAATTGAACGCTGAAAGCTGTTAAGCGCATGTTAATTGGAATTATATGAATGGGAATTCATTGTATGTATTGCATATTAAAATTGTTTGTGATAAGTTTTTAGGGAATTTCTTTGGGTATAATATATATTGATAGATTTACGATTTATTTATATATTATGTACAGCTGTGTTCACAAAAGTAGCAGTGCAGTTGAAAATGGAGGACTTTGTTTTCAACTCAAAATGTTATTAATTTTGTTATAAATATATATATATTCTAAATTTCCAAAAGATTGGTGCAATTATGTTTTTTTTTTTTAAATATGATTTATCAACTTTGAAGTGAAAGCTCAAGGGTACTGCTATTTTTGTGAACACAGCCGTTGGTATGCTGAAATGAAATAATAAATAAGTCTAATATGATGCAAACAAGATATATAACAAAACTTAACATTAATCTCTGCTAACTCTAATATAATGTAAACATATAATATGACATTCTCTCCTCTCTCCTCTCTCCTCTTTCCTCTCTCCTCTCTCTCTCTCTATCTCTCTCTATCTTCTTCTCATTCTCTCTCCTCTCTCTCTCTCTCTCTATCTCTCTCTCTCTCTCTCTCTCTCTCTCACTCTCTATCTCTATCTCCCTCTCACTGTTGATAACATAAACTCTTACTCCTTGCGTTAACAGTCTCTATTAAATTTAACAGAGTATACATATTCGTTAACCACGATTAAGACATTTAACAGCGCTGTTAACTATTGTCTTTCCCTTAATAACATGCTAGCGAATTCTTAACATTAACATTCTCTGCTCATATTAACATAAATAGGAACAGCCTTACTTTTCCCTACTTACTCTTTTATTCACACTTTTATTTTCCATCCATTTCCTTTTTATTCCGTTTTATTTACTTTTCCGCGTTATTTTGTCGCTGCAGCTTCAATTAACTGTTTATGTTGTCATTATTTCTTTTACCTGTCAGCAACTTTAGCTAGCGAACTAATTTACACATTTGATAATTTACAGATCTACTAAGAGACAGTCATGCCAAGCATGCACACACACACACACGCACACACACCACACACAACTAAGCTCAGACAAACACCCGCAATTATTTCAATCAACTGTGTCGCGGCTGTCGCGCACAGCCTCTAAAATGTATCTGTGAGTGTGTTTTGTGTGTGTGTGTGTGTGTGGCAGCGGTTGCCTAATCAGCCACCCACAAGTTCGAGCAATCAGCCAACATAGAGCACCCGCAACCACCCAATGCACCGCCCTCTACATGTCTCTATCATTTCAACTTTTGGCAAACAAACTTTTCAAATTGCTTTCGCATTAAAAATCACTAAAATACGTTTTTCGCATCGCTGCTTACAAAATGGCGTTCTTGCTGCTCAGTGAGCGTGTGAGTGTGTGTGTGTGTGTGCATGTGTGTGCCTTGCACTAGTGCTGTGTGCGTGCCTGTGTGCTGCCTGTTTGCTTACGTTAAGTGTCATTAAGCTTTTGTCAACTCATCAGCGTCGCTCGCCTTGTGGTTTGTTGCTGCAAAAAGTTAAGCATATCAAAAACATAAATTAAACCACTAAGATGGCATAAGCTATTGATTTATGACTGACTTCAAAATGCCCTATAAATAACATTTATATGACACTTATTGTTGTTTGCTCAAAAAAAGAAAAATAAGCTAAATAAAAACTACTTTATGCTTATATAATAATGAAGCTTAAAATATTTTAAAATAATAAAATTAAGTATTAATTTAAATCAAATTAATTTAAATTTTTGAATTGCCTCAAAAATAATAATAAAATATAATAAATAAAGATAAAAACATTTTAAGCTTGTATAAAACTTGATCTTTCAACTCGATGAATCAACTGCACTTTTAATATGATATAATAAAATAGTTGACCAGTTTTCTAAATAAACACATGAAATTCAGATAAATAAATTTATCTTTCTTGATCGATACAATGAGCAGCTGAATAATTTAAATTTAAATTTATTTTTCTTTTAAATTTAATAATCTGCATATACCCACTGCTTAAACTTAATGCGTGGGGAAACAAACTTTTGGCTAAATATTTGATTGGATTAAAGCCCATTTTGTTTTTGTGTCTTACCAAATCCGAGCTAAGCCACAAATGAGCATTGAACATGCCAAACAAAGTTGACCACACCAAATTTGCTGTAAACAATATGAAAACTGTGCAAAACAATTTTAAAAGCTGACTGTAAAGTCGAGAAAAAACCACAAATTATTTGCTTCAAATCATTCTGGGATACATATGTATTTAAGTCTAGTGAAACACACATTATTGTTACACATTTGCCATGTGGGACTCAAATCGGTCAGGCAAAATTGTTCAACTTGTTTTGTTTTTTATTAAAAGTTTATTTTTTGACATTTCGCATAATTGCGCAATGGAAAGTTGACTAAATTGAAAGCGTATTGTGAATTAAATATTAAGTAAATTATTATGGATTCGAGATAAGATTCGGAATTAAGCTGAAAAAGTGACAAAAGGAAAATGCATTACTGCTAAAGTTTTTTATTTGATTTTCGTTTTGAATTCTTACATTTAGTACTCAATATAACTAGTTTTTGTTCTACATACATATGATTTATTATCATATATATGTAGATATATATATATATATTCGTATTTAAGATATTTAATCTATTATCAATTTAATGGATGAAATTGATCAACTTATAACCATCAATTTCACCGATTTATATAAACATTTAATAAAATCTCATTAAGAGCATGACCTCTCTCTGCGATTCTCATATTAAACATATCCTATACAATTATACCTCATTCAATTTAAACAATTCCCCTTGTCATATTCTCATATTTCAAACACATATTGTTCATAATTGGCCACAAAGTGTGACCAGCAAGCGTAGTCATCGGGCAACCCCTTCAGCACGTATGATATCATGTGGTACATCGGCTATATCAATAACGAGGGGTAGCAAAAATGCAATTTTAATTAGCCGAACGTGCGACAAACGCACGTAGAACGCATAACCGCAAGATGGTGCTGCAATTAGGCGACTGGCAACGGGCTACTGCCAATTGGACAGAGTCCAGCGATTCGCAGTGCTGTCGAGCACAGAGTCTGTCAGTCAGTCTGTCATTCAGCCAGTCAGTCAGTCAGTCACTCCGTCAGTCTGTCAATGTTACGTGCTGGTGCAACCAAACAAAATTATGTGGCCAACATTTGCCGGTGGCACATTTCGCGGAGAGCCCCAACTGCTTCTCGCTGCCCTTGGCTTGCGGCTTATCCGCTGCCAGTCGTTTGTTTTGCAATGCCCAAATTACTTTATCGATTTGCCCAGTACGTTTGCACAATTTGGCGTATTGCATACATTACGGCGCAGCAGCAGCAGCAGCAGCAGCAGCACGGTTTGGGGTCGCAGCTGAACACGCAGTGGACAAACCAACCACGCTAACGAGCCTCATTAGTGGCATGCGTAGGACAATGTTCCACTGGACAATGGCAAATGGTGAAGTAATGAAATGACACTGGGACTGTCATCGTTCCGTTGACATGTGAGCAACATGCACGTGATTCTTACTCGGATACGCCAAATGATGATTACATTGCGATTCGCACAGCCCTGAACTACTTTCACAGCATCAGGAACTGGGTTTCTTATGGGGTTTTAACAGAGATGACTAAGATAGGGATTTTCATTTTTATATATAAGTTGATAGGGTATGCGAAATATGTAAGTGGGACACTACGTTTAATACTTATAAAAATTGTACCGATCATGATATCGGAAAAAAAAGACAAATTGATGCTTAAACTTAGTAAAATGATCAATTAACTTAATCTTAATATAATTTAAAAAAAAGTTTAAAAAATCAATCAAAATATTTGCTTAAGGTTCAAGCACACTACAATCAAAAAAAAAAAAAATGAAAAAAAAGAAAGAGAACTAAAAATTGAATTTTTGTTTAGTCTTTGTTCCATTTATTTATTTCGCATACCTTATACATATATAAAGATGTTTTGAAACGAATTCTGTTAGTATTAACAGTTTTAAATGAACATAACTATTCAATGTAAACTTTGAACTGTTAATATTAACACAGTATGCTTCG
This sequence comes from Drosophila meridiana, assembly GCA_035045185.1. Classification (NCBI taxonomy): domain Eukaryota; kingdom Metazoa; phylum Arthropoda; class Insecta; order Diptera; family Drosophilidae; genus Drosophila; species Drosophila meridiana. The sequence goes on along the minus strand of JAWNPF010000055.1, from coordinate 15,909,391 downwards.
AAACATCTTTATATGTATGTTAATTTTTTTAAAAATATCTAAATTAGTTCAGTTATATGTTTCTAATATTGGTGATATATATAATGCGTATAGCAACTATTCAAGTTTTATATTCCTGATATTGCTGATATATCATGGGTATAGTAACTAGTGATTTTGATTTGATAATTTGACTTGATTTAATTACTAACAATTTCAATTTAACATAATTTATACGCTTTCAATCACAGTCTGCTCAACATAAATGGTAAACTAACTCTAGCCCTATATCTGCCTGACATTATACAAAATATTACTCCAATACATATACAAACTCCTTAATACTCTACCATTCAAATAATATAGCCAATTTCTTGTAGCTTGTATAATATCAATCAAATAGACCTGAAAGACCCTGGCAGCCAACGCAGACCCAAGCCAGATGCCTAATTAATTGATTGAGGATGTCGTGCTGTCCTGTTGTCCTTGTTGTCCTTGCTGTCCTTGTTGTTGTTATGGCTTTTGGCAATGTCGCAGCGCCGTCAAGAGGCTCAGTTGCAAACTGTCATAATATTGACTCATTGGTCATGTAATTAATGGTGTTAAGACTCGCACGACATATTAATGCAATTCAATTGACAGACCGCATCCGTTATGCATTTGCAGCACCCTCCGACTCCGACTCGCATATTGACTTCAATTATACTGAAACCCAATCCGGCCCATCATGACAGCCCCCAAAAGGTATTCACTAATTGCCGACATAATGAGAGATTCTGTCATGATGATGTCTTTAGGTAGAATTTGCAGCTATAAGAAATACTTTATCATATAACAATATAAAACTGAGTGTAGGATTATTATTATTTTTTTTTTATTTCAGCTAAAACAATTGATAGTTTTTATCTCTCGCCTAAAATTGACATTCAGCATGGGAATTTTGTCTGCATTTTAGAATTGAACAATAAATTTACATTTATCACTCCAGTTATATGTACTCATCGCTATCTTCGGCACTATCATCAGAGCTGTCCTGCATGCTGCCGATCATAGTCTCGGGGCACTTGGGCTTGCTAACTGCCATTAGAGATTGAAATATTGTACGTTTGGATGTATTTGGTTCCGGATTCTTGGCACTGGCATCCTTGGCACCCTTGGCAGCTGTGGCACCTTTGGCAGCCTCTTTGCTGCTGCACTGTGGCTTCTCCTTGTCGGTGTCGTTGCGCATTTCGACGATTTTCAGGGGCTTTCGCTTGCCGATGGCTCGCGGTCTCATTTGAATGCGCACATTCGGTTGACTGAGGCCCTCGTAGGGACCCTCCTCGCCGAAGCCGTTTGGATACGTTTGCTCGGGCAGCTCTTGCTCGCGGTAGTAATACCTGTTGGGTATTGCCGCAAAGGCATCGCTATCCTCGGACGTATCCTCGCCCGACCCGGACTCAGTCGTGCATCTCGAACTTGATTCGTATTCGGAGCTATAGCGCGACTTCTTCACGGCAGTCGGAGATTTCTTAACTCGCTTCATGCGTGGGGAGCTCACCGGCAATTTGGAGGGATCGGCCATGGCTTGTCGCACATTCACCTTGGTTCGTATCTTGACAGCTTTGCGGACAGGTGTCTTCTTCACGTTGCTTGCAGTAGCCTCAGTTGGACTATCGTGGGGTTTGACACGCAGCGTAGGTAAATTCGACACTTTGCTTGGATTGCCCTCTGGTGGAATATCCTTTTCTACAGGTTCACTTTCTATGAATTGCCTTCGCGCGTTCGCCTGAGGTGGCGATTCGGGCACGGTTTTCTCATTTATATTTTTGGCTTGCTTCATCACCATTTGCAAGAGAATGGGCAAGTCTTTCTTAGCAAAGTTTTCGCCGAATTCCCGCTGCAGCTTCTCGCGCGGCTTCAATTGACACTTGTCGCCCGTTTCGAGGGCGAACGTCTCCAGGGTATGCTTATAGCCATACCAGGAGAAGTAGTCAACCACCAGATAGTTGAGCAGCTGCACCAAGCCCCGCTGCTTCATATTGCCGCCGCAGAGTGGTTCCTCCTTCTTCAAGTCCGTCTCTCCACGCATCATGTTCAGCACCTTCACGTGCAGCCCACTGCGCATCTCGTCCAGTATGCCATTTCGTTCGAAATGCAGCTTAATACTGTCCTCAATCAACTGCGAGTACGAGTTTTTGCCATTTTCCATAATGAACAATGAAAATACAACACTTCAATGGAAATTTGTAAATCTATAACGAATGAATTTATTTATATTTTACGAGCTAACAGTTTGAAGTCGAATTGGTAATTGAATCTGATTTTGAAGTCTCGCAAACTCTACAACGCTATGAAACTTGACAAAATGTTTACTGCGTTCTTCAGAATTCATAATTTATGTTTATATTCAGAACCTATTTGAAATGGGAAATTTGGTAATTGAATCTGATTTTGAAGTCAGACAATCTCTACAATGCTATGAAACTTGACAGAATGCTTACTGCGTTCTTCAGAATTCATAATTTATGTTTATATTTAGAGTCCATTTGAAATGGAAAATTATAGGTATAATGGTTTTGTTTAAATGTATGTAACAGGCAGAAGAAGGCGTGGTAGATCCCACAAAGTATATATATTCTTGATCAGGCAACGAGCTGAGTTGATTGAGCGCTGTCCGCCTATCCATAAGTGTGAACGCGTCGATCTCAGAAACTATAAGACCTAAAGACTTGAGCAGGTCAAGCTTGCTTTAAATAATCGATAACTACTTTTTTAAATATTATCGATCATAAATTCTAAAATTAAATTTCCTAAATTTTTAGAGGTAGAGTCTTAAAATTTTGCATATAGATTCATGTGAATTTTATACAATTTTGTTTTTTTTTTTTATCGGACCTGGTTGGAGGAATCTCTGGTCTGGCACCCCCGTTACTAGACCTTTCTATCTTGATTTCTCTATATTTTTTTTGTCTAAAAAGTTTTTTTCGTCAAGCCAACGGGTAACTCAGCTAACATCATCTCGTTAATCATGCAGATAACCTTGAGTTGGAGGCTGCATACATTAGCCATTAGGTGAACTTTTTTACGGCGTTGCCAAGTTTTCGGATCTGTCTCAAGAGCTGAAGTCAAAGTGCAGTGAACGGCATCTTTAAGCGCTTTAGTGACCTCCATGAGTGCGTCGCAGCAGCAATGGAAACGTATTTTAAAGATTAAAGTGATTGAAAATGTAATAACACCAATTTAATAAAAACAAAAACTTTTTTAATTCAAGCTGATAATTTTAATTGTATTTCAAAATTCGTATTTGTTCAGTTTAATAAAATCAAGTCAGTTAATTTTCCATCACCACATAAAAAGAGCTCTTCATATTTGCCAAAATGATTGTTTTGAAAAGTTATCAATCTAACATTCACTGCGTGGTGAAGTTTGCTTGCACTTCGGTCTAGGGAAATGTCCCAAGATGCGTCAGTTTGTGGCAAAAGATGCTCGAGGAATGGGTTTGAGCCAAAAGAAAAAGAAAGGTTATGTCTTTAATGTGTTCTGAATCGTTGGTTACTGGACTCAACCATTCGTTGCCGCACATTTACTTTGCTCAGAGGGGTTTTGGCGGTGTCAACAATCGCGCAGGCTTCATGTAAGGTTAACGGGCGCTTCGGCAGCCCCTTGGCTGGGTAATCTTGCAAGGCCCGATACGACTTTTGTAAGTTTTCCCATCTACTTTGACCTTCTCTACTTAAACTATCTTTCATCCACAGGTCCATTCTCATGGGCGGGGCCTTGGAGTTGGAGTTGGTTTGCGTAATGGCAGGCGTAGGTTCATGTGAGCTCTCCATCTTCTGTAGCGCTTCCATATTGGGCTTCTCTCTTGGGTTAAGACTTGGTCCATTTGAGCTGTCCACTTTCTTTAGGATTTCGTGAGTTGATGTTAGCTTTATCCTGCTCTCATTCATGCTCTTCAGCTGGCTAAGACTTTTAAGGTTGGGAAAGCTTTTCAACTCTTTGCTGTATTTTCGAAAGTGTCTCGCATTGCTTGAAAATTTCTTTGACCGACTTTCTTTGATCGTTGTGTCCGAATCATTGGCTTCGCTTCTATTTTCTTTGGCTATGGTATTACTTCTCTTCAATTTCTTCTTCCTATGACTGCCTGGCTTTCCCTCGTCAGGCATGTCTGAGCCTTCCCCGCCGACTTTAGCATCTTTTTTCAGTTTTTTGTTGGGCTTTTCCTTAGATGAAACATCTTTTGTCGCACGAAGACGTCCTGGTATTTTTTTCAATTTCTTTGGGGTTTGGTCTCCCCTATTTGGAATATGCTCCCACATGCTCTTTTCCAGCAATGCGTCGTCAGCTTTAGTAGATTCCTTCAACACCATTTGCAACAGGATGGGCAGATGTGAATGTCTGAACTTTCCCTTAAATTCCTGTTGCAACTTATCGCGCGGCTTCGGCCGCGATTTTTCGCCCGTCTCTAGAGCAAAGGTTTTCATTGTGTTCGTAAAGCCATGCCAATTAAAATAGTCGACAATCAAATAATTGAGCAGCTGCAGCAGGCCACGCTGCTCCAGATTTGAGTTGCCACATGAAGGTTCTTCCTTCTCGAGCATAGTCAGCTCTTGGATCATCTTCATTGCTTCAACATGTAGCCCGCTACGCATTTTATGCAGTTTTTCGTTCTGCCCCACATGTAATCGGAGACTTTCCGCAATGAGACCCGAATATGAGTTATCTCCCATTTCATATAAAACAGAATTTTTTTTAAATAACTATAAATTTAATTTCCTTTGATTTGATACGATCTGAATCAGTTCTACAAAAATATCGAAAGCTAAACGATCCGAAAAAAGGATGAAATTAAAAAGAAAGCTTACTCGGTTAATTTCTTGACTAAATATATATATTTCGATCTGATAGATCTATATCTATATCTATATCTATATCTATATCTATATCTATATCTATATCTATATCTATATCTATATCTATATCTATATCTATATCTATATCTATATCTATATCTATATCTATATCTATATCTATATCTATATCTATATCTATATCTATATCTATATCTATATCTATATCTATATCTATATCTATATCTATATCTATATCTATATCTATATCTATATCTATATCTATATCTATATCTATATCTATATCTATATCTATATCTATATCTATATCTATATCTATATCTATATCTATATCTATATCTATATCTATATCTATATCTATATCTATATCTATATCTATATCTATATCTATATCTATATCTATATCTATATCTATATCTATATCTATATCTATATCTATATCTATATCTATATCTATATCTATATCTATATCTATATCTATATCTATATCTATATCTATATCTATATCTATATCTATATCTATATCTATATCTATATCTATATCTATATCTATATCTATATCTATATCTATATCTATATCTATATCTATATCTATATCTATATCTATATCTATATCTATATCTATATCTATATCTATATCTATATCTATATCTATATCTATATCTATATCTATATCTATATCTATATCTATATCTATATCTATATCTATATCTATATCTATATCTATATCTATATCTATATCTATATCTATATCTATATCTATATCTATATCTATATCTATATCTATATCTATATCTATATCTATATCTATATCTATATCTATATCTATATCTATATCTATATCTATATCTATATCTATATCTATATCTATATCTATATCTATATCTATATCTATATCTATATCTATATCTATATCTATATCTATATCTATATCTATATCTATATCTATATCTATATCTATATCTATATCTATATCTATATCTATATCTATATCTATATCTATATCTATATCTATATCTATATCTATATCTATATCTATATCTATATCTATATCTATATCTATATCTATATCTATATCTATATCTATATCTATATCTATATCTATATCTATATCTATATCTATATCTATATCTATATCTATATCTATATCTATATCTATATCTATATCTATATCTATATCTATATCTATATCTATATCTATATCTATATCTATATCTATATCTATATCTATATCTATAACTATATCTCTATCTATATCTATATCTATATCTATATCTATTTCTAACAGTCCAAAATTTAAATATATTTAAGTTTATAGTAAGTAAGCGCAATATCTACTTACACATAGTTCTCTTACCTGATCGCTCGACGGATAAGCGCTTTGCAGTGTTGTAAAATGCGCGCTTAGACGAAACTTAACGAGATGCTGCGCCTAATTAAACTTTGTACACACAACGCTTAAAGGTGCTCCGAGACGTAGACGTGCAACAACAACGTTGCCGATAATGGCCGACAGAGTGCGCTGCCAACTGGCTTGTGCCAGTGTTGCCAACGACGCTGTCTTTGCCGTTACCTTTTGCCTTGTATCAGTTGCAAAATTTATTGCACTTAATGGAATTTAAAAGTTTGTTTACTTGCAGCCAGTTGGAAGCCAAGGCGGCTGCCGCCATTTTGCTATGCGTGTGTGTGTGTGCGCTTGTGTGTGGACGTAAATGTGTATATATATTTGTGTATGCTAACGACAATGTCGTTTAAATGAATTTATGCTTAAACGATAATCATGCAAATTAATAGTTTCACAAGGACTCGAAATAAAAAGAAGGCCCCATTTGACTTTTCCACACGCATCGCACAGCAAAATATACAAAAGTTTTGCACACAAGTTGGGCGCAAACCGAAAGAAGGAGCGAAGAAAAATTAAGCAAAACAGTGAAAAGCATTGGGAAAACTTTGTGTCTGTGTTGGCATTCGGTTTTGTAGGTGCGGCTCAAAAGAGTTTCCTCAGCCATCGAGCCAAAGAAATATTTAATAACTATTTTCCTTTTTGTCTTCTTGAAAGTTCTCTTTGCTTTTAATTCTGTAATGGAATTGTTAAGAGCTGGAAGCTGTTTGATTTATGGCTAGGCCAAAGTTTTTAAGCAAAGATTACAAAAAATAATATATATAAATTTAGGAAATGAGCCGATGAAAAAGATGGCAGTCCCATCTGTCTTTAAGTTTAATGCAACTGCTCTTTAAATATTTGCTCGACTAATTAGCAAAAGTGTTGCCAAAACAAAAAATTGAAGCAAAAATAAAGTACAGTAATGCTCAGAAAAATGCTGCGCCATTTTCGGTTTATCTCTACTTTGTAGCAAAGCCAATTAGACAAAATGGCTGCGACACATTTCCGCTGGTTGGCCCGCCTCATGCGTTTGCTTTAAGTGCGCCCTTTGTAGGGGGCACTCTAACAATGTTGCAAAGGTTGTAACGCAGTAGGAATCTGAGGCGATGCTCTATAAGGTATCTGTGCAAGTAGTATTCGTTTGTCGTTATTACAATTTTTTGTATCTTAAATATTTTGTAATAATAATACAGGACAATAGATGAAGCTATAAATCTTATATTTTACTTTTTCATTTTCAATTGTATAGGTTAAGTCTCTCATGGAAAGTGTATTGAGAAGGCGTCGTGTCAACATAGAATGTCCCTTTTTGTCGCCTATTGAGCATTGTCCTTGTTGTTATTACCGACACACTTTCGCATTTGCTAATCGCATTAATTATGCGCTGCTTTCAGTTGCTGCTGGGCCTTTCGAGCTGCAGGCAAATGGCCAACAAATTGAGCGAAGGCGAACTGCAGGCGAAGCTGAGCACAAGAAGAGAGTACACCAGTGAGTGAGGGAGACAGATAGAGACAGAGACAGGCTGCTTACACTTTAGGAATAATTGCCTCACTGGGGAATTGAATTGAATATAACAGCAGCAGGAATAGCGAATATTAACAGGAGATGCCATTTTATTTCATTAATTATCAATTAGTTAGTTTTTTGATAATAATTATGCAAGATTTATTAAGTGGCTGTGGCTGACAACTTCGGCTATCTTCGACTAACTTTCGACAAATTTCGATTGAATTAATTAACAGCTGCACTTAATCAAATTGTGCGGCTGGGCGTCCGTTGGAATTTTGCGTGAAATTAAGTGCGATATTAATATTCAAGAGAAATTGCGAAAATATTTACTCAATAAATCAAATATATATTTTAAGTGGTTGGTTATGCATTATTAAGCTGCTTTTAATGCAAAATTTAGCAAATAGGGATTGCTACTAATGATATTAGTTAGTAATGTAGTTAGATATGTAGTAGATATGTATGTGTACAAGTGGACGATGCACTGTTAGAGCTATGTTATTGTGAGTAGTGTGAGTAGAGTAGCGCTGTTGTTAACTGTTGTCTCATAGGCTTAACATTGATTTATAAAATGCTGTTATCAATTGATGTCTGTTATGTTTAACAGTTCGAAGCATTGTAAAAGCTCTTATTAACATTACATTAACGACTAACATATTCTATATTTTATGGAATATGTTTCAAACAACTGTTGCATGAACAATTTTTAATAAAATACAGACTTAGTACTTCAAAAAAACTATTATAAAATTTACTGTTACAAAATCTATTAAGCACATAATTAATATATAAATAAATATATTTTAGCGATAATAGATATATTTCTTAGTTTCTATTGCCCTTACTTGAAGCTGCTTATATATTTTCTAATTGTCTTGATCATTGAATCTGCCTGTGAATTTGAGGATTCCCGCAATAGTCCAATAACCTCAGAGATGCCTCCAGTTGGACGGCCACGTTGCGCCTTAGTTGCCATGGCATAAAGCACACCAGCGCAAGCACCACGTTTGCCCTCCCAGTTCTCCGGACTGGGATCGAGTCTGTTGAGTAAAAATATATGTTTTTGGTATACTTGTGTGTCACTCATTTAATACTCACTTTTCAAGCATATCGAACGCTTTGGCTGCCACCCAGAACTCCTCGCACTTGTAGCACTCATTCGCGATGAGCTGAAGCAGAAGAAATGCCTCTGCATTCGTGTCTCTTGTAATGAATATATTCCATGCCAGCTCTGGATGGCCGCAGTGTATATGACACTTTGAGAGAATCATGCAATAGGTATGCTGGTTCTTTATGTCCATATCACTGATCTGCATTAGCAGCTCCTCGGCCTCCTTGTAATAGCCAGTGGCGCATTTGGCCTGAGCAAAATTATAGTTGAATACATCATCGTTCACAAAGTAGCTGCGTATGGAGTTCATATAGACCAGAACCTCCTCGAACTGTTCGTACAGAAAGAATGCCGAGGCCATGCTCTGACGTCCTGGTATTGTATCACATTCTGTGGCCGAGCTGCCCACAAGATGTAGATTTTGCTGTGCCGTCTTAATGTGCTCCTTCTGTGGGGATTAGAGATTTAGTTGAGATTAAGATGGAATTTATCATAGATGTAAATATTTATATATGTTTATATGTATATATTTATTTAAGATTTATATAGGATTTATCATGGGTGTAAATATTTATAAACAAAAAAACAAAAAAAAAAAAAAAAAAAAAAAAAAAACAAAAAAAAAAAAAAAAAAAAAACCACACAAAAAAAACCAAAAAAAAAAAAAACAAAAAACAACTAAAACCAACCCAACCACCACCAAAAATTATATTTATATAAAAAACAAAAAAAAAAAAACCCCAATAAACAAAAAAAAAAACACCATAAAAATAAACCAAACATAATTATATTCAAAAAAACTCAACCAACATACATTATTCTTCATTTTTGAAGATTTTTTGTACGATTTATTATAGGTGTAAATATTTATATATATTCATTTTTAAATATTTTTTAGGATTTATCATAGGTATAAATATTTATATTTACATGCATAGTTATATATATAGAAAGATAAAGGTGTGTATCGAAGAAACGAAGAAAATGGTAGAAGCCTTTTGAAAATGTTTATAGTAGTTCTCCATATTCGGGTATCGGAGCAATTTAATAAGAAACAGCTCGATAAATATTGACTATCCTATTTTTAGCTATTCAAAACTTATGTATCCAAAGTTTGCAGAATGAATGACTATGAATTCATGTAAAACTAAGACAATTACTTGAAATATTATAGTGTAATATAGTTATTCTTGATCATTAACTAAATCAGCTGAAATATAAAAAAAGTTCACCTCAAAACACTTAAAATCATACTGATGTCAGAAGCTCATAGACTAGGACAAATATGGATTTCTCTTCATGATAATTTTCTCGTGTTTACTCTCAGTACTCTAAGTCATGTAACTATTTTAAATAACGATCTCAAATACTTAATCCGCAGTCTTCAGCACTTACCGAACCCAGTTGTTGTCCGAGCGCCGCATGCACCACGCCCTTCAGTATATACTCATGTGGCGACGTGGGCTGCAGTTCCTTCATTAGAGCATGCGCCTCCTGCACATCGCCCTGCTTCAGATGGTAGATGGCCAGATTAAGCCGGGCCTCGGGCACGATGTTCAGCAGTGCAGGCAGCACTCTGAGAGCACCCTCGCCATTGCGAAAGACCACCAAATTGTGACGTATTAAATCCGCTCCGAATGTGCCATTGTCGGCAATGTTTTTTATCTCCTGCTCAGCGACGCGACCGCTGAAGAGTCGAAAGCGATTGCAGGCCTTCAGATTGATGGCAATGGTGCTATCGCTGTGCTGGCTTAAATACACATCGAGTACCTCCTGCGACATGTCGTAGTAGTCCAGCTTATAGAAGCACAGCGCCAGGTAGACGTTGATGGCAAGGTAGTCCTTGTTGTCGACCAGCACACGCTTATACACATCGATGGCCTCCTGGTAATGGGCGCGCATGTAGTGCATCGAGGCGAGGCTCAGCTGCTGCTCGACGCTGGGCGTGCTCAGCAGCGCGTCCAAAAGGTCTGCCCACTGCTGATCGTCGCCCAGCTTGTGGGCGAGATGAAAGAGCAGGCGTTGCTTCAGCGGCGTATCAGCCGTGCCCTCCATGAGCTGCTGCGCCTCCTCGTACAAGCCCAAGTAGAACATGCAGACGGCGATGTTGAGATCCAGCTGAGGGTCCTTCAAAGCCTGATACTGATTCAGCGCCTGCTGATAGTCGCCCAGGTGGAAATTGCAGTAGGCAATCCACTGATCGATTAGTTTCTGCTGCTGTTCACTTTGCTGCGCCGTCTCCTCGCCCTCCTCCTGCTCGTCGTTGGCATACTGCATAGAGGGAGAGAAAGAGTTGAGCTAACATTTTACAGGTAAACAATATTTGTCACTCACCTCTAGGAAGGCTCGCGCACCTGTGTAGTCGCGCCTGATGATGAAGTCCTCCAGTGTTGCCGGCGCTGGCGCTTTGCGCTGCTGCTGCATGCCACCGCCGCTTGCCGCATGCCGTGAGCTGGCTGAATCCGTTTTGCCACGTGAAAGTATCTGTGCGAGGCATGGAACTCAGGTAACGCAAAGTATCTCAAGCATTTCAAGTATCTTTTGCTATATTCAGCTGCATTTCTTACCATTTTCTTTTTTTTCCTTTTTTTTCTATTGCCTCGAACTCTGCTGTTGGACTTTTCCTTTTGCTTGTGCCCAGTTCGTATTTTTCTCTGTTGTGTTTTCTTCGTGGCGCTTGGTTACCGTTGCGATTACGGTTATGGTTGCTTGGCAACCAACACTGCGTCGATAAAGCAGTTCCCACGCCTGACTGCATCCGCAGCCAACTGTTGCTGCTGCTGCTGTTGTTGGTGCTGCTGTTGTTGCTGCTGGCATTGCAGTAATACAACATGCAAATGCTATTCTCAATTCTTGGTCGTGTTTTCACAGCTTACTTGTGTCCTTTTTTCATTCTCAAGAACAAGTAAAGAAAACTTACTTTTCTGCTGAAGTGTCAAATGCGTTATGTTTACACTATCATTTTGCATGTTTACTTAACTTTGTAAGATTGTTTGTGCTCGGTTCAAAGAAGGTTCTCTGAACAGAAACACATTCTTCATCGATTATTTCCATTAATTAAAAAGATAGATTGGTAAATAGAATTAGACTGGATTAAAACTAATTTGTATTAATTATATATATTATTTTATTTATTATTTATTATATATGATAATATTTTGTGTTATATATACTATTTAAATACGATATAGTTCATTTATATATAATTGATTGCAATAAAAATAATGTTAATATGATGTTAATATGAAATGTTATGTTAATTTTGCTGTTAATATGACTGTTAATAAAATTGATACTAGCAAATATATATAGTATTTTATTGTAGATCCTATAATTATTCTATTTTCAAATGAAAACAACATTGATTACCTGCAAAAGCCCTCAACTGCTCATAACCGCCCTCATTTTTGGTTAGTGTATACCATTATATAGGTACTTGTAAAATGGAATTTCCATTTCAGGTTTTCATGTTTTCATTTACCATTGCAAGATTTCACTTGCATTCCACTTAAGGTGAGTTCAGCCATCCAGAGTAGATCTGTAGTTATGTCTGTGGAGTGCATTGTTGACACACTTGCTTTATTTATAAGGCGTACAAACTTATAAATATGCACTCAGCCTGAAGAAAAATGCGTGTGTCGCACATGCTTAAGTACACACACATACATACACACACATATATACACACACACACACACATATATATAGATACATAGATGTATAGCAGATGCATCGTTGTCTGTTTGGCATGTCGTGCCTTGTCCCATGTTACTTATTTTCATTTTATTTTTTTTTTTTTTTGCTATTATCTGCTGACATTGCAGAATGTTAAGTGTCTTTCACATCCGATGATAGACACCTTCCCTACGCATTATTGCAAACATGTGCTGGAATTCGCATTAGGTGCAGAAATTCTTATAAATTGCTTTGTACAGCTAAAAATTGCATTATTTATTAGAATGCATTTATAGAAATGTTTTTTAACTGAGAAATAATATAGAAAATGATGGAAAATGTATTTAATTTATAATAATTTGTAGACAGCGAAGAAGATAAATGTTCCAGTTATTAAATGAGAAGATTTGATTTTAAATAAAACATATAAATAGTCTATTCAGTAATAAATAGTTCTATAAAATAAATACTATACTGACATATACGCGTCTTGAGACTATCTTTTTATGGCAAACTAAGATTAATGAGCTTATATTTTTATTAAACAAATTATTTTTTCCCATTCTAATTTTAAAAGAGCAGAAATACCGATTCCTGAGCATTTTTTTTTTTTTTTTAGCTAAAATGGGAAATGAGCAATGAATCCATGTTACTACATGTATTAACAGGTACTAAAACTACTAAAGAATACTATATTGTATATGTAAGGTGCACGAAATAGGTAAATGGGACAATAAATTTTTTCCTATAAAACTGAATCGATCACGATATTTAAAAAAAAAAACAATATGCTTAGTATATTTTTATATTATATTTAGTATGTTTTGCTAAAAATTACTGGAGAATATATGTATATACATACATACATGGTATATACTCTGCTACGCTCATATTTCCTTCTAATTGTTATAAATATTTTAAGATAACAAGATACCCCAAATTCCCATTTTCCATGGAATTAGGGTATAGAAATAGTTACTTTAATTCTTTTACATTTTTTATTTTATTCTAAAAAAATATGTATTTAATCTAAAATATTTAGCCATGTTGACTGTCAACCGCAACATGTCAACGAGAATTGAATATAAAAAGCAAGATAAAAATGAAAACAATCTGTTTGCTGCCTATAACACAATAATACGATGCACAGCAGCAGCAACAACAACAACAATAGGAACGACAATGTTTGATATACAAATGCGGGATATTGTGGAAACAAATTTATTTTCAAGTGCTGCGCAACGGTAACGAGTACTTGAATCATTTTAGTTGCCTGCCCCAGCGAGATGCCTGTGCTGGTGAGTGTGTATGTGTATCTGTGTGTGTGTGTGTGTATTGTGTTGTGTATTCAGGGCGCGCCTTTGTTTATGCTACACTTTATTGCGCTTTTGCAATTTCGCGTTTCCGTTTCCTGTCAAATCAGCCATAAAAAGCAAGTCGGCGCCCCGTGACACCGCGCGCCTATTACATTTCGCAGTCGAATAAACAATGCCAACATCATTTGCACCTCCTTCATTATGGCGCTCGTTATTTGTCAAACAAATAAACATCAGCAAGGGGCGGAGGGGCGGAGGGGCGAAAAGGAGCATTTCGCACTGGGAAGGCGTGACAGAGCGACATGGCACACTACGTGCAATTGTTTCGCTCGGCCATGATTTTCCATCATTATCATTGCGCTCGTGTTTACATTTTTAGAGCAGCTTCCCTATACGAAGAATCCCCCATACAATACAATACAAGACAATGCGAACGGAAAGCTCATGGGGTGCAAAGGGGAGGAGTTTCTTCAAGCCAGCAGCAAGTGACAATTTATTGTCATCTCTTCTTTGCCTTCGCTTGATTCACGCTTGTTTTATTTCTGTTTTGTTTTGCTTTGTTTTTCTCTTCTTTTTTTTTGTGTATTTTCGAGTATTTGCATTGCCTCTTTTTCTGTTTTCATCTAGCAGTTGGGTAAACTTGTTTTTCTTTCTTATTTTTGGCAAAGAAAAAATCACATGAAAATTGCGAACTTGCGAAATGAAGTGCAAAATTTAAACGGAAATTGAAATGGCAATGACAGAGCTGAGCAGCGTTCCCTTATCTCTCTCTCTCTCTCTCTCTCTCTCTCTCTCTTTCTCTTTCTCACTTTGTATTTTCCTTTTACTTAGTGCCTTTCCTGCCTCAATTCCTTGCTTGGGCACATGTTCCCCTAAGCCCGTTCCTCGCCAGCTGCATGAGAGAATTTTACTCTGAAATAAAGTTGAGGAAAATGGCGATTTTCTCAAGCGAAAACTAAACACTCGAAATGCGAAAATAAATAAGAATGGACATCTTGGCGATTTATTGTCCACGTTGTTGCTGCTGCTGTTGCCTGTCCTTAACTCAAGCTCAAATGTCGCATGCCGCTGAAGCATGCATAATAACAGGACAAAGCAAAGGGAAAATAAAACAGAATTAAAAAAATAAAAATGATAAAAAATATAAAATAGATAAAGTCAAGTGAACGTAAAAATTGCAATATTTGCTATAACAAAATAGTATACAAATTTCATATAATCTTTTATTTTAGAAGAAACTTAAAGTTTTTTTTTTTCTAGGAATCAGCAAAAGATTTAAGAAGGAAAGAGAACTTGAATGTTGAATGCACAACTTTATATATTTCAATTTTTGACTCAATGTAGATTTAATTTCAAATACAATATATCATATCGAGTTATTTTTGCTATAATATATGTGCATTGTTTAAAAAATTTTTAAAAGAAAAGTTTTGCTTTCAAAAGTCTTAAGAGAAGTTTTACTATTAAAATTTTACTTTAATTACTTAACACGCTTAAATGCTTTATTCCGTATATCTTAAAGCTTAGCTTTAGAAACAATTAAGATAAAAACTATATAGCGACTATATATTATTTCGAGTAGAGGATTTTAAATTAGTAGCTCCAGGAAGAAATACGAATTTAGCTAATTATTATTACAAATTATTAAAAAAAATGCCTAGACCTTATTGCTTAACCTTGAACTATGTTTTTTAAGCCTTGAACCACAATATATTTCAAGGATATATAGTTTAAGGTTCAAGAATTCAGGTTCAATGTTCAAGGCTCAAGGTTAAAGCTTCCAGGCCCAAAATGTCAAACCTCAAAGTAACAAACTAATAATACGAAACTTTTGCTATTTGATAGTCTGCAGCAAATATCTGCCAGGGAGGGACAGGTCCAGACAACGTAATGAGAGGAGCTGAAGAGGCAAGCGCAGAGAACTACATTTCGAACCGGCAACTGTTTGCAATTAGGCGCAAATAAACTAAATTGTTTTGCGGTTTGAGTGTTTTCGCCTAATTCGAGCCATTTTCAAATTTGTTTAACAAATATACACACAGCTGTGACTACCAATCAGACACGCACACGCAAACATACACACACATGCACACACATGCATGATGCTGCCCTTTATACGAGGGGCAATTGCATTATTGGTAAAATGTTTTCGGTAAATGTGTGAAATATTTTGGCTGGTTTTTGCCGGCTGCCCTCTAATTTGTGTACTTTGTGCGATTTGGCGCATTTACATATTTTAATTAAAACACAAACTTTGCATTTTAAGGCCGGGTTTGAAGTTCAAAATCAAAGCTAAGAGTACGTTTAGCTATAGATGACAATTGTTCGAGCTGTGTGTTGTGATTATGTTCGAGGCATTCGTGATATACCCTAGCGTGATTCAAATTGGGTATACTGAACTATGTAAACTGCCATAGAAGATTTCATATATCAGTATAACTGGATCAGGTGAAAATTTCATTGCAGGTAACTCATAAAATCGGAACTATATTTGTGCAATTTAAGATTTAGGTATTTAATAAACTTTAAATGAATATTTCCAATCAATTTTCGTTATAACGCATTTGACTCTATGTTAAAGATGTTCTCTACGATTTACTGCTCAATATTTTCGACATGCTTGTGTGCATTTGGTTATTTTAATAAATATTTCAACAGCCAAACATGCACTCACATACTCACACACACACACACCCCTCCGATAAACAGACAGACATAGTTTACTATATACTAAATATTTAAACGCAGCATCAGATCGTAAAAGCAAAATGTATGCAAAGTGCATGTCGAGCAGCAATCGAGGCGAGGTTGTAAAAAATAAAAAAAAGCGAAAACAACATGGAAGACGAGCTGGAAAATTAAAATAAATAAAAGTAGACAACTTGAAGAAACTCAGGCATATCTGAGTAGGTCAGTGAGTGATCGACTAGAAGATATGCTGTAAAGTAAAGAATAACTAGCTAAGATTAGGGTCTTCTATTAAAGGTATATATCTATAGAATCATTATATTATATATGTTATATATAGGGTTAGCAGATAAAAATATAAATTTTATAAATTTACTGCTTCTGTATAAAGCCTAAAAGAAGATGGTAAAAGCACAACTGACATATACCTTATAAATATATTATAAAACATAAATGATATGCTGGAAATTTTAGATAAAACTTCTGATTTATCTATATTACATATATTATATGCAATATTATACAATATTATTTCTGTATATTACATATTAATATATTATTATTATTTATTATTATATATTGTATATTATGATATTTATACATTATGATTTCTCTATATTACATATATAATATTTTATATTATTGTATATTATATTAGACTCTCCAGCATTTCAGCATAACCCATATCGACTATTTATGTTTACAGGGTATATAAAAAAATGCAACAATATTGAATAAAGTTAGTACCTGTCGAGCTGTTGTGTTCCATCGTATGCTGCCCGTTATACACACATACATACATATATATACACATACATCTATATACAAATATACAAACTACTTGTATTTTTTTACTCACATTTTTACTATTACGAGTATTTTGCTAGAGCCGGCGGTGCAAAGCAGTCAACGGGATTCACACCCAAAGAACCATGCATGACATAGTGTGCAGGTGCAGCACTCTACATACGCGTGTGTGTGTGTGTGTGTGCGTGTGTGTGATTTCTAATATAAACGCAAATATGCAAACATTGTGCTGGGCACATTCCGCCACGTCTTTTCACGGCTTGGCACTAAAGTAGCAAAGGGTTTTCCATGCATCCCATTGCATTGGCGGAATGTTGACTTTGCCAGCCAACAAAGTGTGTGTGGAAAAATGTGAATTTATGCAGTAATTGATAAGTTTTAAATTGTGAGTTTAATTAAAGTTCACGCTCTTAGCAGTTGCTCTTAGTTATGCATGAATAAAGTACGCAACGTGTCCAAATGCTTTTGGTGCCAAATATTGCCTCTGTCTCTCTCCCTCTCTCTCTCTCTCTCTCACACACCCGAAATTGCTTAATTTCATGCACATCCCTGTTATTGGATCTCAGTGCCATGCCCCCTGCTGGAACTCTGGCGCTGCCTTTCGACTCTTCTGCCTCACTGCATGTGCGTTGCCTGCAGGCCAAAACAAATAAAAGCAAACTGCGCCAAAGCCGCAATAAGTGTCTGTCTGTATATCTGTGTGAGGGTGTGAGTGTGTTTGGGTAGCATGTCTTGTGCTATGCAATGCCACGCCCACACAATCAAGCGCCCATTTATGC
This sequence comes from Drosophila meridiana, assembly GCA_035045185.1. Classification (NCBI taxonomy): domain Eukaryota; kingdom Metazoa; phylum Arthropoda; class Insecta; order Diptera; family Drosophilidae; genus Drosophila; species Drosophila meridiana. The sequence continues at coordinate 15,891,290 of JAWNPF010000055.1, read as the reverse complement.
ACTAATTAAAATTTTATCGTTAAATCTTGTTTGCATGCATTGCAACAAGCGACGGCGCATCTCGAGTGCCGATGGACCGCGTGTGCCCCCACCCACACCCTTTAGCAACCCCTCCCCCCCTCTCTCTCTCTCAGTTATCGGGCCAGGCCCCAACATTTCAGTCACTGCCATAACTAACCGATCTGGCCCCGACACTCCTCTATCTACCTACTCCAATGTATGCAATGCGCACATTTTTCGTCGAAAATGTTTGGCAACAGTTATTTGCACTTCCGGCGCTTGCCACATCCAAACACACACACATATGCGCGCGCACACACACACTCACATTTGGCTAATGGCAGTTGCATGCATTTAACGCTTGCTACCAAGCATTTTCATATTTTATTTGCTTTTCGCCAGTCAAATACACGCACACAATTCGCTTCCGATAAGTGCTATAGCATATCTTTCAAGTGGTTAACGGCCCAAGGGGTTGGGGAGGGTGGGTTTTAGCCTAGCTAACCTCAATGGTCAGCGAATTTAATATGAATCAAGTTTGGCACACTGACTGCAAATTTGATGAAATTCATTAGGTTTCTGTCAGCTTTTTTGCCCTACAGCTAATTAAATTATATAAACACACACACACACACACTGACTTCGAGTGTACTCGAAAATGTAATTTTCTAAAAGAGATTACCTCTTTGAAGCACACATATAAACTATGTGCATAAATGCGCCAAACTAACTGACCGAAAAAGAGCTAAGGCCAACTTTTCGCGCTGTCAACTTTTTTAATTTAATATCAAATACGCTGCGTATACGTAATTTTTGTGGCTTTAAACGGCAGCTGTATGATGTTTGCCTGTGTGTGTGTATGAGTTTTGAGTGCGGTCAAAAATTTAATTAAAATGTTTCACTAGCAAAAATTTCAAATGCAAATTCAAATTCAAATTCGCATTCAAATTCACATTTCAAATTGCATGCAAAATGAATAATTGAATGCATTGCGACCAGTTGAAACCAGTTTGACTGGTGTTTTGCCTAATTTTTTGTCAGCTTCTGTTAACCAAATTGAAATGTTGTTTGTTGTTCTCTGTTGTCAGTCAATTTGCTCTGACAGTTCAAATAAATTCCAAACACTACGAAATGTATATATATTCAAATATTTGACATATTCATTATTCAAATGCAATTCTATGCACAGACAAATAAATGATTTGAATGTTTAAAGAGTTGGTGTTGGTTCGCTAAGAGTTTGTGTGGTTTCCTAAGTAGCTATTAAATAACAGCGGAATAACAGCAATGTTAATATAGCTGTTATCATGTACCTGTTAACGTATAGCTGTTATCATGTAGCTGTTAACATTTTTTTGTTATCATGTAGCTATTAGTATGTAGATTTTTATCGTCTAGCTGTTGTCATGTACTTGTTATCGTAACTGTTATTATGTACATGTTATGTTAATATTTTCAGCTATGTTATTACCTAACATTTCGTATATGTCATAATTTACTCTTAACTTAAAATCGTCATGTATTTAGGTATAATGGAATGTTAAGCTCAAGTTAAATAGGTGTAAAGATAATGTCACCTAGTGTTTGTAGAGGAAAGATAGCATTTCAATTGGCAAGACATTTATTTATATTATTTATAATATGAGATTTTATACATTTATGTTATTATTTAAAAGCCGCATGTGTTAAAGGAGCTACCTTACAGTAAGATTTACAGCGTTATCTTCACATTTTGTATATTTATCTATAACATTTTTTTTGTATAAAATTGATAAATGGTATTTCACTGGTTTCGAGTATGTTTTTCATTATTTTATCGCCTCGCTAATATAAAATGTGACAGAGCCAGACAGAAGCCAACCGCAAAGAATGTTCAAATTGGATTTCAATTGAAAGCGAATGTTAAGCAGCTACAAATATTTCAATATATACTTAATTGGTATTTAATTAAATTACGTACCATTACAGACATTCAAAAATACACTTTTATTTTTGTCATTTAAATTTAGTATATAATTTCTGGTTAGTATAATTCTTTAGTATATAATTCAGGAGTGGCTCAATGTTTCGTAGATTTAACGTTGCTTGTTGTCATTGGGTCTCTTCACTTTGTTTCTCTCTCCCTCTCTCTCTTATCAGCTTAAGAGCTAAGCATTGCCACGCCCATCTTGTACATCACTAGGGCGCCCTAAAAAACTTATTTATTACCTTTGTTTAGACTTTATATAATACTCGCGCTGATGGCACTTGAGCAAATAGCATTAGCATTGTCTTCGCTCCATGCCCGCCCCGCCCCGCTCGGTTGTTATTGTTGGCATCGTCTTGCAAGCCTGAGACACTTCCTTATCACTGCCACAGGCCCCGAAGTGGTAGATGAAATGTTTTCCTTGGTTCGCCACTTGGCGGGCCGCTGCGCTTGATTTGTGCGCCTCGTGTGTGCGGCGGGGAGTTTGTCTTGTGCTTTGTTTATGCGCCTTGGCGTATGCAGTGAAAATTACATATCTCTCGCATGTAGTTAGCTGCATTACCCATGCTGTTGCTGTTGTTGTTGTTGTTGTTGTAGTTGTTGTTGCTCATATTGTTGTCTAAGAAAACACAGCTGAAGCTGTGCTGGCAACAGCGTGAGCAATCTCTGAGTGTTCGCAAAGAGTCGAGAGCAAAGTAATATTAGCTTTAGTCGGTTGCAATTGTTGTAGATCTAAGCTCTGTTGATTTTAAAGCAGCTCAACTTATTCAAATTATACTCTTGTTATTCGGGCTGACTACAAATCTCTGGATTTATTGCTTCGTCTTTGATATCGATTATTCTTGCTCGTTCTATAAATGTTAATAATATTCTTGATTTTCATTGATTTTCATGCTAGAAGACACTCGAAATCGCTAATTATTTCGCCAGTCATATATAGACTGTAAGTCTTTTAAGTAAATCTATTGATAATATCGATAGTTAAACTTTCATTTTTTTATAATCCTCAAAGTAAGCTTAGTCTAAATATATTTTGTATTGTCAAAATTTACAAGTTGAAACATTGTTCCAAATTATTGCAATTATCGCTGTTAATCGATATTAATCGATATTAAAATGTGCACGCCATGCGAGGGCTTTATAACACCAGATTTAGTGAGAAATCTACGATGTGATAAGGCCACTCTTATGAGTGTAAGCAGTAGATAAAACTAGGCTCTAGCAAATCTCTCATGGTTTCTTTTGCTGTACAGAAAACTCAGGTACCGATTAAGAAATCCTGGGTACGTCCTCGTTTCATGTTCGTCTTTGAGACCGGAGATCTGAATACGGCGGCCCACTGCCTGGCCGAGAATATGCACGAGCCGTTCGAGCCCTTCCCCATTGCCAGTGTGGCCGTGCAGCAGTCCGTGCGCGATGACTTCGTCGAGCGCGTAAAGTCGCGCTTCCATCAGCTGCAGCCACACGTGGCAATGCATCCGAACTTCGAGCGATCGCTAAAGGAGCTGCAGGTGGGCGGCGTCGAGTATGAGGTCGCCTCCATTGAGAACGCCCCGCCGATTGCCAGTCCCGTTATAGTCACAGGCAATATCACCCACTTGTTCTTCAGCACCACGCCGACGGGCGTGGTCACCCTGAAGAGTTTCGAAACCATGCGACAGGCAGCGGACATCTTTGGCAGAGAACAGCCTCCATTCGACGTGATACACGTGTTCGATGAGAGCGTCGTGTCCGTTTATACGTTGGCATCGCACATCTCTGGCATTCAGTTCTATGTGAACTGCATCGAGGTGTGCCTGCTGCCGATCCTGCCATTTTATAGCTCGAAACAGGCCTGCACCAAGCTCTACGACGGCTACCACTTCGAGACCGTCGAATTGGGCGGGAAATGGCGCATCATCGTGTTTCCCTACCACACAACCTTCCTGAGTCGTTGCTGTTGTCCGCCGGGCGAATGCTTTTGCACGACTAATAACCACCATTGCTGTGATTAAAAGTCACCGCACCGTATAACCGCACTTAACCTTCAACAGTCTAAGAATTCAAAAGAAATAAGACGAAAAGCTGGCGTTACGGAGGCTGAACTTCCTGGCTGGCTGCGACATCTGCCTCGGTTAAGTATCTCGAGGACTTAGAAATTTTGCAGTTTCTGGCTGGCAATTGGACTGACAGCACATGTGTCACATAATTTTCGCGGCTGTTGGTTTCCAATTTAGTTTTACAGTAGACATCCAATATATGAAACACTCAGATGTGCTTAAATTGATATGCAAAAAGATTTGGCTGACAATTTGTCCTGAATGAAGATATGAAGATCATGAACTGAAGTTTGATCATCAAATGGAATTACTTTTAATAACTGTAAAGCTATTTTATCTATTAAAATAAATAACAGAAAGTTGACATAGCAATGTTAACAACAGAGCATTACGATTAAAGCGTATGGAAATTAGTTTTAAATGTAAATAAAAGATAAGCGAATGATATGATGTCGTTTAGGTTAGTTCAGCTAATCGATATATATATATATAATAATAGCTTCATACTTCCTTTTATTTTCACAATTTACTAGAAAATCACACATATATGATAAACTATAATTATTATTATTATTATTATTACATGAAATCTTATTATTATTATATAATATATTATATATATTTCTTTAAATATAGATTTATTATTTCTTACTTAATATTAAACTATTTTTTGAGATATATTATTATTATTTTTTTTATTATATATATATTTATATTTAGATTATTATATATAAATATTGCTATGTATATAGACGTAGATTACTGACAATCTATAAATATAGTCAACATAAATATTTAAAATCTTTAAATATATATTTATTTGTTTTATATTTAGATTTGTATTTATTATTTATTTATTATTCATATTTACATTTAGGTTTTTGTATTTAAATATTTCTTGAGTTATATTCGCCTTCCACTGCTAGAGCTCACTGTACTTGGCCTCTGCTACCATAATTTGTCTGTATTTATCCGTCCGTGTCTGTGTGCTTTCCGCTCTGGCAGTCTCAGCTGCTTGGTGCACATACATATGTCGGCGACTGTTTGGCTTTTAATAAAACTTCGCACCGCAAAGTACGAGCCGTTCGCAACAGGAATCGAGGAGTGGCTGCCACCAAAAGGCAACTATCAAACTGGCAGCCAGCCATTAGTTGCGACTGCAGCAGCAGTTGCTGCTGATGCTGCCGCTGTTGCTGCTGATGCTGCTGATGCTGATGCGGCAGCTTGTCGCCAGTCATCGACAGTTTTTGGCATTTTATGTGCCAACTTGTTAATGAGTTTGCCTTGAAGAGCGGAAGAAAACCGCAACGAGCAGATCCTACGCCCTACGTGAGGCCTAGCTGCAGCTGCAATCTTCCAACCATCAACAGTTTTTGGCATTGAAAAGCAAATGTTGTTGCACTGTCTGACAACTGACTGTCTGTCTGTCTGTCTGTCTGTCTTGCTGTCTCTCTGTCCATTCAGTTGTCGTATGACTGTCTGCTCACGCGTATTTGTCAGTTTTGTCTGCATTTGTGATGTGAGTTTGACAGATTTTGGCTGTGCTTTAGCGGCGTCTGCTGCCATTTTATAGTTTTTCCGGCTATAAATGAAAAACACAAGAAAAAGAAAACTATTGTGTTGTTTTGAGAAACGTTTTCAACAAGCACAGATGAGAATTGAAATTGAAACTTGCAGTAAAGGTTAACAGAAGTTGGCTTGGCTTTTCTATATTTCATAGCAATTAAATACCGAAGTTGAAATAGAACTCTGATATTCACTATTAATAATATAACAAAGTATCTCAGATATATTCAATTTCTCGAAATCTCTTCAGTTATAGAAAACTCTGTAGTTAGAGGAATTGTCAGAGTTTGCGTTTGTCAAAACTCTTGCAATTAAATATTTTATGAGTGGACTGTGAAAAGGCTTAGCGCAGCTGTTTATTTGTTTGCCTGGCCGTCTGGCATTTGGCTATAAATTGTTATTTATGTCTGCTGCTGGCGGGCGCAGCCACGCCACGCCCACTTGCCAAACATGATGACCGCCTGCGGCCGCTATTCTATTAAGCTGCCGAACTTGGCAAAATGTTTGACCATGTCGCGGCTCAGTCAATGCCACAGATTTTCGTTATACATATATCTAGATATATTTGCTTTTGTTTTGTTTTTGTATTTTTGCAAATGTCGTGGAACAGCGTCAACAGATCCGGCCAGCTCTCTCTGCGGCAGCCGAGGGAACAAGAGCAAGAACAACCGCAACGGACACTTGTCAATGTTTGAAGTTTGTTGTTTTTGGTAGTTGATGTATGTGTGGGTTGTTATTGTTGTTGTTGCTGTTGCTGTAGTTGTTGCAATTCGGTGTTAGGCCTTGGGGTCAAATAGAATTGAAGTGCAACTGCCTTGGGGTCCATAGTCAGGGATGAGCGACATATACATTAGAGCGCAAAGGACTTAAGGGACTATTTTGGATAAGTTAGGTTAATTTTTTATAAGTTTTTGAAAGACTTAGTCTTCATATGTTAAGCTCTTTCGTGATGAGCTGAAACATGTTGGATTGCGCTGATTGTCGCTCTGAAGACCTTTTATTACAAATTTTTACTCATGCCATAAATTATCTAGAATTCCTCAATCCTCCTCAATCCAGTCCACTCAAAGCTCTTAGTAGCGGTCCGTCAATAACATATTCATGCTTGAGCAATCTTCATTCAAATATTTCTATTTATTAACAATTTAAATTCTTGTTTCGAGCGCTTTCAATTTTTATTCTCATTTAACAACTCTGTAGGCAGTTCATAAACCATCCACAATTGTTTGCTTTTGAATGGACTTGCTCTGAAATTTCTGCAAAACATGCGGCAGTGCGACCAATCGCAGTTGGTCAAAAAATTTGCTGCAGGAAAACACACGCAACATTTGGCGACAAGAAGAACAGCTGACAATCAATTCACAGCCAGAGCCACAGCCACAGTATGCTAAAATACATGAACACGAATGTGAGGAGAGAGCGCACAAGCGACCGCAACAATTTGAAAAACATTACCCATACGCCATGTGGGACACACACACACACAGAGAATTTTGCTGCAAGATAGCAGAGCATGAAAGAGAGCTGGAGCGAGTGTTGTGGGCGCTGCACGGAAATAGAGGCGCTTGCGGTACAGTGAAGCGCCACTATGGAGCACAGTGCATTTTCAACACCTGCTGGTCAAACAAATCGTGTTCATTTTGGGACAAACACTAATTTCGACAAGGTGCAAACAAGCTAACGTTTCTCCGAGTCTGGGGATGTCAGTTGCGCATAGGTAACAGGAAAACAACACACGCACACACATACATTTGACTGTCACGTGCTGCTGGTCTGTGTTTGTGTCTGTGTGCTTCGGCCTGTCGACGACAGATAAAATGCTTTTTTTGAAAAATGTAAAATTGCATTTGTAACCGCATTTCATTAGAGAAAGGAAAGTCAAGCATCAGGTACCAGCAGCAGCAGCAGACGGCAGACAGCGGACGGCGGACAGCAGACGGCAGACAGCAGTCGTTGGCAGCGGCACGTAGTCCAAAAATGCCATTGGGCCAACACAAATAGCAGCCCGCTGCCGGCAACGTGCAACATACAAACTGCAACAAGGTTCGCGACAGCGAAACCAGCGTCACGGTCAGCGCCCAAGCAACAGCGCGGGCCTCAGGGAAGAGAGAGAGAGAGAAAGAGAGTGAAAAGAGAGCGGAAAGTGGGGGGAGAGAAGTTCTCTCAGAGAACGTGCTGGGCTGCCTGTTACAGCTGCCATTTTTGTTGCTGTCGAAACATAAACATGGCTGTCTGCTGTATGAATGTGTGCGTGTGTGTGTGTGCCTCTGCCTGTGTGTGTGTGTGTGCAGGCGTTTAGGCTTTAAATAGCTGCCTGAAATGTTGATGCGGGCGTTTGAGCTCGGCGTGTGTGCGTTTGCCGCATGCAGAATTGTTGCTGCAGCGACTGTGGCAACGTATGATTCGATAATCATTCTGAATCATGCAATTGAACGTAGCTTATAGCACATTCATGCACAGTTTTGGGCGAGTTAAGTGATTGTGCGTTGCATGTCATTTGGGCCGGGCCAAGTGAAAGATGGCATTTAAATCGGATTATGTTTGGATTGAGTCGAACAACTGCTACTTCTCCATGGGCCGTATAGTTCCAGATACTTGAGCAAATTCGAAAAGATTCAAGCGAGCAGAGCTGATGATGCTTAACTTGAATTTTGCTTAGTTAAGTGAAAGAGTTGGAAATTTGATTGATTTGTTTGTTGCTTTATTAAATACAATATTTAGATGTATTTGTTACACGAAACAATTTATTATTTTCATAAATTTAAGGGTTTCATAAATGAAAGGTGTTCCTTGTGTACCAATGCACTTAAGCTCACTCTGGTTGGAAATGACAGCTAGATGAGATTTGAACTGGTTTGACTCTGCTTCTAGCAATGAGCTCCAAATATCTGAACCATTGCACTCTGAAAACTACTTGAATTCTGTGCATATTTATTTCAGTTTGTTATGCAATATTTCCATTTTTTTATAAGCCTGACAGATGCGATGCTCATGAGCTGAGTACACAGAAGTTCATATTGAAGTTCGTTTGAATGAAGAAGTTATTATAATTCTTTTGAACATTTAGCAGTTTATAATTTCAGCTCAAGGTATGACTGCTTGCTCTGAGGACTGTAGGAGGTTATAATAGTATTTTCATATTGAAAGCTTTTATTTTTGCTATAAAATAAGTTTAAAAAAAATACTTTGTTTATTTAACGGCATACAAAGTGTTATTATTTTTTTTAAATTTTATGTATATTATAATTAGTACGGACATGATTTATAAAAAAAAAATATAGACAATACAAATACGAAAAATTTAAAATACAAAAAATACTAAACACTTTTTCCTCCGCTCATCTCAAGGTTTGTCGAATAAGAAATAAGGACATATTAAACCAATCGCATTTATCGAGCGTTGCTAGTTCTTCAAATAAATTTGAAACGATGGTAGTTGATTACGAGGTAGTTGGTTACGTTGGCCAAAAGAGTTGTAATACCCGCAGTGGCAGTCTTTTCGCTGCTGGCAGACTCATGTAGGCGTGCGGCTAATACCAGCATTAAAATGATTGAGACGATCCAGCAGATGGACAACACAAGGCGATTTATGAAAATAATCATATAGCAGAGCATAGTAATGCTTAGAGTTGCGATTAGAATAACTGTCAGATCAGGGGAGCTTTCTGTAACCATTTCCATCCAATCGGTGAGTCGTTCCGGATATAATGACAAATCGTCATATTTGTAACTGCTTGGCTTTGGTTTCATGTTCAAGTTAAAATCAAACATAATTTTGTAAATAAAATAAAATAAAAGAAGAGTAATGAAAGATTTATAAATTTGACTGAAATGCTTAACAAGGCTAGCTTCGAATTGCCCTGACAACTTGACAAATGAATGATCAGGCAAACCAAAACTCTCGGCCAACAACCAACGGCCGAAAACAGGCAACAGACAACGGACAACGGACAAGAGACAACAGACATGATGGCCGTGACGCGGCGACAAACCGCAAAATGGGTTCGAGCGACAAACGTGGACAGAGGGGGCGATGGCCAAAAACTGAAAAGTACCGTTTACCAATACAGCTAACGGGTGTCTGTGCATAAATTCCATCATATGATATCAATTAGTGATAGTGCGGTGCGGCTCAAATGTCATTTGCAAAAATGCGCATATTTTAAACGTGACATACGACAGTCTCAGCCAGGCCCCCTCCCGAACCCGCCCATTAAAGCAGACAGACCCAAAAACAGCGAACAGACCATGATATCTCGACTACGAAGCACACTTTTTATGGCCTGTAGACCGAGAACTGCATGAGCAAGGTCAAGAAAGGCATATTGACTATGTGAACAGATTGAAGACAGATGAAATATAAATGAAATAAATTATGACTATGTATAACTTATACTTGATATATATATATATATATATATATAGATATTTGATATATAGAAAAAAATAATATAAATAATCAAGAATAGAGCATTAAATATTCTATATACCTCATTTGAAATCTACGTTTTTGACGTTTTTTTTTTTGCCATAAAAACCAAACACAGCGAATGGCCAAACGACCCGCTCTGACATGGTCAGCCACATAAAATCAGCTCGCCCGCATTGGCAGCAACAATGGGACGCGTTGCATGCAACATGCAGTAGGCAGAGGCAGCATTCAGCATACAGCGTGGCATATGAATATGCAACGATGCCGCCGTTGATGACCACGACGAGAAGGCGCCGCTGCAATGGGTACGCATGCAGGTGCAATCTGTATCAGGGATGGCCACAGAAATGGCTGCCTGTCAGCGTTGGCCAGGCCTCGTGGCCGGGCCACGAACACACGCCATCCGTCGAGGTCAGGCCAATAAAATGGCAGCCAAGTGCAGCTGCGAACGATTTGGGCAACATCGCAGCGCACACAAATATTGCATTTGCAGTTTTTATCGCTACCCCTGTGCTGCGGCGGTGTATTTAATTTGCGTTTTTCAGCTGCGACACAAAGAGCCAAAGACTGAGTACGAAAAAAAAAAAACACACACACACACACACACACAAAATGCAAGAGTTATGAGCCAAAGATTTAATACCCTTACAGTTGAAATGGCGTAAGCTATATATTTGCATGCATCAAAGGGAAGAGAGTTGATGCACAGAGATATAGGTATAAAAGTGGAGTTATCTGAAATTTAAATCTGCTTTGTTTGATTCATAAGAAAAATTGTCAAAATATTGATACAAATAAAATACATAATTGAGAAATAAAAATTGATTATGGCTGGTAAGATATAATATTTTTAATATTTATATATTTTAATATTTAAATATTATATATTTTATATGTTGTAAACCATTTGATTTCTAATTAGAATACTTCCGTAAAACGTATATATTTATATTATTTTTTTTTATTTCATAAAAAATATATATTTATGTCAAATTTAAACTAAATCAAATAATAAAAATGTATTTAAATTAATATTAATATAATTCAAAATAAAGAATGAATACTTTAAAAATATATTAACTGTCCAGTTTTAATTATAATAAATTATAATAATATTATTAGGTAAATTTAACATACATAGTTTAATGATTTTGTAAACGTTTTTTCCACAATATCAAATCTCAAATCTATATTTGAATTTCATATAAATTCCCGTGTTTCTGTCACAAATTTCATGTCACAATCCATTAGCCCAACAATTTACAGTATATATATTAAAAAAAAAAAAAGTTGGCATTGAGTGCATTATCATTGTTAGCTTATTGACACTCGCAATGTGAAATTAATGCGCGAACAAATGTGAAAAGTTGCCAAAATTGTTTGTTGGCCTTTTGTAATTGTTGCGGTTTTGGTTTCTGGGGCTATCGTAAAAGCCAAAACGAATTTTTGCGGTAGTTCAAATTAAATTTATTCATCTAAGAGCTTTAATACGTATTTGTGGTCTGAATTTTGATTGCAAATTAAGGACAAGGCAATTTGATGGATCAGACTCAAATTGACATGAATTTCAAAGATTATTTGTAATTGAAGTTATCTGTGGTTAACTAAGTGAAACGATTTAAGAATTGTTAAAAGAGAGATTGAAATGCATGAGAAGACTTCAAGAAATGGAGTGAGACACATAATTAAGAAATTTTGTATTTACATAAAACATTTTTAAGGTGAAAATTTAATACAAATACCATATTAAATGTTAATCATTAAAATATCAATATGAGTTCTATATATAAAATTATGTCTCATTAGAGTTCTGCCATGTGTCAATTCTACCAATTAAACTTTCGTTAAAACTGACTTGACATTAATCACCTAAAGCTTATTAAAGCTTTATTAAATATTATTTTTATTAAATTTTATTTTATTCTCAACGAAAAGCTCCCTCGAAGTTCATTACATCTTTTCTCTAAGTATATAGCACTCAGCACAGTAAAGCTTTTAAACCTGAAGTCTAGACTGTTTGAAATGATTCTTGCTTATAGCTAGGCAAAAACTCCACTCAGCACACCAAGCTGGCGCTTAATAAAAAGTCTATGACAAATTTATGTGGAAAACACTTTTGTGCTGCCTGAAAACTGGAGCGCGATAAAAAACGGTACTCAATTGGCCGCCTCTTGACCTTTGCCTAGGCACTGGCAACATATTTTGTCGCTCTTCAGGTGACACAGCGCGCCATGGCCTCGCTGCTCGTGCGCCCTCTGGCGTACAATTCTGCAATTGTTCAGGTGACCCCCAAAACGAGAGTGGCATAAAAGATATTGTGCCTCGCTGAATGGTTTTTTTTTTAGTAATTCTATTTTTATTTGCAAGCCATATTGCTGTTGCTATGCTTGAATGGGAACGAAAGCGATGGGCAGGGTGGAAGGGGTGGGAGGGGGATTGGTACTGTGGTTACAGGCTATGGCCAAGGGGCTATTGGCCTGGAAGCGTTGCGCCTCGTTGACATTTGATTGTCGGGCGCTGTTTTTGTAGCTGCTTGTGGTTGCGGCTGTCTCGACAATTTTCAATTGAGTCCGAGATGCATTTAATTTACACTTGTCAAAGTTATTTTATACTAGAGATGTGAGCGTGATAAAGGCTGACTATTTATATATTTATGTGCAGAATTTATATATGTTTATATTTTTCAAATTTCGTAGAAAAGTTAAGCAAACAATTTTTAGAAAATAATTATCAGTTTTATATTGCAATTTGGAGTGGACTTAACTTTGAAAAATACTGTAGAATTTTCTTCCGTTTTCCTTTGCTTTTTTGATTATTTCGCGTACAGATCTCTAATTATATTTATATTTATATATATATTTATATATCAATTTTAAAATAAATAATTTATTTATAATTAAAATTATTACATATGCATAGCATACATAGTATATATATACATAGTATAATTTAAATTTTCTGCCTATTTTTTTATTTTTATAAATAATTTTGTCTCTTTCTCAATTTACATTTGCTTTTTATTTCACAAATTTGTATTGATAAAAAGCAGAAAATATTAAAAAAAAATGAGGCTTACTCGTGACTGAATTTGCTCTCATAACTAATCCTCAATTCCCTAGATGTACTTTTTATTATCGAAAAAAAAAATATATAAAAAAATAAACCGTAATTTGTATTTGTCAGTGACATTTGTATGGCAGGCTGTTCAGTTTCAGAGAGACAGAGAGAGACAGAGAGAGAGAGAGACATAGAGAGAAAGTGAGAAAAAATGGCGAAATTAATAAGCCACAGCTTATGTCGATGCCAAGGGCTTATTACCGACGCTTGCCAAACAATTTTTTTTTTCATTTTAAATGATTTTTTTCTCCAATATTTTTTGTGCGAATTAATTTGAAGTGCGAGTGGAAACGCAGCGAGCTCCATTTAAATCTCAATCACCTGGCAATAAAATCGAAATTAACTTTGCACAAAGGCGTCATAAAAAGCATAAACGTTGCTTTTCTTCTTCCTCTGGCCACCTCTGGCGCAAACTTAATTTGAAGCAAAACAGCAGCAAAAAAAAAGAAAGAAAATGCTTTGTGCCGGCAAAAAGAGAAGAGAAAAAATATTTCTTAGCTGATTGCGCAGGTGGAAAGCGGGAGCTGCAGACTTTAAGCCACAGGTAGAGCGGCAAACAGTTGATGAAGTTTTTCATGGCAGCAGCAGGAGCAGCAAACAAAAAAAACAACAACAACAACAACAAAATACCCACACAAAACGAAATAAATTGAAAATCGAGTGAGCAGCAGCAAGAAACAGTAGCCCGAGTTGTCAACTGCTCAAAAAAAGAGAGAGAAAGAGAGAGAGAGAGAGAGAGTGAAAATACAGTCAAAGTCAGAGTGTGGTTGCTGTAAAAAAATCTAAGCTTTGGCATTCCTCTTGCTTAACAGCAAAAGTTTTTCCATTATTTGAAGATTATAGACTCTAAACATTCGCAACGAGAAGAAAAAAGAGAGCACACAAGATATGAGGGCAGGGCTGTTGCTGATGATGACGACGCTGCCTGAGCATTTTCCCCACTTTTATGACAGCGTTCCCTGCCGATAAAGGCAGTACAAGAAGAAATGTAAAACTTTTCAGCAATGCATTCGCATTGTTTCAGTCTACAAGCGTTCGCTCCAAAAACAGACACAACTCCCACTGAACCCGCACCGCCCCCCACTCCCCCTTTGCCGCTTTGCCACTTTGCCACTTTTCATTTGTTAAACGTCAATAGCTACCCGTTCGTGTGACCCTCTGGCAACCCTGGCAGCTACTGTTGCATATGTTGTGTCTGTTGTTGCTGTTGTCAACTTTATAGTTGTTGTTGTTGTTGTTGCTATTGCTGCTGCTGACTTTTGCTGTGAGATTATTCAATGAGCTTTTCATTTGGCTGTTAAAAAACTTTATCATTGGCATGCGAATCTGGGCAAACAATTGCCACGTGTGGAGCAGCTTCTGAGGATTATATACACACAACAAAATCTTGTTGATTTCGTATATATGTATATATCTGCTAAGATCATATTGAACTATATGGTTGTAAATTAATAAATGAAATTGTATCAATTTATTTATATAAATCATATATTATAATAATTTTAGCAGTTCTTTTGGGTAAATTAAATACATTTTTTTCAAATTAAAAAATTAAATTATATACATTTATTCCATTTAATAATTAGTTCTTAAGAAGCATATTCTACAATTTATACTTTTCATTTAAAATTGTATATAAACTAGACATGAAAGCATTAGTATCTCTTCACTTATAAACATTTCAATGAGTACGTAAATTAGCTTCAATTTTGATTTAATTTATTAAGCTATTTATATTTATTTTATGCCTTTTATTGACTTACAAAACACAACTAGTTTTAATCAATATAATTACTTAGAAAACACTATGAATATCGTTGCAGTGTTTAATCAACACACATTTTTCATTTATTGCAATGTCTTTCAGTTGCATGCTAAATATTTTTGAGTCGAAGCCAATCAATAAATTCATGGCCATAAAATAATTTACACAAAAGACCGAAAAATACATTGTCCTAGCTGAATGCAACATTTCCGACCAAAACTTCTGCTCCTGTAGCAGTAAATAATATCAGTTGAAGTCAACTTTTATTATTATGACGAGTTTCTTTTTTTCACTTTGTAGCTAGAAATTTTTAGCATGAAGTTCTCGGTGCCAAAATATGTAAATTCAATAGCCAGAATCAAAAAACTTTTGATGGCAAATCAAGCGAGGCGTCGCAGGCAGACAGACAGACGAAAGAGGCGGGGCTGATGGAGTTGAAGGCGGAGAGACAGGTGTCATTTCACTGTCGGTTGCCATGATTTTTGATTATTGTATAGTCGTCTAGCTGCTTTACCTCTGTCGAGTGCCCGAACACAATGGACAGCAATTGGCTTGAAGAGGCGAACGAGTTGGGCTCCCTCAATGAAAGCCACCTGAATGCCAATTATTGTAACTTTTTTGCTCAAATTTTTATTATATTTCCATTTTATTATTATTATTTTTTTATTTTTGGCATGTGAAAAGTTTCTTTTTTCATTCAGATTACGAGCATAAGAAAAGTTTTGCACTTCAGTATAATATAACACGAATTGTTGGTCATTTTCATTTGTGAAATAATGGGTTGAAAAACATTATATGCTTTACAAAGTTCAACTTGATATGAAAACTTTTATTTTTTTAGATTTGAAAAGTTTTTTTTTATGTCAATTAATTATTGGCTAGTTAGGTTTCGCTTCGATTGAGCAAAAACGGTTGATTAACTTAAACAAGTTTAAAACTTTTTGTAAGCCGAGCTATTGCAAAAAAGCAAATATGCCATTGTGGTCCAGCTATTGGCTTGATATATACATATGTATTCAAGATTTGTAGTTGAATATTAAATTTCTTAAATTGTTTGTATTTTGCCTAAAACATATTTATATATTCATGTACTCGTATATATCTATCGGGTAATTAGAACTAATTTTTATATCTGGAAGTAAGAACTGTTAGAGCATGTTTTAAGAATAAACTGTGCTTAGAATATAAGTGTCTATTATTTATTATTATGTAAATATATTAATTGGAATTGGAATTTTCATACTTTTGCGGACAGATGTCGTCTTAAGCCTTGGTCATGGACCTAATCCACAGACATAAATATACAAATATATATTATATACATATAATCTACCCCTTCTCTACCTCCATCTCTTCCATTCTGCATCTCACTGATTAAAGGAAAGATGTGGAAAACTTCTCGCGTTTTGAATTTGAGCAAAACAAATGAAACGCATTGAAATGCAAATTTCGCTGCTTCTTCTTGTGGTTGTTGTTGTTGCTGCAGCCTCCTGATATATTTTACTGTGATTCAGCTGCAGAGTTTAGTTTGGGGGCGCGCCTGTGTGTCGGCATACATGCTGGGCGTGGCGTCGACTGCAGCACAAAAAAATAAGAGGAAAATGAAAATGAACATAAATAAAATCCGATTTTTCCGCCATGCATAATCAGTTTGCATTTTTATTTATTTATTTTACGCGCTTTTCATTTGCCAGCCGACGTTTGTTTGTTTGTTGATTCTTTTTTGCGCCGCTCATCCTCTTTTTTGTATTTATTTGTATTTTTTGCTTTGTGGCGCATTTGTTTTTGCATTTCGTTGTTGTTGTTGTCGCTGCCGCTGCGCAAAGTAATTTATTTCACTTGAACACATTTGCCTGTTGACTTTGCTATTGTTGTTGTTTCTGTTGTTGTTGCAGTGACTTAACTGCAAAAATGCATGAAATAAAAAGATTTGTAACAACTGGCGAGTTTTGCAAGACTATCACGTACCCTGGAAATAGAAAAGTAAGCGTGTTTATTCATAAAAAATAGTCCACAATAAACCCCCCAAACCACAATATAAAAAACATACTATATTTAAACTAAATCTCTCATTTTAAAAGATCGTTATCTCAATGATCGTTATAATAATTAATAATAATTAAATTTTAAATATATTATATTTACATTAAATAAACATTAAAAGCATAACTTTTACATTTTCGCTTAACATACATAACAATATTAATACTTACCAACAGATAGAAGAAGAGGACAAGCACCGCGCTGCACTGGACGACTGACCACCGGAAGATGAAGAATACGACTGAAGCTGCGCTACAGCAGGCTTGCCTTTATATAGGGGCAGCGACAGCTCCACTCAAGGCAAGCTCAACTCGTGAGCCTTTTTCTGAGTCAGTCTTCACACTCGATCATTAGGCGACCAATCAGAGCACATTCTGCTGCTGCGGCTGCTGCAAGATGCAGCTCCTCTGATCTTCAGCTGCCTTTATATAGGGCAGCAACTGCTAAGCCTCTCTCTGAGTTAGAGTAAGCTAAACTCTCTATCAGTCAGCGAACAATCAGTGTTTTCTGCTGCCTCTGCTGCATAAATATGCAAACTAACATCTACTCTTCAGAACTATAACTCTTTTTCAGCTCTTCTTCTTTCTGGTCTATTGCTTAAATTTTAAACCTCGTCATGTAAAATTTCAAGTCTCTACGTTGCGTACTTTAAAATATCTCAGCGTTCACATATATCAACTCGTCTTGTGGCGCTGATCAAGAATATATATAGTTTATGGCCTCCTTCTCTCTGTTGCATACATTTTCACAAAACCATTATACCCTGATTTTTCATTTTCAATGGGGTCAGGGTATAACAATCATAAGGAATTATTTTAATTTATTTATGGTAGATAAAAATTCAATATATTAAAATTAACTTAAAATTTTATATTTAAGCTAAAATAAACTTATTTTTTTTTTGTTTAAAGATGACAGTATATTAAAGGAAAATATTTATATAAAAAATTTGTGTAGTAATTTTATTGAGGAAAAATAAAATAAATATTCTGTATAAAAAGGCAAATTTGTTTTTTAAATTTTGTTTTGGAAGCTTAGAAAATTTTTCTGATTCAATTTCAACACTTTCTCTTAATTGTAGGCGTGAAAAAATATTTACATACAACAGTTTCTTCGTGGGTTTCTCTAAATTGTGTATAATATAATAATATATTATTATTATTCCGCATGATATTCCCATTCTTTAACGAGCTAATTGGCCATCAATTAAGCACTTGGCTATTATGCCCTTTTTACACATACATTTTTTGTACAGGGTATACAAATGAAACAATTTCTGGTGCAACGCTTTGTTCTGTGCTGAATATTCTTTGGTTGCATTTTCTTTTCTATTTTCTATGTGCATTGAGTTATAAATTTTGAAGCATTCATTTATGCATTTATCTATGGCAACTTTTCGGGCCTGCCGCTTATGCATTTTTCATTGAGGCAGCATAAAAAATGAAAGCCAGACCAAAATTAAACTGGAATGCTGTGCGATGGTGCGCATTCATGCGTTAGATTTGTGTGTGGCCAGAAGAGATGAAAAAAAAATAACCAAAAAAAATTAAAAATAAAAAATAAAAAATTAACCTAACAATTTGGCAGAAAACTTTTATTAAAACCAAGCGAGCAGAGGAATGAAATCGGTTTAAATGAATATATACAATATATATATATATATACATATTTTATATATATTCACATATATACATTTTGTAATATTGTTAGCTAATTTATTGTAAATTCATCAGTGCTAATCAACTCTTTCATTAGATTTATTTAATTAGCTCTGATAAATGCCAAACACAAATTGCCAATGATAGCAAACTAATCGCCGAACAGTCTGTCAATGGCCAGCGGGCAACAAGTAAACTGCCTTTTGGGAGATAGTTCACAATCGCCACACCCCCTACCACCATTCCCTGCACACTCAGTGTCAACGACAGCGAACTTCCTCCGTTGTTGCCCTGGTTTCAGCACCAACACCAACTGCAGCCAAACTTGGGCCCAACTTAAGTTCCATAATACGCCTACTTAGTGGGCGTGGCTGGCTGCAAAAATCTCTAGTCAGTTTTTGCTCTTTCTTTGCCTGGCTCTGCTCAAAGTCAACTTTATAGATTTCTAAGTCTCAACAACTCCAAGAGCTGCTTACATTTAGATAGAAGTCTAAGGGTCAGGGGTCTGCTCGAACTGTGTGTGCCTTGGGCTTTTGGCCGTTAGTGGGCGCAGCTGCAGGAAGACCGAATGCTAACTTCAATGCAAACTGTACCAAGAAAAGAAAAAAAGAAAAAAAAAACAGACATGGAACCGAAATACCCAAGACTTTGGGTCTGTGGCTGGCTGTTTGGCAACTTTGGCGCTGGCGCTGGCGCTGCTGTTGCTCGAAAATTGTTGGCAAAATAATTGTGTACGCCTTGCGGTCGTCAGAGACACATATATACATATATATATGTATATACATGTATATATATGTATGTGTATATAGATATATATATATATATGTATGTATATATATATAGACATACATATACATATATATATATGTATATGTATGTCTACATATAACATTTTGCCAAATATTCAAATGAAAGAGCTGACAGCACAGCAACAACAACAACAACAGCTGCACAGAAATTGACCCAATTACATTATGTCGCTTAGCTGATGGCAATTTCACAATTCAGCTAACACACACGCGCTCGACACCTTTGGCCCAATGCCAAATGGAAATAGTAAGAAATTTGACATTTTTCGTAGCACAGTTTTGGGCGTCTTTTGTTTTAAAGAGAAAGAGAAAGATTGAAAGCGCGAGAGAGAGAGGATAATGCGAAATTTGTAGAAAAAAATATGAAAATAATATAATAAAACATTAGATTATTTAAAAGCTGTAATACCGTTCGTTTATGCATTAGATATAGTTGAAAAATTGAAATATTATTCATATTTTATAAGCAGCAGCAATAAATCTTGTAAATTTATAAAAAGTAATCAGATTTCTTTGGGAAAAAGTCTTAAAATGTTAAACCCAATACCACAATGAAACAAATACTAAATTTTATGTAAATTATCTGTTCATAATATCTCAGGATCATTTCTGTAGGTCGTCCTTACTTACTTTCACACAAATTGAAAGCAATATCATTTAATTTAATTTCTAAAATTTTTAAAAATATTTATGGCAATAATTTCTATTCTTTTTCCTTATCTATAGCTTATATCGCATATATCCTTTGTAGTTCATATATCATATCAATCCATAAATTGACCTTATGTCAAACTCAACATTCACTATTTAAGCAATATTTACTCTATATGATAGTCACATTCCAACACTTTTTCCGCTTAACGTTAACTTAATACAGACTTGTGTAAACTTTTCAATATTTGAGTTTTCGAAGCGAAGCCAGAAACTGATTAGTTCTATTGCAAAGTTATTGTAAAGACTAATCCAGCTGCAGCATAAAGTTGTTAATCCAAGTTTCAGCTAGCTGTTATTATAAGATTTCGCAGTCGCAGATGCAACGTAAATTTCTTACAGTGCACACACACACACACACACACACACACACACAGAGAGAAAGAGAGACGCAGAAGTGCAATGCGGCAAGTGTTTGTTAGCGCATTATGCTGACTTAGATGTGGGCTGGGCGGAAAGGGAAGTTTGGACAGGCAACCACTTTTACTTACTGTAGCTGAAAGGCAGAGAGACCGAGAGAGGGAGAGAGAGAGAGAGGGAGAGAAAGACAGACTGAGACAGAGAGCTTCACCATCTATGGTTTGCTTGGTCTCTTGTTTGGCAAGTGGCGCGCTGACAGCTGAAAAGGATTTTGTGCTCCTTGCCAAAGTTAAGCCTTAAAGCCAAGAGCTAATTTTACTTTAAGATTTACCGAGTGCCAAGCGCCAAGCGCCCAACATATTTGGCACAAAGCTGAGCGAAATGCATTTTTCTGTCGGTGAAAGAAAGAATAGAATTTACTTCGATATTATCCGTTTGTGATTAGGTGGCTGACATGCAAATGTGGGTGTGGCTGTGGTTGGGGCTGTGACTGAAGCTGTGGCTTCGACTGGGGCTGTGTCTGGGCTTTGGTTGCAATTTATGCACGAACATTTTGTGCAGCAGAAGCCGAATGCCATTCAAGCAGCAAACGAAGAACTTTTTGCGCACAGCCAACCAATTTCTTATTTGGATTCCTTCTTCTTAAATAATAAGTATCATAATTTCAAGGGTTGTCAAAAAAGTCTTTTAATTTATGTCTGCCATTTCCGACCCAGTCCAAGTTCTGCTATGCCTAGAAAATCAACATAAATGAGCAAAAGTTACTCGAAGACTCGAGCAACGTTTCTAGGTTGAAGGTAGGCAAACTCTACTCTTTATTAAGTTTTGTTCTTTATTTTTTTTCTCTCTTTTATGTTATTTGGAACCCATTCTGGACGCAGCCAGAAGGACCAAGTTTGTCTTTTGTGTCAATGTAATTGTGGGTGTGTGTGTTGTTGTTGTGCTTATTGCAAGTTGGCAACTCTGTTACAATTGTGCCTAATTTCATGCTCTGCTCTGGCTGGCAAACAAATGTTGTTGCATACTTTCAGGTAAATAACTTTATTAAAATAATGACAAGCCGCACGCAGGCAGCGCTTGAGGGACGGCGCGGGCAGCGGCTGACAAGCTGCCAGTCTGTTGCTGCAGTTGTTGTTTCTGTATTTGACATTGAGTTGTGGCCCAGTGGCGTAGTCCGAGCAGAGGAAATGGGCGCTGCCTAAGAAGATGTTAATTTGCTATGCAGAGGGAAGTATTGGTATGAGTGGAGAATTGCTTAATCTAGTTGTTTGAAAAGGGTTTTGAGTATAAAATATATGTATTTTAAATAAATTACTATGCGACATTATTTCTAGATCAATTAGAGCTGTGCCTCTTTGAGATAAACTTATATTATGAAGTATATCCGCTATATAAAGGTTACCTTCAGCTATGTAGAATAAAAGTATTCCTATAAATACTGTTTGTAACGATGAAAAGAAATAAGTCCATAACAATTATCATAATCTATTCTGTTCTGGATATTTATTTTTAAACTTCCTACATAGTGTAGACAATTTAGTACTCAATTCAATTTAGTTCAATTACAATAAAAACAACACTTAATCAAGATTTGCCTGACTGGAAAATCTTTGAAATTCTCTCATAATTAACTCTGTCTTAATGGAGTTTGTCCACTGCAGCAATAAGTAAGTAAATCATATATAAGCCGCATGGCCAAGCAGAGCATTTCCTTCGCTCTGTCCACCGAACCCCTTCTAGCAGAGACGTCATAAATTTTGAGCTACAGCTTTGTGTATTACCGTAGTTAACTTTATGCATTCCACAGGAAACACTTAACTAGGAATCGCTGCGGCGGCGGCTGCTGCTGCTGCTGTTGCCGCTGCTGTTGCTGCTGTTGTTGTTTGGTGTAATGCACAACGAGTTTTATGTCTGGAGCGTTCCGAAAATGTGACGCTTCTAATTATGAAACTAAGCAGCTTGTGATTTGTTCAAGCGTGAAAATGCTGTCGACAACAGCCGCAGGGCAGGGTTAGGTTAGGCAGGGGCGGCGGGTGGGCAGGGGTCTTTGGACATGGCACGACTTTGCTGTGTGCGTCTCGACACGCAAAATATTATGGCAACTTGTAAATAAGCCGCAGCTGCCGCTGTCCTCAATGCTGCAACAACCTTTGCAGCAGCAGCAGCGGCGGCAGCAGCAACATCAGGTCAGGAGCTTGGCAGCAAACCAGCAAAGCCAAAAGCAAATTTTACCCCAAAAATTTATGCAAAATTATTTCGTAAAGTTTGCGTTGCGCTAGCGCCAGCGCCAGCGCCCACTTTTTTGGTGGCTGCTTAAGCCTTTTGATGATGGCTGCCCTCGTCGCCACGCCCCTCCCCCAGCTGCCCCATCTGCCCCATTTACCCCAGCTCGCTGCGCGCTGCGTGCCTCGTGGTCGCTGGTGCCGCTTTTACCGAGTTTTGCTGAATTTGAGTTTCGAGTTTGAGTTCATCGCCGTCGACAAAGTTTACCATTTTGCGCGACAAAGTGGCAAACAGTTTAGCAGAGTTTACGACAACAGGCGTTGGCGACGTCGTTGCGTATGCGCCGTGTTGGCCACAGCTGTACGTGAGTGTGTGTGTGTGCGTGCGCGTGTGTGTGTGTGGACTGTTTAATAGCAGCTGCCATGCGGCCATGATGCTAATTACTGCTGCCATTTAAGTGGTTGCACCC
Organism: Drosophila meridiana; assembly: GCA_035045185.1. Lineage (NCBI taxonomy): Eukaryota > Metazoa > Arthropoda > Insecta > Diptera > Drosophilidae > Drosophila > Drosophila meridiana. The sequence continues at coordinate 15,868,132 of JAWNPF010000055.1, read as the reverse complement.
ACTGACACTGCCATCGGGTTTCCGCGTCTATTTTTATTTTTTATAAACCTCTTTTTATTTTTATTTCCTGGCTAAATGCTGTACAGGTGACACGCTGGCCACGCTGTGGCAAAGTTGCTCAAAACGTGTCGCATTGCGTGGCATTTAGCAGCTGAAGTTGGCTAAATGTTATTTGTTATGATCCTGGATTTGGTATATACTGCTAATAGATGGGTGTTGAAAGGGAGGTATGTGATTTTACAGAACTTATCTTTCAGCAGTCGAGCTCTCTTTAAATTATCTATTTTACTACTACTACCTGTAGTACAATATGCATTGTTTTCGAGGGAGACCAAACAAAAATTATAGTTTTTTTCAACTAAATTTTATTTGTTTTTATATTATATTTATATTATTTATTATATCAATTAAATTTGTTATGTGTTCATGAATCGTCTTGCGTAGAATAAGTTCTGACAACTTTAGCGAAATTTTAGCTCAGTTTATGATTCAAGGCGAAAGTTTTTAAGTCGATTCTCATCATGTCGATTTCTTGCATGTCTGAAAAACTAAATTATAATAACACCTTAACAGATCTGATGCTAATATCCTTGTGGATACGCACAACGTTATCACAGATACGTTTCATAGTTATCTATGATAACTAAAAATAATAATATTAATATTTAATAAAATAAAAATAATAATAATAAAATCAATAATATTTAAAAATAATAAATAATAAATAAAATCAAATATCAATAATAAAATCAAATTGAAGAATGACTTCTAAATTTTAATTAGCATTGCTTATGAAATATTCTGAAAAGTTTTATAAAATATATCATAAATTTCAGTGCCGCCAAGAAAACACTGCAAAAGGCTTATTGCAGCTGCCATTCATCAAAACTCGCATTTCGCTTGGCAATTTCTGTAGCAAATTGGTCAACAAACCTCACAACTGCAGCCCCTGCACTACCCCTGCACTGCCCTTGCGCGAAAGGTTTCCTTCTAACCGAAGCTGGCAGCCTAAGATCTGGACACGCTCGGCGCGTGTAATGCGCGTTTAAAAAGTTTACAAACTTCGCCAAGTTTCGGATATGTTTTCATTTTATTTTTATTTTTTTCTTTTTCTTTTTTTTCTTCAGTTCTCTGTTTATTTGCTGGCTGCGAAATTCCAATTTTTTGCACCGTGTAACTTTGCGCGCCACGCCACGCCCCCGTTTCCCTTTCGCAGCCAGCAGCCTGTTTACACTTTCGCCGCTTTGATGTATTTGCCGGCTGCCAGGCGCTTAAACTGCAAAACGTGACCATTTAAAAATGCGCCACGTTTGCCAAAAACTTTGCCAATGCCTCAAACTCGCGCTTCACCCAAAAAGAAATAAAAAAAATGTGAAAAAATTATAGAAAAAAATCGAGCAACTTCGTGACAAAGGTGAAAAGAACAACCTGGTTGCCCGCTAGCTGGGCGTGCGAGGGCGTGGCAGTCATATGCAACTGTCGCATTGCAAAATTTATGAAAATTGATTTAGCCAAATGGAAGCCAGCGAAAGACAACTTTATACCAAACCAAACGAACCTGTAGCCGGAGCAGAAGCTTTTAATGACATTTGAACCGAAACGTTTGCAACTCGACGGGCAGCAAACAGTCGACGATTGAATGCCCTAATAGAAGTATTACTAGATGATGTGAGTATGATATATAAATTCAATATATATTGATATATATATATATATATATATATATATATATATATATATATATATATATATATATATATATATATATATGAATTCAACAATAAATAATAATGTACATAAATTTATACAAATTTTAATTAATATAAAAATAATAAATAAAAAAAAAAAAAAAAAAATAATATAAAAAATTATAAATTTATATAAAAAAAACAAAGTTAGAATAATAATTATATAAATATTATTAATAATATTTTTTTTATTTTTCTTATTATACAAACATTTAAAAAAATTTTTATATTTATTAAATATTTTTTAAATTTTTTAAAATATTTTTTTTTTTATTTATTTTATTATTAAAATAAAATATTTAATAATAAAAAAATAAAAAAAAAAAAAAAAAAAAAAAAAAAAAAAAAAAAAAAAAAAAAAAAAATATTTAAAAATAAAAAAAGCCATATACATATGTATAAATTTGATAATAAAAACAAATATTTTTTAATGTATATAAAAAACTATAAATAACATATTAAAAACTATGTATTTATCAATTATATACCAACCGTTTCTTCTTCTAGAATAAGGGCATTCAAATAGTATATACTGATAGCACCATGACATTGAAATATATGAGAACCTTCCAAAAATATAGCTAGCCTGCAAATCGTCTATATAATTACAATGAATAATTAGCCAAAATATAATAAAGATATTAACTTAAGAGAACTGATGCTATTGGTATAATAGGAAGATGTCTGCTTATTAATACTCATAGAGTTAAATTAACCCAACATTTATATAGCAAAACGCCTTGCAATGGTGAAATTGTAGCAAAACGGTTTGACGGAATGGCAGCTGGTAAGCAATAAAACATCAACTACGTGCGGAAAAATGATGGTGGCTATTTGAGTTCTGGTCAAGTTAATTTTCTATAGCGTCGCCTGTCGCACGTTGCTGTCATCCGTTGCGTTTATTGACGGGTCACAGCGCAGTGACTGAGTGGCATATGGAAAGAGACAGACAGACAGACAGAGAGAGAGGGAGAGGGCGAGCTTTAATTGAAAGCTAAACAGCAGAGCGAAAGCGTTGAGGTGGTAAGCGTTTCGGCTAATTCGGTAATTTGCACGCAATTGCATGAGTTGTTGACTATATCTATAGAATGAGTGGGCACATGGGGCATACAGACACAGACACACATACACACACACGTACACACATGATACGCATGCATGCAGCATATGGATAAATAGGTATTCCTATGTGTGTGTGTGTGTGTGTGTGTTGATCGTTAGCGTTTGGCAATTGACTTAAATGGCAACCTTTGTTGCATGTGCGTTTCGTATTTCATTTGCCAGTTGGCCGGCCAGGCGCAGTCAGTGCTCGTTTATGGCTGTGCCACATGGCGTATGCGTAATGTTCATTTGATGTGCGTGCTTCAAGAAGCGAAACTGATGAGGCGTTCGTTTAAGCCAACCCATCCTTGTTTAGTCCACTCAATGTGAATGGCCAAGTGATTGAAGCTGAATTGACTCAAATTTCTATAAATGTCTGTTAAGAATTTGCACAACTGAAATGCAGTGAAACGTTTTATATATATCAATACATATGCAATTATAATTGTTTATAGTGAGTGATTATTGTTTTACAGTAGTCCTTATACATAATTTAGCAAGAATAATCCTGAAAATACAATAATTAATCGACAATTAAATTTTATATGTAACAGAATTAATGAAGCTCGAGGACTTATTCAATCAACATATTAGAAGTAAATTATTGTTTTTAATTGACAGCTCTCATCAAAGACTTTTTAGTCAGTAATATGAACAACTTGTTTACAAAGTTAACATCGCTTACCACTCTGTGACAACTGTAATTAAAGTCAGATTTGATGCGTCGCTGTCGCCACTCGAATAGTTTACTTTAAAATTCTTGAAGTGCTTCGACTTCTAAGCCGAAAAAGAAACTTTTGCAGTGCACTGAAAAAAAGTTTTGGGCAAAGGGAAGAGATAGTTTTGGTAGTGTTTGTGTGTGTGTATGTGTGTGACACGCTGCGTTTAACACAAATGAATATGAATGTGAACACAGGCGAACACAGCGGGCGTCCAGAAGCCTGCGACGACAGAGGAGCTGGAGCCGGAGTTGGAGCAGGTTTGGGACTAGAGCGAGAGCGAGAGCGAGGACGAGCAGAGTGCGCTAAATAAAATTTAATGTAGTGCGAAACGTTTATGAGCTGCAACCGCAACTGATGATGAGAGCCGCCGGGCGCTCCGAGAAACAGCGAAGCTGAGAAGCTAGGAAGCTGGGAAACTGGAAAACTGGGAAATTGCGAACTGCGAACTGCGAGAGTCGAGCGCAACGAAGCGGAGCGTTAAATAAACAACTGCTAAAGTGCTCAAAAAGTTGACGGGGCGGAGCTCATCTCAACTCAGCTCAGCTCAATTTCAGCTTCGGTTTCATTTGGGCAATTGAAAAGTTCCCAAAATCGCTTAAAGTTCGCCTCTTCATCTCGCTCGCTTTTTGCTTAGCCAGATTGCGTATACGCACAGGTGAATTGCATTTGATCAAGCAAAAAAGTGAAGAAAAACGTGTGACGTTATTTTCCACAAAACTGCATTCAATTTAATTGAATTTTTTCCTCAGCACATGTAACGCTAGAGCTTCCAATATATATGTGTGTATTTATATACATGTATATTTGTATATGTGTATACTGAAATCAACGCGTATTTGAAGAGCTGTTCGCTTCCGACAGCTGAAGCACTATTTGATTTCCAATTTAAATATGGTAAAAAATATAATATACATACATACATATATGTATATATTCCATTTCAGATGCAGTTCACCAATATAGGACAACTCTGTGTGTGTCTATGTGTCTGTTTATTGCGCGTTTGTGCCTATGCCTTGCGGTTCAGCTTCAACTGTAATTGACAGCCTCATGACAGTTTAATTATTTTATAGAAAATCAATTCAGTCTGCATATTGCATTTGACGCACACTAGACAAGCTCAGAATTGTACATTCGATTTTACACACTAAAAAAATAGATAGAGCATAAAAATGTTGTTGGACTGTAGCATGATTATATAAAAAAGTATTTAGCGTTTTTTTAAGGTAATTTTAGTTTTTCTTCAGCTGCATTGATTATTTGTATAGCAATAATAATATTTATTATTTGAAATTAATGAGTTTGGTATTTTAACATAAAGTCTTTCACCGCTGGAATAGTTCATATTAATATTTATATAACTAATAAGAAATATAAATACAAATATCAGTATCACTTCAACCTCTCAAGAGATAAGACGTGCTGCATCAAAACACAAAAACAAAAACAAAACCCCGCTTCGCAAACGCAAAGCTTATCAGCAAACGCGCGACTAACAAAAATCAATCGCAAAAGCAAACAGAAACAAAAACAAACACACACCATAAACAGTTACACCGGGCAATAGCCCAAAAACAACAACCATGAACGAACCACCCGATAGAAGCAAAACCTACAAAACACAACAAAACGAGCCAAAATACATTGTACTAAAACGAAACGACAACGAATCATTCGAAAAAGTGTCACCGTTTATCATAAAAAAAACCATAGACTATGCATGCGGAGGAGAAGTAGAAACATGTAAAAAAACAAGAGACGGTTCCCTGCTTATTAAAACTAAAAACAAACTGCAAGCACTGAAACTAATTGCGCTAAAAAAAATGAATAATCTCGATATCACTGCAACAGAACACAAGACTTTAAACACAACCAAAGGCGTAATATATTGCAATGAACTACGAAACATACCTGAAAGCGAAATACTGGAAGAACTAAAACCACAGAACGTAATCGAAGTGCGCAAAATTCTAAAAAAACAAACAAACAACACAAACCACGAACAAACCTCACTTGTCGAAACTGGTCTCATAACAATTACATTTTCAACTCACAAACTACCCGAATTAATAAAAATTGGCTACGAAACCGTCCGTGTACGACCATATATCCCACTACCGCTGCGGTGCAAAAACTGTCTCCGCTTTGGACACCCTACCGCTATCTGCAAGAGCTTCGAAATATGCAAAAACTGCTCAGAAGCAAAACATACAAATGATGGGGAACACTGCAAAAATACGCAAAACTGCCTAAACTGCAAAAATAACCCCCAAATTGACCACCAACATAGCCCACTCGACCGTAAATGCCCCACCTTCCTCAAACAACAAGAGCTAACTGCAATAAAAACCACCGAAAAAGTTGATCACAAAACCGCACTCGATATATATCATAACAGGCACAATCAACAGTTGAGAAACAGCTATGCTAAAACGCTTGCACAACCAACGCCAAACACATCAACACCAACACAAAATTCATCCAATACACAATTCTCACATACACAAATCATTACTACGCAGCAAGCAGCAAGCACTCCATCTACGATCTCCCCCCTGGAGAAAGTACTCACAGATATAAAAAAAAGCGTCAACCCAACTCTACTCTAACAGAAGATATGGAAACAGACAGTAATCTTCCCCACACGGAAAACAAATCATATCTATCACAGTCAACTGAAGATCTAAAACTAAGAATATTTACCAAAGATAAATCTAGCCCACTAGCAACTAACTTTAAGCCCTCTAAACCAAAAACAAAATCAAAACACACAAACAAAAACCTTCATAAAAACAATAGTGACAGCGAATCCATCTAAAACAAAACAAGTAAATAGATACAAACTTTATACTTAACTCATACTCTACACTTTAACCTTAACTCAAACCAAACCCAAATACTCAACCCAAGACCCCAAATCATAAAAATATAGAAATGCTTAAAATAATACAATGGAATATGAAAGGATACAGAAACAACTATAACGAACTGCTAATTATAATAAAAAAATACTCACCACACATAGTATGTCTCCAAGAAACCCACTTTTACAATACATCTATCCCCACCCCTGTTCCAGTAAACTTTCAAATTTACAGCAATTCAGCTTCCAACCGATTTGGCGGTGTAGCCATATTGGTCCACAAATCCATAGAACATAAGACACTACCTCAACCTACACACATAGAAACGCTAGGAATCGAAATTATGTCTAATAGGAAAATAAACATTATTTCTGTATATATCCCTCCCACCAAAACATTTTCATCTAATGACTTAACCGAACACTTTATACCACACACTAACAGTACGAACCAAATTATCCTAGGCGATTTCAACAGCAAACATCACAGCTGGGGATCAGCCCAAGATAACCGGAGAGGACGCACCCTATCAAAGTTCCTCCAAAACGCCAACCTCACTATACTTAATGACGGATCACCAACACACTTCTCCACTCATAACACCTTCACACATATTGACATCTCAGTATGCTCCCCTCAATTAACTCCCTTCACTAATTGGAAAATAATCAATGACCTTCATGGCAGCGATCACTTTCCAATTTTATTATCATTGTTCCCACAGCCCCAATCAGACAACTTCTCCCGTCCCCTCTTCAAAATAAAAGAAGCCAACTGGCCATTATTCACCAAATTAACTAACGACCTAAACGAACTTATACCTAGAACCTCTAACATTAATAAAGAAGCTGCAATAATTAATAAAATAATCCTACAATCCGCTCACCATAGTATTTCACAAACAACCCCCCACACCCACAACAAAAACACCCCCTGGTGGAATAACACATTGACCAAACTTAGGTCCAACAAATTTATAACTTGGCGAAATTTCAAGCGCAATAGCACCACCGACAACCTTCTCAACTACAAAAGAGCTAACGCCCTCTTCCGAAGAGAGCTTAAAATATCCAAATCTAAAGCTACCACAGACTTCACATCCAAAATAGAACCCAACACCCCCTCCGACAAAATCTGGACTAATATCCGACGGCTCTGCGGGCTTAACCCTACCAAAGCCATACATTGCATTACAGATACAACCAACAACTCACTATCAACAGACACAAACCACATAGCCCTCTTGTTTGCCCAACATTGGTCCGACTGCTCCAACGACCACAATTTTAGCAATAGCTTCATTACCAGCAAATATGCTGACAACTCTAGCAATTACTCACCGAGCCCTAGAGCACAAGCAATAGAATCTGACATTACACTAATTGAACTACTAGCAGCGTTACACACCCTCAAAGGTACAACTCCCGGCCTAAGCAGAATCTCTTATCCTATGATAAAAAATACCTCTTACGCCCTTAAAGCCAGAATTACAAACCTCTTCAATACTATATTCAACAACACTATCCCACAATCCTACAAAACCAGCCTTGTCATTCCTATAATAAAACCCAAATCCAACAAAACACTCATAACTAGTTATAGACCCATCTCCCTTAACTGCTGCATATCCAAAACCTTAGAAAAAATAATAGCCAAGCGCCTTTGGTGGTTCGTATCGAAAAATAACTACATCCATCCCAACCAAACAGGCTTCAAATACGGCAAATCCGTTACAGACGGTCTGCTCTTTGCAGACCACCTGATAACGAAGTCGTTAAGAAGCAAGAAGCACGCCTCTATCATTGCCCTTGACTTCTCAAGAGCCTTCGACAGAGTCGGTGTCCACCCAATAATAGACCAATTAAACCGCTGGAAAGTTGGACCGAAAATCATACAATTTATACGTAATTTCATGGCAAACCGGAAAATTGTAGTCAAAATCAAAAATGTCAAAAGTAATCCCTATCCTCTTCAAAACGGCATCCCCCAGGGTTCGCCAATATCCGTCATCCTTTTCCTAATCGCCTACAACAGACTCTCCCACATAATCAGCCTACAAAAAGAAATCCATTTCACCGCCTACGCCGACGACTTTTACCTTATCATCCCTCTTAGCAAACAAAAAAATCAATCCTGCAACCTCGACCAACTCTTTTCCAACATATGTAAGTGGTGTTCATATTCAGGAGCATCACTATCAGTAGAAAAGTGTCAACACCTTCATGTTTGCCGCAAGCAAAACTGCATCTGCAGCATATCATGCAATAACACCCCTATCCCCTCAGTCACCAAAATAAAGATCTTAGGACTTACAATTAACAATAAATATAGATGGGACGCGCACATCAAGCAAATTCTACCAGCTTTAAATAAAAAACTTAACATCATTAAATGCCTAGCAAGCTCTAAGCTAAACTGCAATACATATACTATTTTAAATGTAACAAAATCTATAGTAATTCCGAAAATTGACTACGCACTGCTCATCTACGGGTATGCTCCCAAATCAACCCTCAATAAACTCAAAACTTTATTTAATGCCGCAATCCGCATATCACTTGGGGCACTACGCTCAACACCTATCGCTAACCTACTTTTCGAAACAAACATACCGACAATAGAGCAAAAAAGAGACCTGATCACAGCCAAAGCCTACAAAACACTCCTACATAGCTCAAACTCACCGCTCCACAGATACACTAAACAGAAGGACAGCCAAAAAACAAACAAATTGACGTCAACAATAGAAAAAACCATAGCATTATGTAAAAAAACCAACGTTCCCTACCTTCCCCTCCCAAGCAAAACCACCACACCCCAATGGCTATTCCCCCCTCTATCATCAATACCACACTACATAGACGGAGCAAATCCAACACACCACCAAGCACATTCAGACAACAATTTCTTGAAATCAAAGAGAAATACAACAACCATAAATTCATATACACAGACGGCTCTCTACAAAATAACACAGCCACTTTTGCGATTACGACCGAAAACGAAATCCTGAAAAGATGCATCCTCCCCCATTATTCATCCATCCTATCAGCTGAAACCATAGCCATTCTCGATGCAATAAATCTGACCAAAAACAGACCTGGAAAATATATAATTTGCTCCGACTCCCTCGCATCCATAAAATCCATTCGTAATATTAACAACAATAGCTTTTATCCCACAACTATTAGAACCCTGCTTACCCAATGTGATTCAAAAATAAAACTCCTTTGGATCCCTAGCCACTGCGGCATATAGGAACGAGTTAGCCGACAGCGCAGCCAAAGACACATTTTATATGCCCCTTCACTATACCCCTAACTTTAACACTACAGACATAAACAAACTCCTCAAAAACGAACTCTCAAAAAAACTTAAACTGAACATAGAGTTTTGCAACCGATGGTACCAGAGATTAAATACAAACCTATCCAACTCGTCAAACTACCTAAAAAATATAGACCAAAAAAGCATCACACGCAGAATAATTAAAGAAAAAAAAAAAAAAAAAAACAAAAAAAAAACCATCCCTCCCCCCCCCCCCCCCCCCCCCCACCAAAACATTAATAAAATTCATCTCCCCTCCCCCCCCTCCTCCCCCCCTCCACACCCCCCCCCCCCCCCCTCCCCCCCCCCCCACCCAATATTGTTTAAAAAATAAAAAAACCCCCCCCCCCCCAAAAAAAATTAAAAAAAAAAAAAAAAAAAAAAAAAAAAAAAAATAATATTATAATAAAATATATATATAATAACCTAAATAAAAATTATTTTATAACAAAAAAACCCCCCCCCCGCCGGGCCCCTCCCCCGGTTCGCCCCATTTGATAGTTATTTTTATATTAATTGTAACTTCTTAATAAATAAATAAATAAATACAAATATAATAAATAGCTGATGCTAGCCGAAAAAAATGTTTTAAAACTGAATTTTTTATGTGAGTTTTTTTTTATTATAATTTATTATTGATTTTTTTTATATTATATATGTCAATATATATTTATTTTAATCATAATTTAAATATTTATATATTATAATAAATATTTTATACACCTTTCATAGCTTTTTAGCCTTGTAGTATTAACATTTTGATTGCATTTTATAAGTATTGCAAAACAAGTTAATCTTTTATTAAAACTTAAATTTCGTCCAAAGCGAAAATCAAATCTTTATTTAAACATTTCCTTGTATATATTAAAAATACCATAAGTGCTATTAAAAATAAATAAGAGTGTTCTAGTCGAGACTGCTTGAATAGGAGATACCCTGAGCCCTGTGAAGCAAATGGGGCGTGGCATCCAAAATCTAAAGATTACATAGTCTCCGTATGCATTACACGAAACTTCGCTATGTAAATAGCCTTTTATTATGTTTTCTAGTTAATGTATACAAACTATATACCTAACTATAAATTAATAAAAACACAGCTTTATTTAAACAACTCAGAGTTAGAGGGGAAGTGGAAGTGCTAGTTGGGCTTGCCTGACTAAAAAATACCCTTAACGCAGATACGGACTGCTAAAGTCCTTGATATTTTCACATATGAAGACTTGTTTTGCATTTGCTAAATTATCGTTGTCTTAATATTTGAATTTAAAATATATTAAATTTACATAAAATAAACATTAAAACTATAACTTTTACATTACACTTAACAATTTTAATATTTACCAACAGACAGAAGAAGAGGAGAAGCACCGCGCTGCACTAGACGACTGACCACCAGAAAATGAGGAATACGACTGAGGCTGCGTTGCAGCAGGCTTGCCTTTATATAGGGCAGCGACAGCGACAGCTCCACTCAAGTCAAGCTCAACTCTTGGCCTCTTTCTGAGTCAGTCTTCACACTCGATCATTAGGCGACCAATCAGAGCACTTTCTCCTGCTGAGGCTGCTGCAAGAAGCAGCTCCTCTGACCTTCAGCTGCCTTTATATAGGGCAGCGAGACTTCCACTCGAAGTCGAGCTCAACTGTTAAGCCTCTCTTTGAGTTAGCGTAAGCTAAACTCTCTATCAGTCAGCGACCAATCAGAGTGTTTTCTGCTGCCTCTGCTGCATACATATGCAAACTAACATATCCTTTTCAGATCTTTAACTCTTTTTCAGCTCTTCTTCTTTCTGTTCTATTGCTTACATTTTAAACCTCTTCATGTAAAATTTCAAGTCTCTACGTTGCGTACTTTAAAATATCTCAGCGTTCACACGGACGGACGGACGGACGGACAGACGGACAAGGCTATATCGACTTGTCTTGTCGCGCTGATCAAGAATATATATACTTTGTGGGGTCTGCTACACCTCCTTCTGCCTGTTACATACATTTAACAAAACCATTATACCCTGCTTTCCCATTTTCAATGGGATCAAGGAATATTAAATAACATTTATCTAAGTGCTTAAGATAGTTTCGTCAGCCTTTTTGCAACTTTAATTAATTACTTAGCCTCAAAAGAGCAAAACAATAAAGATTAAAATTCATTTTATATTGTATAAACATAAAAATAAACTGTATTTTTTTGATCAAGTTAAACAAATCAATGTATTCTTTTAATCTCTCTAAGTACAATTTGTCTAGCAGGAGCACAATATTTGCCCGCAGCCAACAAAAATAAAAAACCCTCAAATTGCCAGCTGCCAGCCCCAATAACAATAAGACAAACAACCTATGCAGACATCACTTAAACTGTCCAACTGTCTGCGCCTCTTGGGGCAGCGCGAGCCAACAAAAGCTAAACTTCTGTCTATTTGTCTTCTTCTTCTTCCTCGTCTTCTTCTTCTTTTTTGTTGCGCCAACATAAAACGCACTTTGGTTTCAATAGACAATTTCCGTTTCCTGTTGTTGTTAGATGAACAGCTGCTGCGGTCCGTTACTTATGTAGGCGCAAACGTGATAGAGCCAATAAAAATGGCCACCAATTGCGGTCGGCCTGTCGGCCTGACGAGCGCTCTCAAATATGACACGCAATAAATACCCTAACCGAAAGTGGGGAGTTTTTCGCACTTTAAAAAAGATTTTATTATAAAATTGATTTGGCATGATTTCATAGGTAGTTCATAAGGAGGCTAAAGTGTAAAAGCACTTGAAAAGCTTATCTATAGAGCTTAAAAGTTATTGTTTAATTACTTAAGGTGCTTTGTCAGCTAGTAAGTATATAAAAGCTATTATCTAGTCAGCGTATCATAGAGTAAAATAAGTCTTACCCGACTCATTAATCCGTCCGCTGTATATATATTTATGCACTCCAGTAAGTGTAAACTTGTATTTCCTCCAATCTAACATGTGTTTCCTCAACCATTATATGCTATTGCAGCACGAAATTAAAGCTAAGCAAGCTTTAAGCTAGCCCTGATTGCCACTTAAATTTCATTTTCATCATAAAGCTCCTTCGGCTAAGCACATATCACTGGTCAAAGTCATTCCTCAACGCATTAGGCCACCACTTAGCTCAAGGTATTAGGTAACCGACTCCCCGCTCTTTTTTCTGCCCCTTTTGCAATTTCTTTCAATTTCTGTTCAGTTGGTCAAAAGCCTTTCTAGCTTTTTAATGCGCTCAAGCGCATTTACTTTTGATTTCGCCTTGGCTACTTACTTGGAATTCAGTTCGGTTCAGTTCAGTTCAGTTCGGTTCGGTTTGCTGCTGCTGCTGCTGCTGCTGCCACCTGTTGCTGAGCCAGTTGAAGGCCAGCCCCACAATATCCCCCAGATGCCATATGTGAGCTGATTATGTTAATGCTGTGGCCCACTTAATGCGTTCGCCAAGTCAAGTGCCATTTGCGGTGCGTGCGAATTGAATTAAAAAGTTCACTGAATGGCAGCCGCGCAATTGAATTAAAACTTTTTAAATTTTATTGCGATTTTATGATTCGTGCAGTCGAAATGAAAAGTAAAACAAGTCGCACAATAATTAAAGTTAATTCACTCCAGACCCAGTTCAAAACTCGCTGACAAAATAGGTTAAAACAAATTTAAAGAGAGCTTTATTAAGTTAATTTAGAAAGTGATTCAGAAAGGATGTTTTTCGTTTTAATAACTTATACTTCCAGTCTGGCTTTATATTTGGTTTAAAAGTAACTTAAGAGTATAATCCATATACCTGTACATATTCGAATTGTGTATAATTATTAAGATTTTCAAGTATAATAAAATAGATATATCTCGTATGCCTAATATTCTCTCTAGTCCATTCTATATGAAATCTTTGAAACCATCTCTTGCCATATCTTGAATCTATTGTTAACAACAGCTTTGCGTGCTGACCTGCATTTAAAGTTGCTTAAGTGGTCGTCAACCCTCGGGGCAGGCCAATGGAATTTGGTTGAGTGGGTAGGTTTGCTGTGTATGTGTGTGTGTGTGTGTGTGTGTGTGTGTGCGGGGGTAGGCAGCAAACAAAAATTCATTAAAATTTTGCATATTTTTAAAACTTGAGTGACCCGCGTTGTGCCTTGGGGCATTTGTCGGAGTTTAAAGTGGCTCCCGCAGCGCCAAATTCGCTTGTTTATGCCTCGTAATGCGGCAGCTTAAGGCCTTTACCCCGAAAAGTATGTAGCAGAAACCTCTAGCCGAGTGTAAAATTTAAGCAAAGGCAAACAAAAAAGCGGCGAAAAAAAAACTTTTTAATATGCGGATAGCTTTAATTAAATATGTTTTCCACTTGGCGAGTCCAAACGAACAAAAATTATATAAAAACAAAAACCAAAACAGAAACAAAAACAAAAGCAAACGCAAAACAACAGCAAGAATTACAAAACTAAGTGAGGTGGCTTGTGTTTGCATTTTGGTTTTGTTTCTGTTGAACCCAAACATAAATGTTGGTTGCTGCGCAAACAAACAACTTTTTCCGGGTTTTCTTGGCTTTTTTCATTGTGCTTAAGCAATTTATGGATAGAGAGATTTATATATGTTTTAGCGCGGTTTCAGCTAGTTTTATGCTGATTGTCGGTACTCAAATCGCTAAAACAGCAGCTTAGCTGTGAGAAAAGTAATAAAAACTTAGTTCAAAAGCGAACGTTAGCTGATTGAATCAAAAACTCTAATCAATAGAGACAACTTTGGTTGAAATTCTTATATTGAGATATCAGATCCAAGGAAAACAACGTTTACGGATGCCATAGCAAGTTGAATTTGAGAAAGTAATATAAGAGAGGAAATGCAATTCAGTGTTAAAAGATAATATAAGTAAAGGGAAAAGCCTAGAGGAAAAGATAAATGTTGAGTAAAGTAAAAAACAACGAAATCGGAGAGGTAGGAGAAAGAGGGTGAGGGAAGTAAAATAGTAGAGTGAGAGCCATTAAAAAATAGACAGAGATAGAGATACAGAGAGCGAGAGAGATCGAGAGAGAAAGAGAGAGAGATAAAGAGAAAAAGAGAGAGTGAGAGAAAGAGAGAGAATTGAATTGATAGTGACATAAAGAAAGGGAGAGAGAGGGAGAGAAACATATATCGAGATAGACACAAGGAGAGGGAGAGAGCGAGAGCTCAAGACAGACACAGAATGAAGAGAGAAGGAGAGAGGGAGAGATGGCCGAAAACTGTAATTTGAGAGAAGATAAAAAGGTAATATAAAATTAAAATTGATCAGAAATAAATTACCCATTTATCATGTTCTTTATTTATATTGTTTTCCAATGTGAAACATGCAATTTTGACAACAGTTTTCATTTAACTTTAAGCAGCTCAGTTCGATCCTTGGCTACACCCTTTGGTCTGCTTGGCTGAAATGATATCCCTTTGTATATATTAATTTAATTTATTTAATTTAAAGCACTTCATTTCGTTTATCACTTGGGAGGTATCTTTATTATTAATTTCATTATTAAATACGTATTTTCTTATGCGCCTTTCCTTTGTGTCCTGAGAATAATGCTGCTGAAAGGCTTTCAGCATTCCTCTCTCATTCGCGCGCTGCTGCCATTGATAATAATTTATTATGAATTTCTTTATTTATTTATTTTTTTTTTTGTTGCTCTGTGCTTGGTCTTGCTTTCGGCTCTGCGCTTCTGACTCTTTCATTTGCTGTTGGAGTGGGCCTACGAGGAAGTTTAAATAAACATAAAATGGCGACACGAGCATGAATAAGGCAGCAGAGACGACGTCTGCATATGCAGCACATATAAAATTTATATCATGTACACTGTGACACCCTTTCACACACACACACAGACACTCACACACACACACACACACGCACCCGCATACAGCATATGAAAAACAAACAAATTGACATGCCGATGCCGAAAAAGCAAACAAAATGTTGGCATAAACGGGCTGAGGCCGAGATATGGAAGTTGGGCGAAAATCTTTTTGCTGTTGGGTAAATGTTTTAAAAATTGTTGTAAAATTCATCGGATATGAAAATCTAATGATTTGTAAAGTCGCCGATAAGCGCGAGGCGCCCTCTGGCGGGCGGCAGCCATCAACAACAAGGGAAAACTGTTGCGAATTGGTAGGCAAAGTGTAAAAGGATTTTCCGCATTTATTGAAATATTAATATTTACTTTTTCCACCAGCGCCACGCATCCGATTGTGTGGGTGTAAAATTATTGAAAACTTTTCGCATGCAAAGTTCGCCCTGGCCGCATTTTAGGAACTATCCTTTAAGTTTTCGCATATGCGTAGAGCACAAATGTTTGTACAAAGGAACATTCAATGGCCCAAAAGTTTTGGCATTCAAAAACAAAATCAATTCAAAGTTTTGCATTTCCCCAACCCCCCACATTTTACTCTTCCTCTTCTTCTTTTTTTTGTGGGTCAATGGCGCTTGGCCTTTATTTCTCGCCTGGGCAAAAATGTTCTGATAAACCATCTGGGACCGCTCTCGATCTAAGCGGATTAACAGCCATTATGTAGTAAATTATGCTGCAACTCAGCTGAGCTCTGGCATTTCGCAAATGTATTGTATTGTATAAATTTTATTTATTTTAGATTTATATTTTTGCTCTTAAGCAAAATCTCTGCTCAGTTTCAAGCGAGGGGCATTAAAAAATATTTACTGTGTCTAGACTTTGCTGCGCATAAATCAAATGCATCGGCCAAAGAGTCTTACTGCAGTTTTTCGGCCACAAAAACAGGAGAAAAAAATGAAATAAAAATAAAGAGTAGAAAGCAAAAGTGTGTTGCTTGAAGGTGTCTGACCAGGAAATACCCTGTAAGCAGGTAATTTAGATAAACTTCATTTGTGGCTGGAAAAAACTAGAGTTGATATCTGATATATAATAATAATTGATATATATAATAATGTTATAATATTATATAATTTAATAAGTATTGCATGTTAATTGATAATAATAATAATAATAATAATAATAAGAATAATAATTATAATAATAATAATAATAATAATAATAATAATAATAATAATAATAATAATAATAATAATAATAATTATAATAATAATAATAATAATAATAAAATTTATAATATTTCTACTAGATTTTAATTTAGAAAATATAGTCATTGAACGCGAATGATGATTTACTGATTTGAATAATGATTTACCTGAAGTATATCCAGAAATCTATTAATAGACGAAATTATGAAAATTTATTAAATATAATAATAACATTTCATTCACATAATGCCTCTTTGCATTCTCTTACTGGGTATGCGAATATAATAAAAATAAATAAAATTGTTGCCATAATGTAGTTCTCAATGTGCGTGTGTGTGTGTGTGTGTGCAAGTGTGTCTGCGTTGCGTATACTTAATGTGCAGTGTGTGCCAGTATTACGAAAGTGCCAAAATGCTCGTGTGTGCGTGTGTGTGTGTGTGTTGGCATTTTATAAATTTTATTTATACGCTTGCGAGTCAAGTTTGCTTTGGGGCTTCTCGGCAAAGCACCGCAAATGTATTTAAAAGTCGAACGTAGAGAAAAACAGGAAATGGCAATTAGTTTGGGTGTGCAAGTGCTAAGCATTGAATATAAGTTTTAAGTTTTTCTATCAGCTCTAACAATATTTTATGATAGAGGAAAAGACGGAAACTTTAGAGCTAAGCAAAAAGTTGTTCACTAAACAAAAGAAGTGTTGCTTGGTTTATCAATTGATTAGCCAAGCGACTACAAAAGTTATTTAATGAAAATTTCCAATTATTATTGATGCTTGAAGGACTCACATTAGAAGGAAGAACTCATATTTGGCTCTCTCTTTAAACACCGCCCATTAACTTACACATTTGTTGATTAAACACCAAACATTTCTTAAGTTGTATACACGACATTCTTTGATAATTTAGTTTAAAAAATATAATTTCAACAGTAATAAAAACATTTCAGTCGCCGCGTCTTAAACCGCTCGGATCAAGAACAAATCGCATTCCGAAAGCAAAGCGATCTGTCGGCAGACTCATTACCACACTGAAACCCATCTGCAGTGGTATATGTGACAGATATCTACAGAGCGTATGAGAATTATTATAATCATTATTATTGCTATGATATATCTATTACGTACTTGGTCCACATAAAGCCAACTAGCGCATCAGAATCAATCATGCCGTGCACCGCGCAGTTCCAAAAATTCCATTGGTAGCAAATGGTGGCAATCGTTTTGCGCGTACTGCGATTCCAGGCCAACAGATTAGCCATTTGGATTTGTGGATGGATTCGCTGCCAATAGCTAACGTCCAAGCCCTGACGCGAGACGGTTGCCGCAAAGGAATAGTGATGATGCGAGTAGCTGAAGAAGATACAGATACTCAGATTATGTAAGAAATGAAAAGCTTTAAAATTGGATTGGTTTTTGCATCAGTAGATCAGTGGAGTGTTGTATATAAGATTGTACCCCTCAGAGTTCTTAGATGAATGTTTAAAATTGATGCAATTGAGATGGGGGAGAAAAGAGTTTCTTATGCTTGTATATCATTGTTCAGTTATCAGATAATTTAAATAAATCAATGGAAATATATTTAATTCTTAACTTAGTCTTAGCTTTATCTATATTGAAAGAAATTTTTGATTGTAATAAAAGCAATATAATTCTATAATCTAGAAAACATATCTATTCCTTTAATAAATAACACCTGAATACCCTCAATGTATGATATAATATGAGGTAAGAATACCCTCCATAAATAATTATAATCTTTAACAGTCATCGACCAGACAAATGCCTACTTCTCTTCCTGATGTCTCAGCTAACCATAAGTTATACATAGTAGTCAGATACCTAAATACTCTATGTTTATTTTATTTTCGTCTTACTATCACTTATCTTGCCAGGAGCTTACCGTGCAGCAAATGCCAAGTCTGTCATGAGGTTCTTTGGCTCATTCCACTCTAGCAGTAGTTCGCCGCCGATTGCCCAGTGCTGGGAAATGGACCGCATTACCGACAAAGTGCAACGTCCATTCTCATTGCGTACATTATATAAATTTGCTGTCCAGGTGTCGCAGGGTCGTGTCCACTCGATTGTATATTGTGTTTCCACGGGTGTCTCCTCGCCGGGCTTCTGGAACACGGCCTCCAGGCGTAGCGGCTTGAATGGATAGTAAAGAATGTTCAAGTTGGCCGCCAATGTGGTGGGATGGATGTCACCAACAATGGTTGGCGTTAGCTACAAGAAAAAATTATAATGAAATTGATGGATTATGTCTGTTTTCCTCTTGCACTCACCATGAAATCGTCAAGGACGCGAAACGTGTAGAGGCCGCCAAAGCGAAAGCCCGCGGGTCTCACATGACTCAGAACCCAAGCGGCCGATATGAATTTGTTTGGCGCCAGCCGATGATAATAGTCGAGCTCGACGCCATCGTAGAACTTCGGCATCACATTGTGGGCGAGGCTGTGCAGTGATTGGACATTGCCCGGGTTCTTGTTGTTGGAGACGCCGCCGTATCGCTGAAAGCAGGAGGGAAACTTGTATGCACCAAACGGTGGACACGAATTGCAGGACATGCCACCTAAATCAAGATCGAGTACTCAACTAAAGATGTGCAGAAACAGAGTGAAAATGTATCGAAATCGAACTAGCTTGAGAGGCGTGAATAAATTTTGGGCTTTTGTTATGTTTTTTTTGGAAAACTGTTAATGTATTTTGTATTTAGTAATGTTTTCCACACTCAATTAACAACAAACGAAATGTTATATCGATCTCCGTTCCTCACTGCTTCAAGCATCCAACTATGTAGTTGTACATGTAATCAAACATTTATAAAGACCCCCCAAACATCAGCTGCCGATTGTCATTTTATGCGCCATTTCATACAACGCCTGTCACTAAGAGTTTTCCCTCTCACCCTGCCTTTCTCGCTCTCTCTTCTTCTGTGTCTAACTCTGCCTTTCTTTCCCCTTCTTTTTTCGTGGCTGTGTGTGCACAGCTCTGTCATCCTTTTTGTCCTTTGGCACACCATTAGGCGCGTTTCACACTTTTTACATTATTTATAAGACATACAATTTGCCTGGGCACTTCGTTTCTCTTAATACCCTATAACTGAGTATTTGCATTTATAGGGAAAGTATGCAAGAATATTAAGTAAAACACAAATCTAGTTCATAAAATACTGTTGAACGATTTTCTCTATTAATATTGTATAGGTATATAGTATATATAGTAAATATGGTATAATACCCCTTCATAACATTAATAAATATATTTTGAAAATTAAATATATTCTTTAAAAAAAATTATATAATTTAATTTTTAATTAATTAATTAGATCCTTCAATGACAATGTGATATATATTCATGAATATATTGTATATCCATATACAAAACTTATGTCATTATAACATTGAGCTCATCATATTATGATATTATCATCTAGACCTTCAAGGATGTAACCAAGAGTATTCAAAACGCATTCAGTTCGTTTAGCCAACTTTCCTTCTCGATTCTTGCCATTGCGATTGCCAGCGACTCATCTCATTGTCGATTCGGCATTTCATGTAATATTTAAGGCTTGCCACGAGTCCGGCTGATTTCGTTTGCAGAGGAATCGTAGTTGGGGTCTGGTTACCCCACATTTAAGTATACGGTTGTAAAACAAACGAATGATAGTTTTTCCTTCAGCCGATTATGTTGTTTGATGTTGGCCTTGTGAATCATTTATGGCGAAAGCTTCGAAATATAATCCATAAAGAGCTGACCGCACAGTGAAGATGCATGTAAATGTAGCTGAATATGGGCTTTGTGGAACTATCAATTCATGCATATATTCTATTTACAAGCTAAGCCTAGTTGAGGCCAAGTTTTGATTTGTAGATCAAAGTATTTCATTTAATTATAATCTAGACAATCTTAACGTATCGAACGTTCTTCTGCTTATATCGTAACTGTACTTTTCGCCTCTGGCGCACAGATTACGATATGTGGTGTCTCGACGTTGACATCTGATGCCGGGTGTTCCGCCCCAGCTATAAAGACGCTCTCCCTCTTGAATGTCGGTGCCGAAGGTGCAGCTGAGCATCATATATGTATATAAATTGCTGGTGTAGCTGAGTGCAGCGCAGCCGAATCGAGTATTATACTCGATCAGTAAGAGGGCCGATTGTAATATATTCTGTCTGAAATGCAAGAGAAGAGATCGATATTGAGAATTTGAATGAGAGGGAAGAGAAGGGAGTAAGAGAGAGAGAGAGAGAGAGAGAGAGAGAGAGAGAGAGAGAGAGAGAGAGAGAGAGAGAGAGAGAATGAAAGAGAATGATGATGAGAGAAATTTTAGAATAGTAAGTTGACAAAATGAGAAGGAGAAAAGCAGTTGCTCCTCACTTATCTCTCCTTCTCTCTTTCTTACTCCTCTCGCTCTCTCTGTAAATCTCTGTAAATCTCTCTGTCCTTCCCTCACTCTCTGCTTACTTACTCATCGTCATATTCGGATGGCAAATGCAATGTTTGGTAACGCGTTATGCTTTCCACCTGATCCATCCAGCCATATGCCATGCTGTGGATAGTTTCGTTGGTGATCGAGGCTAAATTATCGGAATGATAACCATATAGTTCGGCAAGGCGGCCAATGTGATTGAAGTTCATCGAGCACATCCGCGGTCGAGGCGACACCTGGCAACGCTGGACGTCTAGTCTAGCAAACATGGCCAACTCATTGTCCCAGTGCATTCTGCCCATACGCGCTGCCATTGGCAAGTTTCTATATTCCTTGCCGCCGGCCACAGTGTCACGCAACGTATTGAATATATGCTCAATGTCCGGCCTGAACTCCGTCTCTTCCAGTAGGCGACCACTTGCCTTACACTCTCCAATGGACTGCAAGCGAGCGCAGTGACTTATCGAAATGTCATTAAAAGGGAAACAGTAAAAACTTACTCCATTATTATTGCAAATTAAATTCATGGCATAACAGGGACGAATGCTACAGTAGTCCTCATCCGAAATCCTTATGTTCATGCATCCCAACCGAGGCAGAAAACTCAGCATTGGCAGAAGCAGCAACAGCAGCTCGTTAGCTCGCATCGCAAGACTCAATGGATCTGCTCATAATCCCACGCGTATCTGATATTTATAGGCGATGTATGTTGCTAGGTAATACAGATTGGTTTCTTGTGTCATGAAATTGATAGGAACAAGTGCATATTTGTCATTAGCAATTTGTGCATTGTTTGAGCAAAGTCTGCTATTAGCTATTCTGACGACATCGAATTGTTAATACACTGCGAATTCGCTTGAACTCTAATTCTGGGTTTTAACTCATAAAGTATGATGCTGAATGTTAAATGCAAGACAAACTATTTGGTGCTCAAAATGAAGTTTAAACACTCTATGCAAAATCAGAGTAGAAAGTGTTGTGTAACCATTAATAATGATAATATGAAAATTTTAAGTAATATTGTATATATAAAATAAAATAATAATTTTATATAGAGAAAAAATTTTATATATCATCAATTATCTTAAATAGATAATTTGTAAATTTTAGGGTAATATTTATTCTGGTTTATTTTTCCGAAGTGCATTTTGTAATCAAAGACAAAATATTAATATTAATCTCCGAAGATTTAG
Source organism: Drosophila meridiana (assembly GCA_035045185.1). Lineage (NCBI taxonomy): Eukaryota > Metazoa > Arthropoda > Insecta > Diptera > Drosophilidae > Drosophila > Drosophila meridiana. The sequence goes on along the minus strand of JAWNPF010000055.1, from coordinate 15,845,753 downwards.
GTAGAAATTCTAAATAAATTATTTTATTTGAATATGTGCAATATTTCAACTCAAAATAATAAAATATAATTAAGTTAATACATATTTTATATATTTCCCACTATATTTCGTAGGTTCAACAAGTTGCCTGAATTAGCTGGAATGACTTTTGTTAGGGCATAAGAACAACACAGACAATGACGCTGCCTGTTGGCTGACTAAGCCGATTTCCAGTTAAATTCTTGAAAGCAAATGCAAAACTTGTTTATTCAACAGCTAAGTCGCGGCTTGGACTCGAGCATTATTCTTTGATTCTAAGACAGACACGCAAAGAAAGAGACAGAGAGTAGGAGGGAGAGAGAGAGATAGAGAGAATGAGAACAACAGCAAGAGAGGTAGAGGGCTGTTTGTACATTACTTATTTAGACGTCGCACTTAAATTTGTCACTCAAACAAGCGAACGGCTACTGAGTCGCCCAGCCCAGCCTTTGGACGGCTCGCAGGACTCAGTTTCCATTTGCCGCCATTTGCTCTAATTTAATATGCTAAAATATTGCAAGCCGCATTCGCAATCGCTAAATCAAAGCGCAGCGACCGCAAAACTTTTGCCAACCACAAAGCTCAAACAGAGCTAAGGGAGAGAGAGAGAGAATTAAGTTGAGAATGAAAATGGAGCTGGAGATATGCAGATGGGAAATATATGTATGAATAGGCAGGCAGACGCTCAGACCGCATGATAATCATAAGTAAATAGAGCGGGTGCAAAATTTCAAAGACAACTCTCTTTGTTTTTCAAATGTAATTTAATTATGTTGAAGCTTGAAAATTATAGACTAGTGAATACCCTATGAAAAGTAAGAAATGATGATGTGTAAATCAAAATTTAAAAAATTCACATGCAAAACTGCGATAAAATCAAGAGATAATGCCAGGCTAGAAAAAAAGAAAAATAAATAAATAAAAGTCATATAGGTCTTCGAATAAAGATTGTTAGTAGATAGCAAAATATACACTGTGCTTGGTCCAATTATTATATATTTATAATTGGACAACTTATGAATACCCTCTGCTTAGACTAATCATATGTAAAATGTAATTTGTCCTATAATGATTATAAACTCATTATATACAATAATTATATATAAAATATGAAATTTTAATTACTCTACTTTTTACTATTTCAATCTTCTTCTTCATTATTATATTCAGCTTATCTTAGCCTATATACAGTCTATATTATAATTTAACAACTTCTATAGCCTTTATATGCAGAATAAAATTCAATTTGATGTTTTCAATTTCTCATTAAAATTGCCTTTTGCATATTTTGTTGTTGTTGTTTGATTGACTAACGGGCTTTAATGAACAATTCTGTATAGCTGTTTATGGCATTTATTTACGGGTTTATTTGTTAGTCAATAAATATAATAAACAATTAAATTTTGCAATATTCACAATTTCGCTTTTGTCGTGTTACGCCCGCGGCCACGCCCACAAGAAAGATACAAACATTTAACTTATGAGCTTTTTCAATCAGTCCGATAAAGTGGGGCGTGGAAATATCGCCCACACACACACGCACACACACACAGATAAAAACGAGTATTCAAAAGCATATAAATTAAAATTGAAATATAAATGATAGGGTTGGCATGAAAAAAAATATATATGTGGATGTGTATGTATGTCGGTGTATGTATATAGGCAACACTTAAAATATTTACTGTTCGGGATAGTGGAAATTGTAAAACATTTCTCATATGCACGAAATATCAGAAGACAAAAAATGCATAAATAAACGAAGAGGAAATGCGAACTGAAAACAAATTCAATCGCATTGCAATCCACAAAAATGTATTTATTTATTTGCATTTGTGTTTTATTTATTTGCAACTTGTTCGCTTGTGTAAAATGCTTGCTGCAGACGTGTTTATTTTTTTAATTGCTCATTGTTTTTTATGCATTCGGCATATAATTTAATTTTATTTATTACGCGTAAAAAACTCTTTTCGTGTTTTGTGTTTGCAGCAAACGCGGAATATATTTTCAATATTTCATAGAGCTTTTTTGTTGCGCATTTTTTTTCTATTTACTTATATTTATTATATGCGTGCATTTGCATTGATCAGTTGAGTTTTTTAGGCAAAAGAGTAGGCGTGGCAGCAGCCACACTTACAAATTCGTTATCAATAAAAGTTATTTGCACGCTGCGTAATCTTATTGTGCGCAGCCACAGGCGAAAGTTTTTTTTATTGAAATTAAAATAAAAGCTTAAATGAGTAAAGCACAAAAGAATTCACAGATATTTGATTTTGCATATATTTTAATATAATTTTATTTTGTATATAATATTTTATTTTCAGTTCTTTAATCGGTTCTGTTATTAGTTTGACTTTGTTTTGCCCAAAAAAAAATGCTGCCTACTTTTAGGCAACAAGTTTTATGCACTTCGTGCAAATGACTTAAACTTACGTTTGACTCTCAAACTGTTGTGCAAACACATCTCGATTTTGCTCTCTTACATTCTGGTCCATTAAATATTTATAAAAAGAGGACGACAACTCAAAGTGACTTCAAATTGACAAACCCTGGCCCCGAGGCACTTTTACTGATTTTGCTTTTCACAAATATTTGCATACCGTTGCCTCGATGCCTCTATGACTCCCTGACTGACTGTCAACACGTTGTTGAGCAAAGTGAAAGAGTTTTTGGAGTGTTGACTGGCACTTGGGCACGATTTGCATTAGGCACAGGTTATCGATAAAGATGCGTTTGCAGCTCCACAGCTTCACAGCTCTCGCTGCCATTTGTTCGCCGGGCCAAGTAGCTGTGGGCAAAGTGTCCTTAGCTTGGGCATCGCCCATCCATTATTTTGTAATTATTTAAGTGCCATTCGGGCAGCAGGTGGTGTGAGTAGTCACGCCTATCACTGGCCGAATCCTGGACCACGAGCAGGGCCAACGAGGGGTCCGGCTTCTGGGCCAATAAGTGAAAAAATCAAAAAGCCATAAAAACTTTACACAATCGAAACGTGCAAAAGTTGCTTTTTGCTAACGCAAGCAACACAAAAAAAGAGCACCCACACATACAATAGAGAAAAGAGTGTGAAGAACGAATGGTGAATACTCTAAAAAGAGTGGAATATTACATACAAATTTATATGACTCAAAAGGAAATATGTTTATAGAAAATATCACGTATACGCACACGTAAGCAGTACTTAAGGTACTATATTGTAATATAGATTTGTTGGGTCAATATCGACCACATAAGATTTTCTGATTTATGGATGATATTTAAATTAAACAGATAGTAAATAAAATAAAATAAATGTATATAGTTTAAAAGCTGTAGAGGATTACCAAGTTGGACAAAATGTTGCAATTAATATTGGGCTACTCTAAAAATATAAATACTTATCAAATTATTATACAAGAAATAAAGTTTCACAATAAATAAATATATGAATTCAATTAAAACTCTATATAAATAAGATACTTAAAAGCCCTTCATTGGCATTTTCCAGTATCAATATATGGAATATCCGTGCCACATATTTCATCAATAAATCCAATGATATTTAGTTAGGGCATACCAAAAATGGCAGACAACAAAATCAAAGTGCGGCTTGAACTTTTCCTTTTGCTTTTCTTTACCAATTTCAGTTCTTTTTTTTCGTCTGATGCCAAGATTTTCTTTGAGGGCATGGAATGGGGTGGACACTAAGCGAAAATCGACTCGTAAAAAAAAGGAACGTTGGAAATAAAAAAGCGCAACAAAATTACTTTCCGCTCTACAAATTTTGCAGAGGCTTCTTTCTCGGAGTCAAGCGTGTAAAGTAAGTAAAGTTGCGAATAAAAACCTTTTCCGGCTTTTCAGCTTCGATGACGGCCTTTGAGGCATTATGTACTGACAATTTTCATGATTATGCCGCTTATGCCCTGAGTGTCCAGCAACAACTGTCGCCCACTGTCGAGCGCTCCCGCTCCCCCTTTCCGAGTTGGCAGCTCTTTCAGCCGTCTAAACGCAGCTGTTAAGCCTTTTCCGTTTCCGTTGGCCTTTTTTACGTGTGCGGCTTACTTGGACTTGGCGCCTAGAGGGTCGACATCCATTGATAGCCATTGACAGCACACACACACACACACACACACACACACACACACACATGTAAACATACACACAATGCTTCTTGGGGCTACCAAAACGGAAATGAACATGGGATTTCATTCAATTTTTTATTCCAACATATTTAAGAGTGTGCGCTCAAAGCTCTTTGGCCTGGGGACCAGTTGTTTCGCTTTGTATGGAATTGTGGCACAGCGTTGACTATTGCTCGGCAGCTCAGCAATTTTCTGGTAATTATAGATAGGTGTCTGAATGCCGGCCGTCTGCGACTGAGATAAAATAACTTGATATTAAATGGTGCCATAAAACGAAATGACAATAGGTGAGATAGGTGAGGATTAACTGAAGGTTGCCAGAGAGCGCCTAAGCTCTGTTAAAGTATGTTGAAGGAGTAATTTAATTTGAGCGAATTTGCTAATGCTGAAAGTTTGTTTTATACAGAATTTGTATATTTAATTTGTAAACAGATATATGTGTTTTTATTACCAAGAAGTTAAGATGTCGTCAATTCTGTTTTATGTTTATCTAAAGAGTTTTGAAATATATGTAATATGATATGAAGAGCTCAATGAAAGCATTTATGACTGAAGAATCTTTAAGTTGCTTAAAACCTTCATATATTCTTATTAAACAGTATACGGAAGATTTCAATATAACTTAAACTTGAATTATAGAAATAATCAAATCATTGTGAAAGATATTTTGTTTTTGCCCCCAATCAGAACGAAATTCTTCAGATACTATGGATTTTTATAAATTTATTAGTGTAATTAGTTAACTAATTAGTTAATTAATAAATTATTTTTGTGTAATAATTATAATAAAATCGAGTATAAATTTATATATATTTTTCCACCCAGTATTGTTAATCTACCTTTCGCTCTCTTATCTTTTACTTGTATATATGTTTCCTCCCAGTATTGTCAACCTATGTCTCACTCTCTCTTATATTTTCCTTTCCATGCTACACATTTTCCAGTATTTTTAAATTCTCACTATAGAATAATGGAATTATGGGCATGTGTTCTTCTTGTAAATCCATCTACGACAGTCATAAGAGAAAGTAAATTAAGCTGCTGCAAGTGCTTATTTCATTAATTGGTAAAGTGAAATTAAACTCTCTTTCCAATCATCCACATAAAAATGTCATAACTGAAAACTTATTGTGACATTTCTAATAAACAGCAAAAACGATACTGGCAGCTGCTGTTGCTGCTGCTGCTCCTGCAGCTCCTGCTGCTGCATTTTTTCAGTATTTTTAAATTTTCACTATAGAATAATGGAATTATGGGCATGTGTTCTTCTTGTAAATCCATCTACGACAGTCATAAGAGAAAGTAAATTAAGCTGCTGCAAGTGCTTATTTCATTAATTGGTAAAGTGAAATTAAACTCTCTTTCCAATCATCCACATAAAAATGTCATAACTGAAAACTTATTGTGACATTTCTAATAAACAGCAAAAACGATACTGGCAGCTGCTGCTGCTGCTCCTGCAGCTCCTGCTGCTGCATTTTTTCAGTATTTTTAAATTTTCACTATAGAATAATGGAATTATGGGCATGTGTTCTTCTTGTAAATCCATCTACGACAGTCATAAGAGAAAGTAAATTAAGCTGCTGCAAGTGCTTATTTCATTAATTGGTAAAGTGAAATTAAACTCTCTTTCCAATCATCCACATAAAAATGTCATAACTGAAAACTTATTGTGACATTTCTAATAAACAGCAAAAACGATACTGGCAGCTGCTGCTGCTGCTGCTGCTCCTGCAGCTCCTGCTGCTGCCCAGTTGGGGGAATGTGTATTGAAGTTCGACTATTTCTGGTTAATTTACTGCGAATACAAAGCGCCCAATATGCAACATAAATAATGTTGAGCATTTGACATAAATAACTAAGGATGGCCAAAAGCTACGAACTCAACCCAACTTGGTTGTGGCACAGCTGCTGTTGCTGCTGCTGCTGCTGCTGCTGCTGGCTGCTGGCTGCAAACGCTCTGTAACTGTTACAATTAATTAGAAACTAACAAAGTTCCACTTGCCAAGGCGCTAAACTTGTCCCAGCAGCTTGAACCGAAGACTGTCGCGCACATAAAGCGCTTTTAATTGATTTTCCCGTTACGTGCAATGGCAAATTGTCGTCTTGCGGCAGCTAACTCCAGCAGATGCTAGAGCTGAGCGCGTGTTACGTAAGTGCAGGCATACGATAGGTATCAATGTCGTGTGTGGAATTAATAGAAATATGATATAATATATGATAATTTAATTTTAAAGAAATCATATAAAGTAATACAAAAGATTAATAGGGTGAAAGCTTTATGAGCTTTAAGGCATTTTATTAATACATTTATATATAAGCTTATATATATTATATAATAATATATGTTTGTATATGAAATATTACAGTATATATAATATTTTATATACAATTTAAATGTATTACATTTTAATAATTTCAATATTCAATTTATCAGTCTACTGATTCATACCTGAGCTGAGTGCAAGGCTTACTTAATTCATTTCAATAACATTTTAAATAGTCTATTTTTATTCCAGCTGTATTATATATATTACATTATAACAATATACAAATATATTTGAAGATTAAATATTGCATATATCTTACATATAAATTTCCCGTTCCTTTTATGTCTTCACTTGTCCATCTCTAGCAACATCTGTTGCCGTCCTACACACACCGTCTGGCTCCGTTTCTCGCTCCCCATTTCGTTGCTCAGTCTCATCCACAACCGCCTGTGGTACTGGCAGCTTCTGTAATCGTTCATTCATTCATTCGAATTGTAGTTAATTAATAAATTATTCCATGCGATTGAACCAACAATGGAAAACTTTCGTTTGGAGTGTCGTCTCCGCCAACTGGACTTTAATTACCTCCTCTGCTCTGCTCTCCCACTCATTCGAGGCTGACTTTCTCCGTGCGACAGCTGAGCTGCTTGGCGAGCACCCATACGCATATAAATTACATTTTTTGCAATTAAACGCATTTCGATGTTAAATACGTAAACTGATGGCTGCGACCGGCACACAAAATGTTTACGGCACGCACATGTTGCGTATACGCAATGTGCTAAACGCACGACAACTCGTAAATGGCGCATGGCCGTGGATGGCTTGCGCTGTTTTAGAGATATAACCCGAGGTATTAACTTCGTGACCCTGTATTGTTGTAGTAGATATGCGCTTTGCCAGCCCCCGCCCCAGCTACCTCCCTGCCCCCTCCCCGCATTTCCTTGTGGACCGCTGGTGGATCAGGTGTGCCGCACATATTGGAAATTTATTAAAATCGTAAAATAACTTTGCGAATTTCTCGCGCTTTTATGCGCGCTGCTTTGTGGTTAAGTTGAAATTAATTTTGTGGCTTGCGCGTGTTTTCGCAGCTTAAACGAAATGTCGATTCATGAAATTAAATGCTGTAATTACACTCGAATACAATGACTACATAAAAAAAACAAGTTTTTACCTTTAAAGATGAATTTCTTGTGGAAGAATTTCAAGTGGAAGCAAAATCTTTACCGGAAATGGAACAGTTTGCCTATGACTAAATTTAAGGTAGAGTTTTTCTTTTTTGGAGTGGAATAGATTTCAGTAATTTTTTAACTTTAGTCACTTAATTTTAGTTTTACTCAAGTAAAATGCCAAAAACCATATTTCAGCACTCAAAAATATATAGCACAAATTATATTTAGCATAACACCGAAGTACTGCAAGTTCACAAATTGCATAAAACCAAAAAAAGCCAGAAAGAGGAAAATAAAATTTTCTTAAAACAGAATTCAATAAAATACCACACAGAAAATATATACATGAAAATAAATATACATGTATAGAGAAAGATATTTCTAAGCTCCGGACATGCACTAAATGGCATTCGGAACGTATTAGAGTTGGACTCTGGGGGAAATGGGCGCAAGTCGAGTGCATTTCCCACAATACAGCTGGAGTAGTTAGCAGCCTGACCCAGAAATGAACTAAACCATATCAGATTTTATGCCATTTGCCATAATAAATTTAATTAAAAAATCTAATTGACTGAAAGTGCACCCAAAAAGTCGGCCAGCCCGCCTCTAATAACTGGCTGGCCATCTGCCTGTGCAGTTGCACAGCCCAGACACGCCCTGACACGGCCAGCTCACGCCTTCGTGGAGATTTTCAATTAATTTTTCAATTGCGTTTCTTTTAGCCCAGTCATAAAAATCAATTGCTTGGCATTTTCTTGACTCCATTTTTTGCACTGAACTGTCTGCGTCGACTTTTATGAGCGAGTTACTTGCAGTTAATTAGGGGCTAAGAGTGCACGGCTAATCAACTGAAAGTTGTTCACGGAGCTCAGCCCGAAGTCAAAGGTGTTGTCTGGCCATTGAGTGGCTGCTGGCTAGTGGCTGGCGCCGAAGTCGATAGGGCTGGCCATATTGAAGCGGAAATGAGAAAAAACCCAGAGGAGAAAAAAAAGAGGCAAACGCAGGCACTGACATGGCAGACGATAATCCTAAATGATTGCCCTCGATGATGGCTTTTATGCTCGGCAGAAGGGTTGACCAGACTCCACGTCCGCTCAAAAGCCAATCGATTAAAAGTTAGTGCTTAAGTGTGAAAATTAACTCATGGCATTACGTAAAAAGCATGTCTTTGTAGACTAGTGTAAATGTGTGCATGAAGAGCATTAGAGAAGTGAAATTGTTGAATCATTGGTTTATTGTTGGAGTGAAATGTCTTTAGAAAAAGATTCGATTTATATATCAAAAGTATAGGTTCGTCTTTATTCGTCTTCTCTCTAAGGTCTTAACTTTTGTACCTCACCTAATCTCATTAAATTTAACCAATCAGTTATCCTATTTGTTTATTTATTTTATCTGTAAACCCACTCAAAATATTGATATATACATGTTTAATCATTGTAGCTGTGAGTAATATCCACATCAAATTTATCTGCTTGTTCATGACAAAAGTTCTGTTCCGCTCTGGAACTTACACATATATAATTTTCAAAACGCTGAGTGCATCTTTTCCAAAAATCCATTGATAAATGCAATTTCCCTGCTATTGAGGAGCTTTACCTGGCGTACGCATTCATTGAAATTGCGCTCATCGTTGAGGCGCTTGAAGGCAAGAGCTCGATAGAGCCAAGCGCGCATGTTCTTCGGATCCAATTTATTCAGTATATAATTACAATCCATTATAGCACGCTGAAAGCTGCGCAGCCTAAAAAGGCAAATCAATTAAAAAACCCCCAAAAAAAAACTTTATATCTGAGTTACACACTTGATATAGCAACAGGCGCGATTCAAGTACAGAACTGGCGTATCGTTTATATACTGCAATCCATTGTTGTAGTACTCGATGGCAGTGTTAAACTGTGCCTTGCGGTATACGAAGTTACCCAACCTACAAGAATGATACTCTATATCAATGCATGTTAATTAAAGCATCTCGATTCACCTGCGAAAGCTGCCGGCAACTCGTTGGCGCTCAGCGCGCGTTTGGCTGCGTTGCGGAACGGTCTGATCAATTTGTCGCATGAACGTGAACTGGTTCGTGTTCACATCTAACTTAATCTTCGATTTGGATTTCTTGGTCGACATTCGACCACTCACCGAACGCTGACAAGTTATAAAGTTGTCATCCGTAACACTCTTGCTCATGTCCTGTCGCTCTGGCTGAGCCTTCTTTTCAGCCCGTTTGCTACTCAATGAATGATGATTACACCTATATAAATATATATAAATTAACTTCCACTTACTCCTCCATTTTGTTGGAACTCATCATGTTCTCAAGAAACTCTATTGCATCCTGTACTTTTGATGGCTCCCTAAGAAATCTTTCATCATACTGCGGGTGGATGCATGCGTACTCCGAAAAGTCATTCAAAGTGTTTACAAAATTTGTATCGTTCATTATATTAGTTTTATTGTTTTTTTTCGTGGATTTTGTTTTATTTGCTTTTTATTGGTTTTTATTGTGTATTTTATTATAGTGTGTTTATTAGTGTTAAGCGTTAGCTTGTTTTAGGAATACATATAGAAACAGAAGTTTTGATTTTGTGTAAAGACTACTTGTTTTTTTTTTTCGAAACATTGTTATTTTGTGTTATTTTTGTGCATCCAGCCTTTATCACACGCTCTATCTTTATTCATATATTTTATCATCTTTCTATCTCCAACTTGCTTTCTTTTTCGTTTTTTCGCTCAGTTTCCCTCTCTTCGTCTCTGTCTCTAGCTTTTTCTCTCTGCCGCTTCCTCAGACATTCCCTCTCTTTTTTCTTTATTACTGAATGAATACACTTGACTATGTTGGGGTTTAGTTCTGTACTGATCTTTATTCTTCTGAGGCTGAGTATATATACCCAGCCTCATGCATAATTTCAACCCTTAAATCTAATGTGTCTATTGCTGAGTGTGTAAGGCTCAGCATTGGTCTATTGTATTCTTATACTATCGCTGAGGTTGTAGGGCTCAGCGTTCGTCTATTATCTATTCTTAACCTATCGCTGACGTTGTAAGGGTCAGCGTTCATCTGGCTATTTTAAGATTCCACACATGTGGCCTTTCTTCATCTATCGCACTGCATGCTAGTCGTCAAGTGCGTAGAAGGCATGTTTACATAATTATATATATTTTTATGTTCATGCCTGAACAATTACCATTCCCGTTCTCTCCCCCACTCTTCTTCTCTTTATTTTATTTTCCCTCACTCTCGAATCTTCCTTTCACCCACTGCCTCTTCTTTCCCATTATCTTTTGTGTATCATCCTTAAACGTATTAATACAGACCTCCAACGCTGGCTTCTAGCCCAATTATCTGATTGAACTCTAATTTTTGCGCGCACCTAATTGATTTTGTTTTCGCTTTTAAATTTATTTTTCCGTTATTCATGCAGCGCAAATATATCTTCTTGCTCAGTTTGCAGTGATGCGTGCACCTGCTGTCTCTTCAGCCGCGCTTGCCACAAAATTGTTATTTGAGCGAGCGATTTTTAATTTGAATTAAAAATGCATCGATGCGCTGATTTTAATGCGCGCAATTAAAACAGCAAGTCAGGAAATTGCGAATGCATTTAAAATCAACGAGAAAATCTGATGAGCGAAATCAATGAGCGATTGCAAATTGCGAATTGCGGTGCCAACGACAACAACAACAACAAGGACAACAACAACAACGATTGCATAGCAACAGCGATGCAAATTGTAGAAAATGCAAATAAAAGAAATTGTGACAGAACAAGCTAATGTGCACACACACACACACGCACAGATACACTCGCCCCCTCCATTTTGGATATGTGTGTAACGGTTGATGCTTAAAAGTTTTACACGCTAATCGCTAATTGCTTTTGAAGACAGTGTTTGGGTAATGCGTAGAGGAAGGGCGAAGGGCAGGGGCAGGGGCAGGGGCAGGGGCAGGTTTCCGTGTGGCAGTGAGGGAGCTACTCGACATTGTAATTGTCGCGCTTTAAAATGCGCAATTTGCAATGCAAATGTACGCATTAGTTTTTAGCGCCCACAGCCAACAGATGGCGCCAGCGCAAAGCGAATGCGAAAATGTGCCAAAGGGGCGAAGGCCCGTTTGACATTGGGACTTGCTGGGTTTTTGAGTTGGGTGTTTGGCAACAGCTTAGCGCCCAATCAATTAAAATGTTTTATGGGCGCTTCAAGCGTCATCGAAAGACAACACACACACACATTCACACATTGAATAAATGTTTGCAAGCTCTGTGGAAAATTTGATTGCCTGCTGTTGGAGTAGCAAGTGGAAAACTAAATCGGAATTCGAAAATGCAGAGTTACTTGGTTTAACATGCGAGTCGAGTTGCATTCATTGTGCGTTCTGCAATGCATGCATGGCTTATTCAGCAGTTAATCAGGCAAAAAATCAAGAAGTGATTTGCATTCAGGGAATGTGAGAGCTGCTAAGGTACAGAATAATATTTACAGAATAAATCTTGAACGAAATTGTTGAATATTTATAGATAAATCTTGAATATAGAATACTTTTTTATATTATTAAATATTATTTTGTATTATATATATATATATATATATATATATATATATATATATTATAGTTTATTTTTAAGAATTTATAAAAATAAATAATAAATATATATGAAAAAAAGATCATAATTAAATAATTAGCCTCAATTTTATACACTATTTCATATTATTTAATTTTTTTATTTATTTTTTATTACTATACATATTACATTTATAAAATAATTAATCAATAATACAAATAATTTGTTTTGAATTTATAACAATTTTTTTTATGTAACATTAATTTATATTACAGTGTTTGTTAAAGAATTTATAAAACTAAATAATAATATTAAATTAAAATATATTTGACCTTTCCTTAATCTCATTTTTTCAAGTGTTCAAGTTCACGTTCAATATATAAAGAAGGTCGAAATGTGCTTAAAAGTTGTATGAATTATGCGTTTACATCTCTTCTACTATATTTTCTGCTGGGTTTTCTCTCTCACACACACACACACACTCACACTCGCAAATACAGACAAAGTAAAAGCAGCAATTAGTTGACTTAACTTCTATGACACATAATTGGCAATTTATTAAGGCGCAACAAAAGCATGGCGGCAATGAAATTGAGTGTCCTTGCCAAAAAGGGATTTATTTATGGTTCATAGATTAAATACTAATTAACACTACGCAACAGCAGCAAAAGCCAAGACAGCTTACACAAACACTTACACACACACACATACAGAGCACACACATTTGATTTATGCCAAATAAATGCTGCTCTCTCACTCTCTCTCTCTCTCTCTCTCTCTCTCTCTCTCTCTTTCTGTGTGCTCTGTAAGGATTAGAAGCAGACAAAACAGTAAAAAGAATACAACTGCAAACATTTGCCTGGCGTATTTTTGATTTTTTTTTTTGTCTGGGCCATTGACCACTTTTAGTGGGCGGGGCTATTAGCTGTTAGCCAGTCTCTGGTCGGCGCTGCCTATCTTTAGCTTAATGCCATAAATTGTGCTTAAATTATTGGGGTCGGCTAACGCTTACACCAATTCACACACGCACACACATTTTCTCCTTCATTTCGGCGTATTTAATCTCTGTGAGTGTGTGTGGGTGTGTGTGTGTGTAGGTGTGTTGTTGAACCTTTGACGCTCATTTGTTTTACCTCAATATCCACTTGAGCATGTCTGCAGAGACAGCATTAGAATTGGAGCATAGAAATTAAAGATGATTCAATATGCATGACTATTGTTACACTGTGCGAAATTTGCATTGCTTTGCATTGAGAGAGAGAGACAGAGAGAGAGAGAGAGAGAGAGAGAGAGAGAGAGAGAGAGAGAGAGAGAGAGAGAGAGAGAGAGAGAGAGAGAGAGAGAGAGAGAGAGAGAGAGAAAGAGAAGATATAAGACTAGTGAAGACAGTCATAAAAGGAGGTTCTATTAAAATTTAATTCGGTCTGTAAGCAGAAATTATTTTCTTATAAACTGAACAGAAAACTATTTAATAGCAAAGCAGTTAGGCTTAAAAATCAACTCGATATAATCCAAATATTTTATTACTTATTATAAAATAAAATTTGCATAAAATAAAAGCATTCAAAATGTATTTTATACATATTTATATAGACAAGTCTAGATTTACTTTCCCATTCTTAGTCAACTTTAGTCTGGTCCGCTAATTGTAAGCAAATACTGCGTATAAATGTCGATGGGGGCACAGAATTCTCAATTGGGGTAGCTATTGCATTGTTTTCCGAGTGTTTTATATGCAAATCGTTGCGTATTCAAGCTGCAGGTCCTTTGGCCTGGCCCGAGAGTCTGGGTATGTGAAATTTATGTGTCTGCGTGTCATGAGTCCGCGCGCGCATAAAAAACCAGCAGCTCCAGCTCCAGCTCCAACACCAACGCCAGCATCAAAATCTGTCGGGCATAATCAAGCGAGACAATGCGCCAACAATGCCCATAAAGTGCGAAGGTAGTCGACGAGGTTTGGGCCGATGCGACGTTGATTAACGCCCAGACAGAGGAGCAGAGCTGAACTTCTTTCGACAGTTCGACTGGGGAGCGATTGTCATTTGTGTGGATTTGCATGAGGCCGGCGCAGATTTTAAGGCCAGCTTTGCGCGTAATGAATGCATTAAAATAAGCTTTAAAAACGCTTAAAAATTAATTGCAAAAATTTTAAAATATAATTTAACGATTCGACGGCGAACGAACAATGCAATACAAATGGCGAGCGCGTTATGATAAATCATTCATACATTTTATGACAGCTCTGTCAAAAGATGTACTATATAAAGTGTGTCTATAAAAGTATATAAAGTCTGTCTATATGGGTTGTCTGATGAGATTGGCTGTAGATTGATGAAAAGTGGGCTGATAGCGAGTGAGGTAGGTTAAAGGTCCATTAGATTAAAGTTTCCAGTTGAAGTCCAAAGATATTTAAGATACAGAATAAATGAATTTATATTAAAATATGATCTATAAATAATTTTAGTTGAAATCCCAAAATTTATCTTGCCTAAATTAAGCTGAACTTAAAGAAAAACTAATCAACTGTGAAATTAAATTTAAATCAAATACAAGAAGCAATTTTATTTAAAATAATTAAACTCTCTTCGTAAATGATTCGAAATTCATTTCAATGCACTAATTAAACGCACTGCGGACGTTGAAGCTAGTGTTAAAGCCCACAAGTCCGCTAAAGGATAATGAAAATTGAATTTCAATTATATGTTTTTGGCTTTAATGACGGCAGATGCCATCCACTCGGCACCTATAATAAAATTGGCATCAGCATTTCGGCGTGCATTTTTGCGACTTAATCGAATTAATTAAATTTTTATAACAATTAAATGGCAACAAACAAAACAGCAACAACGACAATTGTGGCTTTGGCTGCGGCTGTGCGTGATTTAAGTTCTATTTTTATTCCAATTTAATTATGGAACGAGTCTGTAATTCATATCGAATGCAGTTACACACATGTGTGTGTGTGTGTGGGTGTGTGGGTGGGGTAGTGTAAATATCAGCAATTAAGCAATAATAATAAGCATCATTAATAAATCATCACAAGAATGTTGGAGCCATAACGACAGCGATTCGAATCAAATACAAAGAGTATCAATATGGTTAATTTTTATTTTCTTTTTTTTTTTTAATGAAAGAAGCTGTTGAAAGCTCTAGCTGTGTGTGCGTGTGTGTCTGTGTGTGTGTGTGTGTGTGGTTACGCATTGTATTCGAGCGTTGAGCAGTCAAATTAACTTTTGAAATGCCAATGTATGCAATTTTATTTAACCATTTGTAGCAATTGAAAAGCTCTTTTTCAATTTTTTCATTCATTGAACGGACAAAAATTAAAAAAATTATATATATTTTAATATCTGAGCACATAATGATTTAACAATGATTGAATTCAATTTAAATCCAACGAAAGCTCTTTTGAGTCCGCAAAACATGTAAAATGCTTATTTCATTTTAAATTATATTTTGTTAATGTATTTTTTATAAATATGATTGGAATATCTTTAAGCTGCATATCATTAATTATTTCTATTTTTTTTTTTTTTATTTTTTTTATTTTTTTTTTTTTTCTTTTTTATTAGTGAAGATTGAAATAAGAATACAGATTAATGTATTAATGTATTTGCTGCTAAAAAAATCTTTTAGTTGGCCTCGCTCGCTTTTAGTTCCTTGGTCGACTTTCTTTATACATGCATATATACAATATAATCTCAAGATTATTATATATATTGTATAACTTCAATATGTTTTTTTTAATGGAACTCCTCCACATACCAGAAGAGAAATATAAAGTGTGATATACATATATCAGTAAAACAAAACGGATTGGTTACAACTTTTGCACTTGATATTAATATTTTTATCTAAAGTGTGAAGAAATATTGTATCTGCAAGCCCTGCAAACTTCTAATTGGTTATTAGCTATATAAAAAAGGGGAGACAAAAATTAGTTTGCAGTTCGCAAATTCAATTTAAGCTTTTCAGTTTTGTTAGCCATAACTCATTCATCAAAGGAAGTCGAAACTTGGTTTGTACAAAAGCAATTAAAACATTTTGTTGCCATGTTTCTTGGCTGGTTTTTTCCAATCACTTGACTGCCTTATCTGCTCTCTCACTCTCTTGCAGTTTCTCCCCCACTATCTCTCTCTCTATCTCTCGTCTCTCCTTTGCAGAGTTTTGGCAAAGTTAAGCGCTGGCTTTTCTTTCTTTCTTTCATGTTGCTGCTGCCCTGCTCCTCCGATGCTCTCTCGTAAATTTCGCCATGGACGTTTTTATGTGTGTTTGGCGGGCACTTCAAATAATTTTCTGCACTAAAAATTTATTGCAATTTTCGGTAATGAGAGTGCAGAGTTCAAAAACGGTGGCCGCACAGTGTGCTGTGTGTGTCTCTCTCTCTCTCTCTCTCTCTCTCTCTCTCTCTCTCTCTCTCTCTCTCTCAGTGCCTTAATGTTGTTAGTGTTTGCCTGGATCGCGGTTTTCCTCCGTTGCCTGTTTGAACTTTCTGGCATTTCCGTTGCATTTCTTTTGTATGTGTGTGCGAGTGTGTGTGAGTGTGTGTGTGTGTAGCGGAAACGGAAGTTTTTAATGTTGCCCATTGCCCGTAAGCTGACTGGCACTCGGTCTTCGGTTTGAGACTCCTTGTGGCCGCCTTGTTTTTTGTATTTTGGGGTCGACCAGCATTGTTTTGCTCAAACGTAAAATGAAATGTTCTTAATGGTATACCAAATAGTTGCTTAAATGCTTAAAGCTTGATATCAACTGCCACTCCTTGTTTGGTTGCCGCCCCTCTCTCTCTTCTCATGCCACTCTGACTTCTTCATCTCCTCCGCTTGCCACTTGTGTGTGCAGCGGGCACAAAGCGCATTTCGCTGTTTTATTTTGCCGGGTTTTGAAGCGGCGGCCCGCATTTTTGTTTGCTGCTCTTATGGCTATAAGCCTACCAGCCATCCAGCCAGCCAGCCAGCCAGCCAGTTTCGCGGCCAGGCAAGATAAACACACACACAGACACATACTCCACACACACACTCACACACACACACTCACACACACACATAGTGAAGAGCGTTTCGTTGTGCCCAAAATGCACGTCGCTCGTAAATCTCGCGCGTGAAAACATCAGTTTGGTTGTTTCAGTTGCTGTTGTTGCTGGTTCTGCTTCTGGTTGAGTGCTGTAGCAAGTTCTCTGCATGTTTCAGCTTTAAATCCTCACTAAAAAAAAAAGAAAAAACCAAATCTCTGCATAAAAAACACAATATGTAAGTGACGTACAATATGTGTGCATGTTTTGTTTCGCCTTTCGTTTTGATGAGCCTTCAGGCTGTAATTTTTGGGTTCGTCTCAAAACCCAATGAAATTTGCAGCCTAAAATACATTTGGATAGAGTATTGCTAACTGGAAGTGTTAGTTAGACAATATCAAATGAATTTTCACTAAAATAATTGATATATATTACAGATAAATATATATTAAGATATCAATATCTTCTATGTGAACTGAAATTGCGTGACATTTGGGTGCAGACAGAAACTTTGCCTAGTTGCGTATAAGTTTACAATCAAATTGTGAAACAGTTTATATTTATACAAACAATAGCTATATATAAATATATACAATATATACTATATATACTATATATACTATATATGCTATATATATATATATACATTAGAACCTTAGACAGATTTTTGAAAATTAAGTTAGTATAATGTTTCAGAGTGTCGAGACAGCTTAAACTTTTAACGAAGTTTTTAAGTGGTTTACACTTTGTCCACTCCCGGCAAGAGCCTGCGTGGCTGCCGTAAGCCCGATTATTTCAGGTGCTTAGCTGGTGGATGGTTACAAACGAGCCCAGCAGCTGTCACATACATGTTAACCACTTGTGGTGGTCGCACCACAGACGGCCTTAAAATCAGACACCGCCAGAGCCCACATAGGCCACATGGACCCCATAGCTCCCGTATGGTCAGTCCGAACTGCCGGATATTGCCTGGCTGCCCACTCGCTTTTTCATCGTTTTTGTGCTTTTTGATTTTTATTTTTATTTGTTGTGTTTCTCGGCAGCTTTTGATGTTTGCTGTTTGTTTGGGTTTCATTTTTAATGCCCGCGTCTAGGGCAGCCCCAGCTGCCCCCACCTGATGCTGCCCCCGCACCCCACTGCTTAGCACTTTAGTCGATGCTCTGCTTCACAAATTAATTGCGTGGATCGAGTGCGACAGGGAGTAGGAGGGGGATACGGAGAGTGAGAGGAAGAGTGAGAGCGAGAGTGTTGCCAAAATGTTGACGCTTCCTAAGCCAGAGTCACACACACCCACACACACACACACACAGAACCGCAAAGCATCACGAGTGACAAATGCAAACACATTTGCCGGACTATCCGCCAAATATTGTATATGTATATGTAAATGTTTCTGCAACTGTAGCTCGCCCTGTCACTCTGCCTCTGCCTGTCTCTGTTTCTATTTCTGTCTCTGTGTTTGTGTATTTGAGCACTTGACGAGATTTGTTTATTTGCCCATGCGAGCCGACCGTCTGTGGCTAACTGTCTGTGTTTGGATTTGCCGTCTGGTCAAAAAAGAAAAAAAAAGGAAAAGCAAAACGAAAGCTAAATGCATATAGAGAGAAAATCTCCAAAAATAACAGTAGAAGAAAATCTGTGAATTCTTTTGTGCTGCCTGCTGATGCATGAAATTTCCTTTGACAAACCCGCAGCTCTAATGCAGCTCTCTGACTTTTCGTTTTGTCAAATTCAATTCTAAGCTCAATTTTATTTGGAAGGCAAAGAAATGTGAAAATTGCGAAATGGCATAGAAAATGTATTGGGGAATGTGTAGAGCTTTTGTGTGAGAGTCTTGTTTATTAGGTTATTTAAGGAAATATATGAAATTATAATAGATTTTGATGTTATAGATAAAATAGTAATTAAATTTAGTTTAGTTACTATTATAAGAAATTAAGGAACCCTTTTTTATATTATTTAATATCAAAGCGAATTAGCTTGTGATTTGAATTATGGGAACACGTTTATGTTAGAGAGACATACATATAAATATATACACACATTTATGCAGATATATCAACTGAGGGTAACTACCCTCCATGAACCATTAACGCATTTTCCGTGTTATTTTCAAATGCATTTAATGGATTGCAGCTGCAATAAGTTTTGCGATTGCAGATTGCAGCTTTTGATTGAATTGCGCGCTGCATCCTCAACTGGTTCGCCTTGATTGAGTGCGCAATTGGTTAATTCGATTTGCCTCAATTGCCAACTCACTCACACACACACACACACACACACACACACACAGAGCAGCGCGCGCCGTGCTGCTGGCGACCAGGTAAGCAAATTTAAACAGATTTAATTATTTAATGCGATGCTTGTTTTATGCGATTTTGAGCATGAAATGAGCCGAAAGTCTGCAGCGCGGTTTATTAATTATGTCCTTGCGTGTACTGAATACCCTGTAAAGGTTGATGTTGGGTTGAATATGTTAAGAGTTTGAACTAGGTTTATTTTTTTTTCTTATAAAATTTCGTATATAATGAGCTGCAAATTCAAGTGCTTCTCAGTGTCATAAGCCTTGAAGCAACAAGACTATAATCTATTCAAGTCAAGCCTATAATATTAATATTAATTCCCTTAAGAGGTATTAGTCAATCGAGTAAGTTTCCCTTGCTGTTTTGTACATGCTTTTTTTCTAGACATGCATAAATTAATCGAAATTACATAGTTTATATTTAATTATTTACTGTGCACCTATTTTATTTATTTTTTTTTAAAGAGCTCTTATCATTTTATTTATTTTGGTTTGTTAACACATTTGTTCTGTTCCATTCTATATAGTTTCTATTGTGCTTTAAGGCATTTACTATATCCGATTGTTAAATTGCATTTTTTTTTGAGATTTTTATTTACGCTTTTGAATTATAAAACAATAAAACGTGCTAATGCGAACAAATTGAAATTTAATAATAAATTTATTCCATAATGCATCTAATAAATTTGAATCTATAAATAATTTATGTATTTCTATTGATTTAGTTGCCTAATATTGCTTATTCGAAGCATTCAAATATGAGCTTAATTTGTACATTAAATTAGAAATAAATATTCCAGGAAACTCGAGCCGTATTCAATATTTGTCAAGCATTGATCAAACTTAGTGAAAGCCGCCAGCAAAGCTGCTCTCTTGAGTTAATGCTAATCTGGCTGCTGCATCTTGTCTGGTCAGAGACATAGATATAATTTTGAAGGGGGATTATTTTTTAGTATATAATAATTACAGTGAATATATATTTAATTATTTAAAAAAATTCATATTATACATATAATATATAATTTATAGAATTAATATGTCTAAAACTATATATATTTTTTAATTTTAAATACTAGTATTATTTAATATTTGTATTATATTCATAATTTTATTGTTTTATTTGACTTGCTTAACAGTTTCTCAACATTTTCAAATATACCTCGACACAGTTTTATTTTAAGTCGAATGCGTACCTTAATCGAATCCCTCTTGGCTCACACTTCCTGCTAACTGCGCCTGTGGCTTGGACCATTAATTTTCGCTCAAGCCGCGTAAATATTTATACGCAATTGCATATGTCGAGGTGCTGGGCAGCATTTTCGGCATTTGCTCATTTGTGTAAGTCAACACGATTTCCATAATGCCAATGCCATAAGCTGGGCAGCGCCCCCACCCACCCACTTACTCACGCTCAGCTGGCGCAGCTGCAGCATTTGGATTTGTGTGTGTGTGTGTGTGTGTGTGTGTGTGTGTGTTGCAGCCAGGTTATTGCCGCCAGGTTATTTGCGCATTTTGATTTATGCATTTGGCCAACAGCCTTCGAGCCTGAGTAAGGTATTGCGCCTTGGCTTCTTGGATGCCCACCGTCCCACCGTCCCACCGCCCCACCTGAGCAGCTGCAGCATCCCAGTTGCAACTCGGCTGCCGCCCAGCCGTAGTTGCAGTTCCAGTTGCACTTGCATTATTCAAAAGCCGAAAGCAGAGCCACCACCAGACTGCTAGCTGGTGGTTGGGCCCCGTCGGTCGCACCGCACCCGTTGAGTGATTTAGCGTCCGCCTCGCCCGTTAACCGCAATGCAATTGTAATTACCCGAACAGCTTCCGTAAGCCCTCATCAGTGCTCAGCTCCCGCTACGCTCCACCCACACTGGATGCTCTCTTTTTTTTTTTTGTGCTGTTTATTTACTGGTCCTGCAGCGCGCTGCAATTAGTTCCAAATCATAAACGAGGCTTCCGCTCGGTCAAACGGGTCCAGCAGCTCCAGACTCTCTCTCTCTCTCTCTTCTCTCCCTCTCCCTCTCATTCTCTTTCTTTCTTTCCCTCTTTCTATCTGTCTCTCATTTGACTGCACAATTGCGTGTAAATTTAAAATTTTAATCGTTTTTATGCACGCACTTTACCAACAACAACAACAACAACAACAGTAACAATCGCTTTTGTATGCAATTTTTGTTAAATGCATTTTGGGTAGATTACTGCTTGAGGGGGTTGGCGCTTCACACAAGGGTTGCTGAAGCTCCAGCTGATAGCATTAAATGCTTTACAAATGCCAAAATTTCATTACATATGCAGATTTCGGACTTAAAGTGCGTTTAAAACTCAATTTTAATTTTAAATATGCTTCAAGTATTTTTATTTTAATTTTAATTTTTTTTGTTTATTTTTTATTTTTATTGGTTTCACTCCTTTTAGTTTTACAAATTGTTGTGAATTATAATTACAAATTTTAAAGTATAGGTTAATTACTAACCTTTTCTTCTTAAATATGAATACACAAATTTTTAGTTAATTGATTTTTGTTTGTTGATTTATTTAAATAATAAATTGTTTTATTTACTTTTATTTATTCATAAAAATATTACAGATTATCAATACTTATGTGTAGTTTTCAATTGATTCATTGACCTTTAAATTATTAAATATTAATTCATTTAATTAATTAATTAAATATTAATTTAAATTTAAATTAAAAGAATTTACTAAATATCAAAAATATTTTGTTATACGTTTTTCATAAATACAAAATATTTTTAGCTATGATAGTTTTATTTTTCCTGAAAGTTAAAGGTGAGTTCGAGTTTACAGAATTGATTAGCTTTAATATATATTTTTGTAGTTTGGTATACTTTGATTTTTCTGTAAATCTATCTCTATAAATATGCTTTTTCACTTACTCACTGTTTATTTACAATAATACCTTGTTTCACAATATACCTGTTTTTTAAGCATTATTTAATAATCGAAATGTTATTTAATGTTGGACTGGCTGCCCGCCACCTCAATGAAGCGCCATGGACGAAGTCAGGCAATCGCATTGCTTTTGCGTGGGAGTGGACGTGCGACTGAGTGCATATCGCACATTCATAATTTATACGCATTGTCAGCAAGCGCAGGTGGGTAGTGCCCCTGCCACGCCCAAGCCCACCACCCTTCGCCCTCCATCCGCCACCCTGTCTGTATGCACAGCCCTGTTCAATGGATTGCCGTGCGCATTCAGTCGTTACATGCGATTGTTTTATGCCTGCCCCAATGGAGCATTGTTGCATATTTAGCAATAATAAAATATTTAGTGCCATTGCAATAAATTTATTATCGCTGCAGCGATACAGAAGGACCCTCACACTCACACACACACACACACACATATACACGCAGCCACACACAGAGGTTAAATATTATTAATGAGCGCTTAAAAATTGCAGCCGCATTTGTTGAGATTTGTCCCGGTCAGACTGGGGCGTATTATCAATTTCTATGAAATTTGCATTATGCGACAGTCAACCCCAAGTGCGGTATATGTATGTATATATATATAATACATATATACATATTCATATATGACATATATCAACAAACAGCAAAAATCCCTTGCATCCTCTGCCGCCCGCAGCTGCTGGCGATCAAAAGGACATTCTGCATTGGAAATGAATGCCGGCACACCCACCACACCCACACACACACACACATAACAGAGTCAAACACACACACACTCACATGATAAATTGCAGACACCTTCACTGGGGCAGGGGCGTGGCAACACGAAAATCTGTGCACATTCCATTCAGCCTTTTGTTGCATTTGTGCATTGCGCACATATCTGGCAGGCATCTCAAGCATTTGCAGCCAAACCTGAAGTCAGACGTGTGGGCGTGGCCACTTTACAGATATTGCCCCATTAGTATAATTATTCATATACATATATATCAGCAGTTAAACATATATAAATAAATCTACAATGAATCAATAATTGACTGCGTGCCGTGAATATTTATTCATTCATTTATTTATTTAACTTTGTATACCCTGTGGAGCGGAGATTGAAGATGGGTATATTGTGTGAAATTAGCAAGAATTTGGCGAGAGGCATTAAGACTATTATCGGATTACAATTCATTTATGGGATATGCGGGTAATCAAGAAAAGCTCTGTAATATAACAGATAATTTGAAAAGTTCTTGATCTTCAGATAATTTATATTCGTTTCTTAAAGTTGTAATATAATATTGGAATAAAAGATACATTTTACAGTTGAATTATTTTGTCACCAATTTAGCTTTTTTTCTGAATTGTTTATTTATTTCTTTATTAGATTATTTTTATTATTAGCTTATTATTATATAAAAATTATAAAAAAAGTGTATAGGTAATTTTCTTCATTAATATCTATATACATTTCTATTCAATTTATATTTGTTAATTGTTTTGATATATCTTTTCCCTACAGTTGACTTATATTTCCAAGATTATGTAATATATTTGATATTATAGAGCATTTATCTATACATTTATATATTCCAGCTTATCCTGCTTTAATAAAATATTTTTTTTGTATTTCTATTAATGAATCAGAAACCTTTTCTTAATAGTTGTCTGTATAACATATATCAGTTCAAGCCACTAAGAATTGTGTTATCTCTGATCAGAAATCTTATATATATCTTATATTCTCCAAGTACACAGAGCATCTCTCAGTGCAGTCAACGCTAATCAGTCATAATTTCAATTGCATAAATTGGCGCCAAATGATAAACATGTAATGTATATATTTTCGCTATTTCAGTGAGGATTAATGGGCACAAACAGCTCATGGGTATCCATGGGCATTGAACAATAAGTGCACAAGGGTCAATTGTGGAATAAATGCTGAACAGATTTATGCTATTTATACCATTCATTGTGTGTGTGTGTATGTGTGTCTGTGTGTGCTTTTGTTTGTTCTGCTGCATTTGGAATTGTTATTAAATTTAGCATTAAATATAAACATTGGAAAAGTTGCTACATACTGTTATATTTTAAACGATGGTCATTTGACTAAATCAATTTTACAAAAGCAAAATCTTATGGAATTTAAATATTAAATTTAATTTAATTTGATATTAACTAAAATATGCTTTGTATTGCTGTATTTAAAGTGAGAGAATGCTAGGTTTTGAGTATATGAAATGTCTATGAAATTATCAGCAGTTAGCCAAAGGTATTTAAATCTAGATATAAATTTAAATCTAAATAAAACTCAATGCGTTTCGGTTAAGTGAAATTGAAATTGAGATGGCGCCAAGCTCAAACTTTTTCGCAACTATTATTAGGGCGTGTGAACTTTAAGAAAAGAAAATTCCATGCTCATCAATTGCTGTCGACACAGACAAAAGCAAAAGGCAGCAACAGCAGCAGCAGGAGCAGGAGCTGGCATAGTAGCCGAATATGGGATCATGGCCTCGGACTGCAGCTCATGTTGTTTGCAACCATTTGTGGCACGGCCACGCCCACTGCCCCCGCCCCGCTCGGCAGTTGGTCAGCTACAGCACGCAGTTCCTTTGTTAATGATACTCTTGCTGAACATCAGCAGCGACCAGAGGGGATATAGCACCGTAATCGTCATCATCATCATCATCATCATCATCATCTTCTTCATTTTCGAAAAGGATGCCGGCCACAACAACAACAACAGCAAGTGCCGACAGAGGGAATGGGGATCAACCATTTTGTGGATTTATTGACATTCTGTGATGTTATTAAAGTTGATTGCCAGAGACTGTGCACGTTTTAGCTTAGACGAAGTGCCCGCCTCGCCCATAACGTGGCAACGGGCTGCGGCATCCACATGCAGCGCAGGCTATAACTGTGCACCGAGTGCGCTCCACAAAGGGGGAAAATGCATTTGCAGTGCGGTCAATTCGAAAGAAACAATGGACAGGAGAACACGAATTTTTCCAACTACACAGAGCACTGTGTGTGTGTGTGTGTGAGTGTGTTTGTAAACTATTCGAGGAACAGTCAAAGAGCCTACAGTGGTGCTCGGGTGGTGCGGTGTATCTGTGTGTGTCATTGTCGTCGCTATCGTCATCTAGTCTAATATGCGCATTATTGGTTTTCGGTGCCACAGTACGAGCTGCAGTTATCCTTAATATGCCTTGCATGCTAATCCTGTTGCATCCTGTTTTGTCCTGTTTGATCAGAAACTGTCCACTCTGCACTCATCATGCAAATATGAAATGCAAATTGCGTGGCATCAAATAAAAACCTCTACCCCAAAATCACAATATGGCCATAGCCCCACTCACACAAATATGTTATATATGCATATGTGTGTGTGTGTGTTTGTGTGTGTGTGGGTGTGTATTCCGCCTACAAATTTAATAAAAATTGCGTAGCAGACAAATCCTTTTGATCTGAGCTTTTTAATTTCACATTTAATTTCGTTAGTTCATATACTTACTTATATATGTATGTGTGTGTGTGTGTGTATGTATGAGGACTTGATTTTATTTTGCAATTTCTTGCTTGTGGGCAACACATGGCGTATGCGCAATAAGTGCGCCAAGCCGCCAACGCAATTTGCTTGCGCGTGGTTTTCATTTTCCTAATTTCATTCTTTCGAATTTGATATAAATTTGCATGCGCCACGGCTTTGTGGATTTGGTTTTATATTGTTCTGCAACATCTCTCATAAGTAGATTATTAAAATTTTATATTAATATATGTTGTTGCTCCGAATTTGCCTTAATCTTTTCTTTTATTTTCGAAAAGTTTTAGCTGCTGCAAGAGCGCATGTTTAGGTAATTATATTTTTTGCAATTTTTGCAGTTTGATTTCAATCAGTTTTGATTCAATATTTAAATAGAATTGAGTGAAATTTTATTTAAATTAATGAATATTATATATATGATATGTATTAAAGATATATTCAAAATATCAAGCCGAAGGCCCCAATAATCAGTGCTTTAGCTATAGTAAGGATTAATTAGAATTACTATAATAATTAAATAAAAATATAAATATAAATAAATAAATAAAAATATTCAAAATATTTTATAAAAAAAGATATTAATTGAAATAAAAATTTGATTTAAGAGCGTAATCATATTTATATTTAAATATTTTATTTTTTCATATAACATTTTATTCATATAATGTATAAATTCATATTTAAATACTATATATGTAGAATAATAGTGCATCTTTGTGCTTAGACAATATATAATAAAATACGAGAGGGTATATAATCTAATCGCTGTAAGCTAGTGCTTTACTTTATTTCTGTCCATGTTTTTGGTGCTTTAAATCTTGAGCCTTAGAAACGAAAAAAGCGCATTTGCAACTGAGCGACAGTAAGTCAGCAGAAAAAGTGCCCTTTGCTTGAACAAATTTCAACAGATTTCCACTTTTCATATCGCCATTTTGTGCTCTCAACACAAACACAAACGCGCACACACACACGCTCGCTCTCACACACACTCGCTCACACACACACACACACTTACATTGAAGCAGTTTGTCAACATGAAAAGGTTAACAAGGTATATAAAAAACGCTGAGGCAAAAGGTGACAGCATGAAAGTAGAATGCGCAAAAAGAATGGCGGCCAAAGGCACAAAAGCCGAACGCAAACAATGTTGCATAAGAGGCTGGAATGTGACATAGGCAGTGGTGCAAAAGCTGGCAACTCTGTCGAATAGGCCAAATCTCAGCCAAAGCCAAAAGGCATGTGTGTGTGTGCGTGTGTCTGTGTGTGTGAGTGTTCGTTTGTGTGAATAACAACATTTTAAACATGTTAACTTTTTTTATTTTTATTTTGTTGTTGTTGTTGCGCCAAGACTTATGCAATTTATTTCAGCATACAGCTCTTTTGCCCGCTGCTTAAGGTTAGGTCCCGCACACGCTGACAGGCCCAGGCGCTAACTCCAGCTCCAACTCCAACTCCAGCTCCGGCTTCAACTTCATCTTCATCAGTCTCAGCCTGACTCTTACTGCATTACAAAGCATGCCCAGCGGCTGGGCCAGGTATAATCTTTTGCTTGTCTTTCACTTTAGCAACAGGAACAGAACAGCCTCTCGCCCCTTGCTTCAGTTGCTGCCAAGCAGCAATTTTTCGTATACACTGCCCGAAACGAGTAGCTTAGCTTTGGCAAGCATAGCTAGGGTAGTAGATAAAAGATGGAGATATAGCTATAGATACATGAATATAAAATTTCTCTTTGGAGAGCTCTACATTTATGTCAATATCTTTCTATAGGTATTCTGAACCTTTTGAATGAAGAGCATTCAAAATTCGTTTAGATGTCTGTTTTTTTAATTTTTTTTTGTCTAAAAAGGTGAAAAGACGAGTTAAAAAAGTCTTCGTGCAGTTCACGGCGGTCAGCGCTTTAACTTCAACTTAAACTTTGACATAGTTTATAGCAAGGCGACTGCAAATTCAAATGAATGAAATGAGCGACTAGCTAATGCCCTGTACTTGAGCAAATTTTTGGCAAGGATCGAAAATAACTTTAAACCTAAGATAAATATAATTTTTAATAATTATTCTCTGCGCGACAAAAATAGACTTACACAATCTGATCGTTCATATGATCTATCAACACTTGAATTTAACTTAATGACCCTCATACCCCATAACAAAGCTCTTTGCAGGGCATAGGAAAAGAGATAAACTAGAGATGCTGTCTCATATTCTTAAAGTCAAGCGAGCAATAGTTTGCCATTGCCTTGAAGAGACCCCACTGCGGGGCGTGAACTGCTTGCTTATGCAGCGCAAGTTGCCGCGCTTGACACATTTCTCTGGAGACAGGCGCACGTCGTCGGGTGGGGCAACTTGTCAATGCAATCATCAATGTCCGGCGTGACAGCCCCTGTACAGTGCCTGTAAGAATTTTGCGCTTCTGCAGCATACGCACAGCGAGCTGGCCCACATTTCGCCCGCCCGTGGCGTAGCCAACGTGTTGCATGCCACGCAGTGGGTTTCTGTGTCGATGACCAGCCACGTTACACGATCTACTTACAGCGAGCACTAACAAATATTAATGAGCAAAAGCCAAGAGACGTGAGTAAAATTTTCGCCCAAAAGTATATATATGTGACTATATATTTACATATACATATATATGCATACATGATTCTTAAGAAATTATCATACACTACCCAGAGGAATGGTAACAACTAGATAAATGTAGCAAAGAATCTTTATGAGACAGCTCTAACTAAATCATACAGCAACTTATTTCAAATATTTCCCAATCATAATAATTCATAATTAAAAATTAATTCCTTGTTTTGCTCTGCGTTGCTTAATCTTTCATTTGTATCTGCTAATACTTGACAGTTGTAGCCCCTGGCGTATGCGTGATTTAGATGATTATGTTCCCTTTGATTGCCCCAAACTTTAGCATTTTGCAGCACGTGCGCTACGCCGTGTAACAGCAGCAGCAGCAGCAGCAGCTCCAACGTGCCCCGAAAAAGCAATAGAAAAAAAAAACAAAAAAAAGTTGCGACAACCCACAAAAGAGTCACGTGCAGAAACTTTCTTAATTTAAAAGAAATTTTCAAACAAACTCAATTAAATAATTTCAGGCGCAAATAAAGATGTGTTAGACCTGGGGAGAGACAGTGAGAGAGAGAGAGAGAGTGAGAGAAAGCAGAGAATACACGAGGTTTTTACAGCATTTCTGCAGTCAGATTCTCTCTCTCTCTCTCTCTCTCTCTCATTCTTTCTCACTCTCTCCTGCTGTCACTTTTTCGCTCGTTTTGCAAGACAATTTTAATGCCACAAAATTTTAATTGAGTTAATCCTTAAAACCACATGCTGGCTAACGAGCCAGCTGCTCGCTGCTTCCTGCTCGCTTCTCTCTGCTCTCTGCTAGCTGGAGCTAATTTGCTGTCCAGTCTGCGGGTGGTTGGCGGCGGTACAGCAGGAAATGCAGCCGCATTCGCACAGCTGCAGCAAATGATTATTGCTGTTCGGCAGATTAGCTAAGTTGGCTGTGCGTTGGCAATTGATGAAGTTGGAGCCGGAGCTGGAGCTGCCAGCTAGGTCAGTGCTAAAAATTGAATCAAACGAACAAGTTCAACAATCACAAATCACAACTATTCAAAATGTCTTCTACACAACACCCTGAACTGGAGGAGAACTTCTTGTTGAAGCCCTCGAAGGTGGACGATCTGTTTAAGTTCTTGGACGAGATTGCCAAGGCTAACAAAATGGAGTAACTAAAATCCGAAAGTCTTTTAATGAGTCTCAGACATTACATGTCATGCATTACAGAAAGAAGAAAGACGAGAAAGTCGAGATTAACTTGAGTGCGGATGTCACGGATACTAATTTCTTGGTCATGGATCGAAGCCCACTGCTGGGGGGCAAGAAAAAGCTAAGCTCCAAGAAAATTAGCGTCACTGCTAACCTCAACCAGATGACCTTCATGCGGCAGATCGATGTCACTCCGAAGCAGCGCAGCGTCGCTCGGGCGGAGCGAATCCGCGTGGCAAACAATTATCGCCGGTAGTTCTCTTTCACTCTTTAATCCTGATCTTTTCAGAACTGATTCCTCACGCTCTCTCACCCGCAGGCTGGGCAACGCTGAGTTCCGTAAGCCCAACTACGAGAAAGCCATTGAGATGTACAGCAAAGGTCTGCAATATATACCCGATACCCAAGTCCTCTATCTTAACCGCGCTCTATGCTATGCCAAGTGAGTTCTCCGAATGCCTAAATTCCTAAATCACAGTTTAACAGTCGGCGAATAATTGCAGAAAACGTGAATACAAACGGGCCATACTTGACGTTGACCATGTTATATACCACCTGGATCACCACAGCCTACGCGGCTGGCTCTATAAGGCCGCCACACTCAAGCGCATGAACAACGAAGTTGGCTTTAAGGAGTGTGCGGACAATGCGCGCCGATTCAACAGGGAGTTCGTCTCTTTTGTTGACAACTTCCTAGAACGAATGAGAACTGATTTCTGATTATTTAAATTTTTTGGTTGGACTGAAAGCAAGTGCCACGAAATGTTGTTATTTAGGCATTTGTTTAAATTACGATTAATGTTGTTGCCAAGAAAAACATAAACTACAAACTAAGTTCCTTGTGTAGGAATAATAGCAAAACTAAATAAATTCGCTATTGGTATTTAAGTAAAACAGAAGTTTTAATGGCGAGTGTCTGATTTTGTTTGGATAATTGTGGTAAAAATCATTTGAGAAAGACTAAAGTATAATTTCGGAATGATGATTACACTTGTAAAAGAATCGCATATGAAAACCTGCTTAGTTTTTATTACAAATATCATCTCTTTGATCTAAATGTATCTTATTTAGCAACAAGAAGTTTACCCTTTCTATCCTGATTTCCTGTTACCCTGCTCCATGTATTGAATAACATTTTTGAGCTATGCAAGTAGGCTGTGATCTAGATTATCAATCATGGGAGCAGACACACGAACACAAACTCAGTATTACAAACTGAATCAAACAGACAACAACAAAGACAACAACACACAAGCAATACAAACAACAAAGACCACAATACACTAACAAGCAAAAACACGAAGACAACAAGACACAAACACTGGAGCACGATGTCTTCCTTGGTACACTCGGAGCTGGAGGAGAACTTCTTGCGCAAGGGTTCGCTGGTGGATGACCTGATGAAGTTCCTGACGGAAGCGGGAAAGTCCAACCAAATGGAGTAAATACTAGCGCATAAGTCTATCCCTAACAGATCATTATATTTGCTCCCTTTAGCTCTGGCAAGAAGGATAAGGAGGCCAAGGTGGACATTGACTATAGTGCGGGTGTCACCAATGACAACTTTTTGGTTACGTCCCGCATTTCGACGGGGAAGAGATCCAAGGATTCCCTAAGTAAAAAATCCAAAAAGATTGAAATACAAGGGAATATGGACCAAATGACTTTCATGCGCCAGATCGGTCTCAGCTACGACGCCCGTGCGAAGGCTCGCGATGAGCGCATCCGCGTTGCCAACAATTTTCGCAGGTAGTTCGATCAAATTCCCAACTATTGATACCGCTAACCGATTCGCACACAGACTTGGCAATGCGGAGTACCGCAAGATGAACTTCGACAAGGCAATCGACTTCTACACCAAAGCCATCGAATACATCCCCGACTCGGCAGTTTTCTATGTCAATCGCAGTCTCTGCTACGTCAAGTAGGCACTTATCACTTAATTCTATTTTACTAAGCTAATCAGTTCCTACATGGACAGGAAACGCGCTTTTAAACGAGCCCTAATTGACTTGGACTTTGTTATATTAAACCTGGACGAGCGCTGCCTGCGCGCCTGGCTAGTCAGGGCCGGCACCTGCAAGCGGATGAATGATGACAAGGGCTTCGAGACCGGTATCGCCACTGCGCGCAAACTCAACCGAGAGGGCGCCAAGTATATAGAATATTTCCTGGAAAAAGTTCGGTCCGATTTCTAAGCCGCACTTACATTACATTACTTTTAGACAACTGGTATATATTGATACACAAAATAAATGAGATAAATAAAATAAACACAATAAATTTAAAAAAAAATTTAATAAATATATAAAGTTAATAAATTAATTAAATTAAATAAACAAAATAATTATAAAATATTTTTT
Organism: Drosophila meridiana; assembly: GCA_035045185.1. Classification (NCBI taxonomy): domain Eukaryota; kingdom Metazoa; phylum Arthropoda; class Insecta; order Diptera; family Drosophilidae; genus Drosophila; species Drosophila meridiana. The sequence goes on along the minus strand of JAWNPF010000055.1, from coordinate 15,813,711 downwards.
ATAGCAAAGCTACTACCATTACTACCATTAACAGCAGAATCTCATAGACTCAATAACTACTCAGAAATCTTATAGAACTGTTTCTCTACTAGAAACAAATAAAACAAACCTCATATCTCTATCTATATTTACTTGACTTGTGTCAAGTCTAACTTTTATAGATTTGAACTCTCATATATACAAATGCAATGAAAATCTATTTTTCTGACTACTAAAAACAATTTCAATTATAATTAATTTTATAAATTTGTTGACAAATTAAATTCAACTCACGTATTTATTGTCATTGGGAATTTAATATTACAATGCCTTTTAAACTTTAATAAACAACGGAAAATATATAGAGAATGATAACAACAAGCACAAGTGGAACAACTGTGGGGCAAATGAAATTTGCAATTTTTGCATAAATTCAATAAAAATTCCTATTGTCATGAGAATATTTGCCAATACAAAATACTCACACTCGACAGTACAAGCAGCTCCCATTGCCCGCTGCTGGCTGCCTCCTGCTTCCTGCTGCTGGCTGCCTGCTGCCTGCTGCTGGCCCACTGTGTTTGCTGCCCGCCTTCAGCTCCTATTCCAGGCACGATAAGGGCCACTTATACGCTTCGTTTGGAGCACGCTTCCCCACAAAAGACTGCTGCGGTTAGGTGAAGTGAGGCGTGGCGCCGGGCGGCTCGGTGGCAGCCACACAGTTTTCAATATGGCGCCAACAGCAGTCGCATTCGCATTCGCACTCGCATTTGCATTTGCCTTGGCTTAGCCAGGCAGTTGTGTGCCATAATGAAATGCAGTTCAAATGCTTTGGGTATAAGCTTTTGTCACAACTGCCAGAGTGAGGCGTGGCAGAGTCCTCTCTCCCTCTCTCCCCCTCTCCCTACGCCCTCTGTGTGTGGTAGGTGTCGTTGTTGCATTGTAAATTGTGGCAAGCAAACGCAACGGAAGTGCCACAAAAAGGGTTTCACAGTTTGTCAATTGTATGTGGCCGCCGAGTCGACACCTAAACCACCGCACCACCACACCACCGCACCACCAACACCACAGTCAGTGGCAATTCCCATGGCACTACTGACACGCTGCCCTGGCTCTGGTCACACTGGCTGCCGCAGTGTTTTGGCTCTGCATCTAAGAAATGCAAAAATCCTTCTGGCTTAAATTCTAATCAACGTGGCTGCTGCCACGCCCACACCCACACCCACACCCGTACCCAACGCTTGTAATCAATGCTGTAAACACTTATTTTTGTGGTTGCATCGTTCCAACAACAACAACAACAACAACGAAACCACAGCAGTCATTGGCTTCGCCTGCTGGCAACCAATTTTGTGGCACAGTCAAAGTTTGCCTCACGCCTCTGCATTGTCCTGTTCCAGGTCCTGGCTGTTGTTATTGTTGCTGCCGGCATTGGCTTGGCACTTTTTTGCAATCGGCTTGGCCTAAGCCTTGGCATCAACATCGCTTTTTTTTAATTTTCACGCTGCAACATTGCGGCATTTCATAGGTGTCGCAAGAGCTTAGAAGATACTCAGAGAAAAAGAATAGAGCCCAAACTTTGAAAGTGCACTGAATGCAATGGGTAAACTAAGGTCTGTTGGTATAATAAAGATATGTAGTCTTTAAGACTGCAATTTATATCAGAGAAAGATTTCTGATGTAAATTAAAATCCTTTCTTTTTACAAATCTCAAGATAAACTTTTATATTCTGACTCCGCCAAATTGCTCCTTATGCATCCACAAATAGCTACGCTTCTCGTTGCCTTTACAAAACCTAATCATCTGAACTAGTTTGCAGCTCTGCGAGCCATTGGGTTTGCTCTCCTGAATGTCCTTAGAGAAATGCGCCGGCTCAGTGTTCAACTTCATGGCCATAAGCCAATGTCAACAAACAGCTTCATAAATCAGGCCACGCTTGATCTCTGTGAACAAAAATTTCATCCTGCTGCCAACATCTATTCTCAGGAGGATCACTATAAACCCATTTTCAACACGCATTCAAACTATATTTTAGCATCGCAGTTGCTTGGGATACTCCCACGCCCACTGCCACACCCACACCCACTGCCACTCCCATTTCCTGCCTCCTTCTATCTAGCTGGCAAATTGTCCAGTGCTGTGTTTAGTTTTCAGCTTGCGGCTTGTGGCTGCGCATCTCGGCAGCGTCTTGGCCAAAAAGTAATTTGGCCTTTATCTGTATTGCGGTTTAAACAGCCAAACAAGACCCGAACCAGCCGCTCGTTGGCCATGCGGGAGATTCGTTGAGCACAGAAAGCTCTCGGGCTGAGACGGAGCTCGTATTGGGTACATTGTCGTTGTTTTAATATGTGTATTTTTGTTTGTTTGCCATCATTTCGACTCCACACCCTGTGGGCACTGACTCCATAAAAGGGGTATATAGGGCGGCATAGTTTAGTTTGAAATATAATCAAACTTTAATCTATTTTCATTGCTTCGCTGCTGTTTCCATTCCTCAAGCTCATGATATAATCAGTTATTTTATATAGTATATATACCCTGTTAAATTTGATTTACTGGATTTGTGGTTTGAACTATTCTTCTGCTTACTTGTCTGTAGATATGACTAGATTTTATGACTGACTTCGCTTTCTTCTTCTTTTGCTTATTTTTCTGTAGATATAACTTGTAATATTAACGCTTATCGATCAATATCAATTTAAGGCAAAATCTTTCAGAACATATCTTGGATAACTCAAGATATTCGATTAGGTTAAAATATGTTACCCAACATGATTGGATTTAGTCTTAATCAATAAATATTGATTATTTTTGTTTGTTTATATATGAATTTTCTTTTTTTTATAAATATGTATATTTTTATATATCATATTATATATTAATATTCTTTTTTTTTGTAAATATGTATATTAATCATTAACAATCCCAGTCGTAAAGCTAAATTGAAAAACGCGTCCAGCTTAATAGCATCTTGTCCTGTAGATCGTTTTTATATGCAGGTGCAAACTTTGCGGGGAACTGCCGCTTCAGGCATTGGATCACCGTTCTCGTCAGATAGTAACGGGATGGCCAGTTGCACTCGCACGGCGGAATACAGAACCTGCAATCCATTTTGGTTACTGCACTCAGTCCGCGCGGATCATCTTTCAGGCAGCTTAGCTGCCAGGGAGGATGTGCATCGAGCTCAGATGAGGCGTCGCAAAGCAAATCAAATGTGTCCTGCTCTGGCAAACCATTCGAAGGTTTCTCTTCTGAGGAATCTCTTGGCATTGGGCTGACGAACATATTGAAACGCGGCAAGGCCACCAGCAGTTCCTTGTATTTGCGCTCACGCTCACGACGCAACCACAACTCGAGCAGATCCCAGTGATCCAAGTTCTTAGAGCGTTCCCGAATGATCCCCACTCGTGTCAACAAATCTGTAGAGCGATGCTCATCAAAATGGACGCCCGTCTGCGTGTGCCACAGCAAGTAGAGTTCGTGGGGCTTCTCATCCGGCAAAGTAAGATTGTGCGAGAATTTGGTTAGTTCAAAGTGAAACAGCATCCGGATGCCATAGGTGATGTGTTTGATATGGTCGAAGTTCTTGATATTCATTGCTGACAACGCGTCAGCATCCAGAAACAAGAGTTTGCGACCCCAGATCATATTCACACGGAAAGTGTTCTGTGCATTTAATGGAGTAGATGAAATTTTGGCATTCATTCCCTAATCGACTTACCATATATTGGGGATATCCATAGCGTAGAATCCAACGTCTTACAGCCTTATAGTCCCACTCATAGACTGACGTCAGGGGCAGCTTGTCGACTACGGTAATACACAGCTCGAGCAGAGCAGATGGCGAGCATCGGAACGGCCTTGGACAGATGTGACGATCAAATTGGAGTCGCGGTTCCAGCAAAGGAACAAGACGAAATTTCGGTGGTGGCAGCTGAATTGGCTGTTTACGTCGGATCTTGCTCGGCTTAAACTTTGACCTAAACTTCGTGTCTGTTGCGCCATATAGATAGTTCATTATTCTATATAGGTGTATAAAGGTATGGAAGTATCTAGGTATAGGAGTATAAAGTTGAAAGAGTATGGGTATAAGGTTTTAGTGTAAAGGTGTGGGGGGATATAAGAGTATAGTTGTATGTTGGTCTCAGTATAATGGTGTAGGACTATAGGTATATGGTCTTAGTGTATATACCTTTATAGAGTATATTGGAATTAGTATAATGGTGTAGGAGTATAGGTATATATTAGTATCAGTGTATATGTGTGGGAGTATATAGGAGTATAGATATATATTAGTGTCAGTGTATATAGTTATGAGTTTTGTGTGAACTGTCCCCTTACTGTGTCTATGTATAGAAATAACAAAAAGTCAGGGACTACTATTTCACATTTAAATTGAAAAGTAGAATTTAAAATGGAAGAAAAGATGAGAAATTAAGTATTGGCTTAAGAGTTCTTTTTTTTTTTATATATGACTAAATAACATTTGTATTAAGCTTTCACTTCAGTGTGAAACTTTAAAACCACTGTATGATACATTGATAGAAAATTAAAAAAAAAAGGGTATGTATTATCAATGTTATAAAGGTGTGAAAGAAAGAATCAATATCTATAGAAAAACAGATCTTTATAATTGATGTCTATTGTGCCTAAAATTTAGTAAAAAACTTGTTATTTTAAACTAGTTTACATAAATTGATATTTATTCTTTTTAAGACTCAGATACAAATATCAAAAATATATAATAATTATATATAATAATAAATAATAATAACCAAAATGTTTAATAATAAATAATAATATTTTCATTCGGGTACTTATATTAATTGATTTATGTTTTGTTACTCTCCAGTATGTATATATATATATATATATATATATTGAATTTTTCCACATCCCTTATAAAATCGGCATTTGTATCATCAAGATCGAAGGCATCTGCTCGTCGTTCAGTCCTCTCCTAATGCATATTTGCTTTTATTTTGCGTTGTTTTTCTGCACTCAGCCACTTCCGGGAGTCATTATGGCTTAGCCAAAATTGCATTTTGGCTGCCAGAGCTTGGGGAACTTTTGAATTCTTGGCCAAGTTGGTTGAGCGGGCATGATGCGTGTTTTGTTTATTTTGCAGTGTTAGCTCGCTCGACATTAACCAGAAATTGAACTACTAGCTGAGCCAAAGCCAAAGTTTTTCAGTGAGCAAACAGCCTCGGCTCCCAGCAGCGCTTGTCACTGCGGCTGTCGTTGCGGTGCTGGCAGTTCATTTAAAGTTCTGGCCAGACCATTTTAATTAGCATGCCAATTCAGCTGGGCTGCCCCCGCCGGGCCACGCCCCAAGTCCCCACGAATGACCAGAAATCTATTGACACTTTTGCGCTTTATTAAATGTTTATTTGCTTTGTTGATTTCGATTTTCTCATCGAGTGCGCAGCGAATTTGAAATGCAAACAACAACAGCAAGAGAAAACTCCAGCGAGGGTCGCATCATCAATATGTGCGTAGCAGAAGGGCGACGGCAGGATTTCTAGTATTTCACTGCGAGTAGCTTAAGGCTAAGGATAGCACACACACATACACACATACGCCCTCTTACACTATGAGCACGCCTGCTGGCAATGAACGGTAAATAAGGCAAATCTATATGCGAGAGAAAACGAAGTCTCATCCACACACACACACACACACACACACACACACACACACACACACAAGAGACACTCGGAATATGCCTGGACTGGGAAAGAGTCTGCGACAATGACTGGCCAGAACAAATAGAAGACGCGTCTCCCCTGTTACTGTTACTGTTGTTACATTTACTGCTACTGTTACTGTTACTGAATTAGCAATTGACTATATTGGTTGGGTGTTGGATGCTGGCTATTGGCTGAACAATGCCCAAAGCTGCTCAGGCAATGCACTGTAGAAAAATTGTGGGGTAAGTTGGAAGTAAAGAAATATAGATATAAATGAAAGAGTATGATAAAGCTAGTAATAAATTGGAATCAAAGGTTATATATTTTAATGGAATTTAATGGAATGATAATTTAATTCTCAATCAATAATATTAGAGAATCAATACAAATTTTCAACTGATTCTCGATTATCGTCTAGCTAAGCATTAGCTCTGTTAGGCTACATAAATAAACAATATTGGAATGTTACTTAAGGTAACTTATTGGATTTCTTTGTGCTGAGTAAACAAGAAAACAATGGACGCTGTACTGCGAGCAGTTCACTCGAAAGTTTTTCTAGTGTTGGCTGCTGCGATACATACCTAGGTATTTCCCATTTCCACACATAGTGAACTGTGTGTGAGTGGAAGAAATGTATTCACGTTGCTTTTTCATTATTCATGACAACTTGCTCTTGGCCGTGCTCGTTGCTAGATGTAACTGAGTCAAAGCAAACACCAGACACAAACACAGACAAAGGTAGAGCCAGGCAGCAACAAAAAAAAAAAAGAGACAAAAATAAATAAAAGAAAGTAAAATGAAGATGGCACACACACACACACACACAGAGAGAGACGTATACAGATTGTGAGCGGGAAAATAACAAAAATGACAATAAAAAGCAGTAAAACAATTTTCCCTCGCACCGCAGTCAGAAAAACAGCGAACCCAAAAGGAAACTAATATTTTAAGAAAACAAGACACGGCCAACGACTGGGTGGGTGTTATAGAAGGGATGGCATCCCTTACATATGTGGGTGCATGAGTGTGGGTGGGTGGGCTGCCTGGTCTGGCTTAGCCTTTGCGCAAGTGGCCGTCGTCAAATTCAAGTGACATATTTAGACAGCTAAGCGACTCCCAAGTGTGGCATCCACAGCACAAAGCAAAGGTGAAGTGGCAGAGCCACAGACGCAGCCACAGCAGAAGCAGCAGCAATTTTGCAGCAATTCCAGCTATTGTTGTTGTTGTATCCCTTTTTTGCCATGCAGCGAGGGCTCTTTTTTTTTGTAGCTCACTAAATCCCTCACGAAACATAAAAAAAGGAGCGGAAGCAGCGGGCAACCCCACAGAAACCAACGACGACGACGAGGACGACGACAGTTGCTTTTAATAATAAAATCATTGAGCATCAAAGCATAAAAATCAGTCAAGTGCAACATAAGCTTAAAGACCCCGTCTCATGTGTGGGGGTTGGCAGCCAGGAATCGAGGAATCGAAGGTGGCCCAACTAAGGTAGACCAGCTCCCCCTTCTGCTCTGTGCATGTGTTCGATTTTGCCGAAGCATTTGTCTTGCTCTGCCAGCTCGTCGCTTGTTTTTTTTTTTATTATTGCCCAGCAGGAAGAATGAATGTGACTTAATGTTATTTTTACAGCCAAATTAGTTGGCTTTTGATGTGCGTTTAACTTTCGTTGATGCTGCTTTAACTTTAAGCCAGAAGAGCAAAGCGCTGAAGAAACAAAATTGAACAGGTTTCATTTTCTCTCTCTCTCTCTCTCTCTCTCTCTCTCTCTCTCTCTCTTTCTCTCTATCTCAATCTCTATCTCTATTTCTCTCTTTATTTACCTCTCTTTGCCGGCCTCTCGTTATGAATTGTCGAAACTTTAAATACTCTGTTTAGCTAAGAGTTATTGAAGAAGTTAGATCAAGGTGATAAAAAATGTACACAGTTATTATTATTCACCATAGAGTTATATAATTATTATTATTAAAATGTTCAAGGTAAATAAAGAACAAAAACAAAATAAAAAATAAAAATAAATCAATAAAATAAAAGAAGTTTATAGAATTATGATACCAATTATATTATAAACTATAAGTTATAATTGTAACAATGAATGTATTAAGGATCTAAACAAATTTATGGAAATCGTTGAAAAGGCATATTGGGGTCAAATATTCAGGAAGCTTATATTCATATACATACATATATTGTTAATCAATTCTATATTTTTATTCAAATATTTTAACCTATATATCCTCTAATTGTAGCTTACAATTTCTGTATTACCGTTTCAAAACTTTATAATATTTAAATCTTTCTCACACTCATTAAACCATTGCTTTAGCCTCTATAAATAGAATCGAATGCGTTACGCAGTTCGTGAAGAAATCAAAGTATCCCCGGCTAGAAAAGGCAAACTGTGAGGCAACACAGTTTATGGGGCACGCACATTTTGTGCGTGAAGCAAAGGAGATTCAAAGAGCAGAGGGTAGTAGAGGAGGCGGATGTGGATGCGGTAGCCAAAGTTGAAAAAGGTGGTGTATGCAGTCATAAAGAGACACCGCAGCGCCAGTTGGGCCCGCTGCGTGCAGCCATAAAAACTCATAAACTGGATTCAAAGTGCGCGCTCAGTGGCAGATGTGTGTGTGTGCGTCTGTGTGTGTGTTTGCTGTATGTATCTTTAAGATACATTGGCAGGCACATTAAGTGGCGACAGGGCAGGCAGCTTATTGCCACACTCACGGGACAGGCATCGGACGGCAAAAGTTAAGTCAAGTGCAATCATTTCAAGCTGCTGCATTCGTAATTGCATGAAGTACTCGCAAGTACTCACAATTCATATGCCTAGCTCGTAATGCGGCAGCTGTTGCCATCTACTCGGTGGCTTATATTGGAGTGTACGCACTCGACTCTGATGCCACTTGTCAAGGCGATTCGAACCCAGTTGGCCTAAAGAGAGCTTGGGCTTGATTGGGAAATGAGCCATGTGAAAGCAAAATGTTTGTTTTGATACTTTCTTGCCCTTCACTGCTTACAGGGTATCTCAGAGTCTGCCTGGCTTGCGTTTGTTTGTCCAACTGGAGAGCTGCTCAACATACACAATTTTCATCTTCAAGCACGAAATTCCCAAATGCATTTGCCGAAAAATGTTCGAGTGTCTGGTTAAAACTGATTTGATTAGCAATTTCAATTCAGTTGATGATGTGAAAAGCTTTCTAAGTAATCGCATGCAAAATAACAGCCAGAGTCCTGCTGTTATAACCAAAAACCAGACTCGAGCATGCTTCGAGGTGCAAAGTAAACAAGTTTGCCCTAAAAGGGATTTATTTCAATCGTAATATTACAAGTCATATGTGTTCCACTCACACACGTGAGGTGCTTTAGTCAAGATCCAATCTAATATATTAAATCATTCTCTGACTGTTCAAATTTAAATTCTAATTCAAATATTTCCCTCTCAGCAGCTTAAATCTCAGTCTCAAGCTCATTTGCAAGCAGCCTCAAACGAATTGATTTATAATTTAAATTAAACGTTTCTCGGCGCACAACAATGAAGACACCAAACAACGCACACACACAACACGCCCCCAGCGCAACACACAACTCGCAACCCGTCAAGCTATTTGGCAAACTCATGGAGACAGGAGGGGACAGGATACGACAGGACGCAACCCTTTAAGCAGTTTTGAAGATTGTCCGTGGCGCTAAGCTTCGCTTCCCATCTAAGCCCTGCCGCACGAGAATCAAACAAACCAAACAGTCACAGGACACTGGGACAGAGCTCCTTGCCTCGCATCCTTGTCTCGCATTTAACTGGAGGCCAGGCATTGGTTGACATCCCTCGTTCTCTGCTCCACGCGCATAGTTTTTCCACGTCGCGACGCTTCGCTCCGCTGTGCGGCTCATTGACATCATTTGCTTTGTACTTGCGAGCTTGTTATTTTCTACAAATTGTTAATTATTTTCATTGCGCTTATTATGAAACTTTCTGCAGTGACCCCGCCCCCTTCTCTGTCCCCCTATCTACTGCGCTGTTGGTCGCTTGTTGTCCTTAAGGATTTTTGGCATTTAATTAAGCGCAATTAAATTGACATTTTAAACAATTTAAACAAGCAAATAGACGTCGCAATTGGCTGCCCCCACTCCGTGCCACGCCCCACGGCCTCAAGTTGGTGGGGCGGCTTCCTTTTGGCGCATATTGAAACGCTTTATGACCAGAGGCCAATTGCCTTGGTTGCCCGTCGCGGACTCCTGAAAGCTTTAACACAGCAAAAAATCGATAAATGAGTGCTCGAATACCTCAGCCTCGCAGCCAGCCCAGCCTCGGCCTTAAGCGCCCGCCCCCACCCACACCGCACATGCGTCTATTAATTATGTCTTTTGCCGTTTTGTCACATTTAAAGGCGAAGCAATTAAGTTGCCAGGGGAATATAGGTGGGGGAGGGTGGGCGAGGCAGGCAGCCAGAGAGTCACATAATACGTATCAATGGACACAACATGGACATGGACATGTCCATGTGATCTGGATGTGGCTGTGGATGTGGCTGTGAATGTGGACTTGCTGTCCGTCTCCATTGCCCACTTTCCTACGTGACCAGCACAGTAATTCATATGAAAATTTAATTTGTTAGGCCATACAAAGTGAACAAACGGCCCTAAAAGGGAGGGGCAAACCGAGGGGGGGGGTGGATTCCAGAGGGATGGCGGGCTGCAGCGGGGCAATGAAACTAAATGGTTTTTACGTTTCTAACCGCATGTGAAAATAAATATTATTAGCTAAGCATAAAAAAAAACAGGCTAGCCAAAGTTAGCTAAGTGTAAACGAGACTGCTCAACTAGCAGATACTCTGTACTGAAGTGAGTTAAGATTTATTTCTTTATATTTTAGCTATATTTAAATTTAATGTTTGCCTAAATGTTACGCTTATTCATTATAGTTTTGAGTAAAAAACTTCTTTGCTCAAGCGCTAAGCATACATATGATGAGGTTCGAGGTGCAATCAAACCCTATTCCACAGGCTTGTTATAAAGAAAAGTTAAAAGATTATAGAAATTATTTCTAAAAACTTAAATAAAGAACAGATTATACAAATATATGATAGTACAAAAATAAAATATGATATATTATATAAAATATTATATAATGTATACATATAATACAAAAATATGATATAAAGACAACTTAAGCTCATTAAATATCTGAATGAGCTGATTCTAAATGAATATATCAGCATACGATTATGGAGCTGCACTTGATGTTCAATTGTGACCTTCTCTGCTCTCAATCAATGTTCAATTCCAACTACATATCTCAGCCACTCACGCCCTCGCATCAATTGTAATGCGATACTTTTACAGGGTATAAATACCTTTAATACGTACGTTTGGCATCATGAAATATGAAAAATGATTGCATTTTTGGCACAAACAGGCGGAATGCGGTTTGGCTTGTTTTCGCATTGTCAACACGTGGCTGAAAGCCGCAAAGTATGCAACGCAGTTTCCGCTTTTATGATAATTTTTGTGATTTTGATTGCGGGCACCGCAATTTGAATGATATTTGGTTTTCTCGCGGTCGCCACATTAACACACATGCTTTCGCCGGCCATCGAGAATGTATTGATATAAATTCATTTGTTTCCACATATGCGCAGATATATATCAGGCTGTCTGTATAATATATTAGTTTATTAAGTGCCATTGAGAATAAATTTTATACAAATGTTTATAGTCGATGAGTGTTTATATTTGAAATTATTGTTGGCCAATGAGTGTTAGCAACAGTTTGAGCATTTGAAATGTTTCATATTTTGTTTCGCTAAATTTTGGCATGGAAACTACGATTTTAAAGTTAGAAAACTGTCTGAAATATGCAAAATAGTTTCGGAACTTTTATGTTTGCGTATTTAATTAGGTTAATAGCTAGTTTAATATGCAAATTTCTTTGTCGCTCTTGAACAAAACTAAGGCTGTTTAATTTCAAGACCAACTTTAAGCTGATGCATGCCTTTTACCCATGGGCCGAATATTTCAAAACTTTGCTGCATTTTACGTCCGATCTTGAAGAATATTATCTAGTTTTTGTTGAAAAAGATTAAATTCCAAGAGCGTTTATTTAGATTTAATTAATAAAGTTTATAATTGAATAAATGGGTTTCATTTTAAAAACAAACTTTAAAGCCTCTGTATAAAAATTGACAAAGAATTTTTATAAAATGTGTGTGAGCGATGTTATAAAGATATGAGTGTGGATTGGCGTGAGCTGGACTACCTATTATTTTCATATTTGTCTATATATAAAGCTAATTTTTGAAAAAATGGAACTTCATAGTCGAAGATAGGAAAAAGTTTTCATTAAAGAAGCTCAACATTGATTTGAAAAACTACACCATATAAAGACGGCCTCTTGCTTATGACTATTATCAGAGAAAATATCCTTTATAATAATTATTACTATTTTAATTATTAATAATATAGCAGCATTATCCTGGATGATATGAGCATCATCTGACAAGATTCTCATAGAGCCTACACAATATTTATAAGCTCAGACAACACATATCATAAATGTATTCATCTGACTGAAGCATATTTACTGCAATTGAAATGCAAACCTAAATTAGGGCTGCAATTCAGCTTCTATCATCACATATATATGCATATATACGTCCAAGATCGCATTTCACTAAAGAGATTTGAGCTTAGAGCCAGCTAATTAGATAGAATGTGAAGTGCATTATTCTCGCTGCTCCATTCACAGCATCGATCATGGACCATTTTAATGCAAATTGAAAATGTAAGCGATGCATTAAGCTCATTAGTTCAGCTATGCAGAAAATGCCGGACGCAGACGAAGGCGGAGGCGGAACTGGAGTGGGCGGGCAGAACAGAAGGGCGCATGACTGACTGCAGCTGAAGACAAGTCAGCTGAACAGCTTAGCAAATAAAGTCCAATGAAATAATTAGCAGGACAAGGCGAAAGCAGAGCAGAGCTGCACAATTTGCATGGCGAACGCCACCTGACTGTGGCCAGTGGTTGGGTGGTTTGGGTGGTTTTGGTGGCTTGGCGGCTTGGTTAGCTAACTTTGGACAGCGTTTTAAATTTCATTAAATCAGCTCACTTCGTTTGCCAATGCAATCAGCATGGCAAAGCGAAAGCAAAATAAAGCAATCCAGTAACAAGGCCCGTCGCAGGCGCCGCATTTTATTTGCAACGCCTCAAGTGCTTGGAAATCTACTTAGATGCCCCGCCCCTTGGGCCGCTGAGGGCGTGCGGGGCAGCGCTTAACCTTACGTAATTAACTTGCTTCGCGCTTGCTTTTCCATTTTTTTACTCGGTCGGTACTTTGCAAAGAAAAAAAGGGTATATTGAGTTTGACGAGCAGAATGACCAGTTCTCTCAATGTCTATTAAAAATAGAGAGAAGAGGTTATTTATTGGCTTTACTTTAATTTAACTAAATCAATTCAAAGTCAATAATCGGACAGATTAATATTTCGATTATTTTTTTTATAAAAATATTCCATTTGAGGTTAAGTCAATAATCGGTTAGATTAAGTATCGTTATATTAATTATTTTTAAATAAAAATATTCAATATTCAATTTTGACTAAATCCCTTTAACGTATAGTCAATAATCGGGTAGATAAGGTATCGATATTTTGATTATTTTTTTATAAAATTATTCAATATTCAATTTAAGGTAAAGTCAATAATCGGATAGATTTATTATCGATATTTAGATTTTTATTTTTTATAAAAATATTAGATATTCAATTTAAAGTAAGGTCAATAATCGGATAGATTAAGTATCGATATTTCGTTTATTTTTGTATCTAATAATTCATAGAGCATTTAAGATTCTTTAAATGTCTTCTCACTCCCAATCTTCATGCCGCCTTCTTTCTCTCTCTCTCTCTCTCTCTATATCTTTCTTTCTCTCACTATCTCTTTCTCCCTCTATCCCTTTCTTCCCTTTCTGTCTCTCTTGCATCAACTTAGTTTGTCTATTTTCCCCGCTTGTTTCACTGCTAAAGAATTTGTTTTTCTGCTTCTTTATTTGCGTTTTTCTTAGTTTGATCCACTTTGCGCATGGATTGCTGTATAATTTCTTGCAGTTTCTGCAGACTTTTATATTTCCGCTTTAAAAAAAAAAATGAACGTCCCATGGCTGGCTCGGCTGAGGCGTTGAATTTGTGTTGCGCTTTCGCTTTTCTCTAATTTCTTTGCGCTATTTTTCACAATTTTTTCTCGCAGTTTTCCAATTTTTCCATTCGTTTTTTTCTTTTTGTGCTGCGGCCGCCGTTCGGCTTTCTAAGTGAAAAAGTAAACAGAAATCCATTAGCTTGGCAATCATTGACGGCGCTGCCAGCAGGACAGCCCGAACTCCACCTCGCCAGCTGCCCCACTGACCATTTTATATATATGTGTGTGAGTGTGGGTGTGTGTGTGTGTGTGAGTGTGGTGTGTGCTGTGGGTGGGTTTGGCTGGGCGCAAATGAGTGGCAGAGGTCAGTGTGGCTTTTATAAATTGCTGCCATCAGCGCATTTGTTCCACTTTTTCACTTTTATTTGGGCTTTCGGCTGCCGGGCGTCCGCTTTGGATTGAACACGAAAATAATTTGATTGTTTATGGAAGACACAATGAAAATAACTATTTAATAACAATAAATAATAACTAAGAACTAAAAGTGTTAAATGCTCAGCTATTCGATGTCAATCTTGTAGCCCAGATCGATGGAGGCGCGTATGTGCGCTGTCAGATTGATGTGGCCGTTGCGCAGGGATTCCTGGGTGAGGAACTCCTTGACCTTGGCCTCGTTCGCGCAGAACACCAAATTTTCAGTCACGTCGATGAGGTGCTGCAGGTGGTCGGGAAATCTGTAGAGTATCAGTAGTATTGAGCTGGAGGCATCCGACTGCCGGCACAGGTCACTCGACAGCTTCGATATGCCCTGGGCAGCCGTGTAGTCCAGGCCCGTTATCTTGTGCCCGTCGATGACGACCGTGATCTTGAAGTCCGCCTGAGTGCACGCCTTGAGTACGAGACTCCTCAGGTGATTGATGGCCGGGAAGTAGATGCCGTTGCCAGGCACCACCGATATGTACTGCATATCGTCCATTTCCTGTATTCTCACCGAGATTTCCGGGCGTGCCCACAGGAAGAGCAGGTGCAGCACCGTCACAATGATGCTGACGAACAGACCTACCTCCACGCCGAAGAGCACGCACACGCAGAAGCACAGCATCCAGATGCCGAAGTCCCGCTTCGACTCGCGCCACAGCCGCAGCGGAAGCTTGAAGTCCAGCAGCGTGAAGATCGAGCAAATCAAGATGGCCGCCAGCGTCGCTTCCGGTATGTAGTTAAAGTAGGGGCTGAGGAAGCTCAGCGCCAGCAGCACGATGATGCCTGAAAGTGAATGCGAACTAAGTCTCTTTAATCATCGAGCATGTGCCGCCTGCACCCACCCAGATACAGGTTGGCCATGGGAGTCTTGAGACCACAGGCTGTGCTGATGGCGTAGCGCGTGAAGGCGCCCGACGAGGGCATCGCCTGCACACAGGAGCCGAACATGTTGCATAGGCCGACGGTAAGCAGCTCGTGATTGGTATCTACCAGGCCCTTGGGGGCTGAAACGGGGAAACAGTATAGACAATATAGTAATTATCTCAGTTATTATGCGAACAAAGCCCTAATGCTCACTCAGCTTGCCGATGGAGATATTCGTCAGTATGCCAACAATGGGTATGACAATGATGCCCACGTTGAGCTCCTGCAGAATCTGCCAGAAGGTATAGGTGCGCTCAGGCGTCTCAATAGTCAAGCTGGGCACCGTAAAGTTGGGTAAGCTAGAGATTGCGTTGGGGCTGAGGGAATAGGGCAGCGTATCTCTGTAGCTCAGCCAAATGTAAGAGACAATGCCGGCGATGAACACAATGAGGGTATTCCTCGAAGTCGATAAATAACGACAGCAGATGCGCAGGGCTTTGCTGCGTTTCTCAGAACGGGCAACGCGTTCCAGCAGCTGAAAGATAGAATAGAAAGTGAAAAATTAAATTTTGCATTAAAATATTAAATGTGAACAGTAATCAAACTTTTTCCTCTCACCTCGAGCAACAGCAGAAAGACAATGGCACACGTTCCCATGATCAGATCCGCCATGTTCGCCTCGCCAATGCGTGAGCTGAGCGTGCTTACCGAGCTGATGAGGCCGGGCACCAGGTACTTGATGCCCAGCAGGACCTTGATCTGCGACTCGATGACCAGGATGGCCGTGGCCGAGGAGAAGGCTTTGATCACCGGCATCGATATAAACTCAAAGATGAAACCTGTGAATCATAATTAAGGTGTGAATTGATTGAAATTGTTAAATCCGCAAAAGTGTCGATTGAGTGTGAATGCTAACTGAATAAATTTATTGAACTAGATCAGGTTTATTAGTGAGTGAATGAAAACGTAATCTCAATCTAACTGTGCCGTCAACTCCACTGATTGTCAGTCACGAAGCGCGATTTATAATCGTTCCGGCGCATATTGTTTTGGCAGTGAATCGATTATCAATATAATTACTAAATTAACGACACTACTATAATTGAAGCGCAGATCGGCTCGCCATCTGCTGAAAGCTGCCCGCTAATTGATCCAGTCAACAAACAGTTGACAGTGCCGCCCTCTATCGGCGGGTGTGTGTGTGTGTGTGTGTGTGAGTGTGGCACTGCCTCAAATCGGATATAGCACGAGCACTCAAGCGCTCGATCCGCTAATCAGCACTGTACACCCAAGTTCAGGGTGAATGAAGCCAATGAAGCTATTTTGTGCAATTGACGCAAGTTCTCGCGTTTATCTAGTTAGGCAGGCATAGATATTATGCTCGAAACTGGAGAAATAGCGCTATGCGCATTACCTTCTCTCTCTCTCTCTTCCTCAATTATGCGGCACTCTAGCGCTTGGCTGACTACAATAAAATAGTTTATACAACATAACACTTGACTCAATTGATAATGACGACTACGCGTGCAAGAGAACAATGCAAATTATACCGAATACCAGCAGGGAGTTGATATTTTCGATGTTTACATATTCATGCAGTTATACCTGCTGCAAGGGAGTTGTTAAAGAGGCTTGCATTGTTAACTGAACATCCATAAGTTAAATGATTAAGGTAACTAGTTACTTAGTTAGCGTTAGTCAGTTAAGTTGTCAATCTTTCAATTATTATATTATATATTTTATATTATATATATTATATTATAAGATATCAATATCTTAATCAAGTCAGTCAAGTCAATTAACCTTTTTAGCAATCTTCAGAAAGTCAGATAGTAAGTTATGCCTTCATGCCTTGTAGAAGAATAGGAATTACCAACATTGGTCGACTATAAAGATTAGTTTCCAATTGGAGAATGTGGTATTTGTAAATGTTTTATTCATTTATTGATTTTAATATTCTATTATTTAAAACTCCCTCATTAAGTCCAAGAAGTTTGCTCTATTATAGTTCATCAAATGAGTTGTTTATATACCAAATTTCTGTAACACTTAAAATATATAAAAGAATATATCTGCAAATCAACTTGCCATAAGGTAATCCATCAATCAAACCACTGGTCATCCACCAGCTACTCAAGCACATAATCAAAAATGCATCAATGATTCACTGAATCAATCCGTCAGTTGCTCAATCAATATGTCGCGCAATCATATGTTATGCAGTCAGTCTGAGACCCACTCAATCTCTAGTAATCACTTAGCCAATCAATCACATAAACATTTACTCACCTACGCGTAATGCGCCCATAATGATCTGCACGACGCCGCTCAAGAAGGTGAGCAGAAACGCAAATTCAATGGGTCTGTTGACGGTGAACTGCACGCTGACCAGGGCGACCAGGCTGGTGGGTCCAATGATGACCTTATCGATGGAGCCGAAGATCAAATAGATAAGCGGGCCTATGAAAGCCGAGCACAGGCCGTAGCGAGCCGGCAGACCAGCGAGCAGGGCGCAGGCAATGCTCTCCGGAATGATGGTGAGACCCAGCGTGATGCCAGTTATCAAATCATCGATGCCCCACTCCATGTTGTAGCCGGGCAGCCATTGGAAGACGGGCGCGTGTCGCAGCAGGGCGCGTTTCCACTTGGGCTGTGGCGCCCGCTTGGCCACCTTCTCGGCACTGTTGGCGCCCGGCAGGACTTTGGCTTCGCTGTGACCGGACAGCAGGCGAACTTTGGTCGCCCGCTCCGTGAGTTCAGGGTCCACTTCCAGTTGCGGATACATGACGAGACTACGAGACTACTGCGATAAGGTCTGCTTCCAGTGAGACGCGATTTGATAATGACTCTGAAAGCAACGCTCAAGCCACTGATGAGCGCTTTTTAATCACAGATAGCACCTCACAGATGGCAGATCTCAGATCGCGGAACGTAGATCGCAGAGCTCGCATCAACAAGCGCCACCCATCGCCAGAGGCAACGCACCCACAATTTGCAGTCGCCGCTGTTTGCTTTGAGTATCAGAGCGTCTTTCCTAGAGCAAGATACAGATACATATAAATATATACAGATGCAGATTCATGCACAGATACAAATGCATATACACATACAGTAACGCTTTGAGGTATAGGCAAATTCATAATAAGTCACACATATAGATACTTTATACTTAATTTAACAGATACAGTTACAAAAGATACAGATACAGAAAGTATCGCTAATACAGATACAAATTAGAATATAAACATGACAGACAGATGCTAAGATACATATATAGATAGATATATCAAAAGATCTAATACAATCATAGATCACAAATACAAATCTATCTAAATAATAGATACAGATACAAAGACTGATTTAGATACTAATACATATTTAGATACTAATACCTAGCTAGAGATCCACAAATACAAAAATAGCTCTAAAGCTATTTAGCTAGTTTATGTTCTCATGACTGCAAACAGCTGTTCGTTCCGTCATCTTCAGCTCTCTTAAAACCTCTCTTCTGTGTCAGCTGATCCGTTGCTTGTTATTGTTTGCTCGCTCTCCAGATGTTGTGTTTATTATCTGATAATACAGATGCTAACTGCCCTGTGCGGCCGTAGCTAGTCGTGCCTGGGAGCTTTCCGTTTAATTGTTTGATTCAATTTTGGATTCAACCTGACACTTTGGTACCAGATCGGAGTCCATAAGCCGCTGTTCGTGCGACTTGAATTCACCTTGCTAATTGGAGCATACAGATTTTAAATATTGTAGATAAAAGTCAACCTGTCAATTATCGCATAACTGTCAACATTTCCATGTGACGTATGGCGATTGGCATGAATGAGACGGCAGTGGCTATAGACAAAGGCATTTTCACTGACGTCAATGTCAAGATCTCACCTCTATGACAAATAAGTAATGTATTCATTATTTATATTTTAACCTCACTGAAATGGGGGTTTTTCCATGACTTTAAATTATTTACAAATTATTTATTTCGCCCCATTAAAAGTAACTTTTCTCAAACAGCCTGTAATTATTTTGGAACACTTTGGGCCACTTTTTGACAAACTTTTCTTCCACATGGCGCAATGGCTGCATGACTTCAATCTAATTGCTGCCACACATGGCGTATGATTAATATGTATATTTGGTGCTTTCCTATTTAATGTCGAGTCTCTTTGCTACATGTCTATAAATTCAGTTATGCAAATGTCTTTCATAAAAAAGTTTGACTGTCAAAAGTGAAGAAAAAAAAAAGAACAGAAAACCTTAAAAATTTTAAGCCAATGCAAATATTATAAAAATGGCAGGCTTGAACTGGCCTGTGGAAGCCAACAAACATTTGTTGCCTTCATTTTAATGCAAATTAAAATTATAAACTTTTGATTGACTTTCATGTATTTTTGTTAATTCTGCTGTGGGATTTCATCTTTGTTTCTTCGGAGTTGTCATGTGAAAAGTTAAGCCAAATCTTTTGCGACAACTTTTTATCAGTTCCCATTCGAAAATGCCAATTGAAAATAAAAGCAAATTTAAATTGAATTATGTTGGCTTAGGAATGTAAAACAAAGTGAATAAGAGTAGACAGCACAGAGCATTTTTGACACAATAAAGTGCGTGATTTTTGAAGCATAACATAATAAAACACAGATATCTCAGTTTACAAATAAATTTACTATTATATATAGTAATTATTTAATCAAATTTCGAATTAATAATGTTGTCATCTCCAGATATTTTTTGTCAAGCTTCATCTTATTGAAAATTACGTCCACTAATTATGTTTCTCAGTGGAATGTTCAGTTTTTTATGAACTTGTCTTTTTCTATGTAACATTTCAAACGGTAGTTGGAACTTTGAATAGGGATTAGCTGTATTTCATAATTTCATTTAATTTTTATTCGTGTCGTTATATTTACAAATTAGTCGATGTGAAATCAAATCAAAATCGTGCGCCATATTTTAGTTGCTGCAATGTGAAAAAAAGTGTTTAACAATTGTCATGGCAACAACAACAATGCGACCATTATGAAGTTATGAAACCGCCGCTGGGCTCATACGAATTGAAATATAAATGAAAATGTGAATGTGAACGTAAATGTAAATGTAATGTAAATGTAAATGATATGTGAATTGCATTCTGCACAAGTTGTTGCACATTTGCACAAAATCAATTAAAACTGAATGCGAATCACCACAAATTAGCCCCCGGCAATACATTTATTCAAAATGTGGCTAATACAATCAAAATGTTTCTATTCAGCGTGCTACTGGGCGTATGCGTAATGCATGTTTATTTTGCGTATAGAATTTTGCATTGGCTTCTTTTATGCGAGACTCCACCTAATGGCATGTTTTTCGATCGATAAAGAGAAATAATCCGAAAATTATGTGTAGACGACAAGTTTTGCATCTGTGAAAAATATATGTCAAAAATCATTAAACTATCAAGATATAAATATATTGTTTTGAATTAATATTTTTATATGAGACAATCACATACAAAGGATAAATATATTGTTATGATTTCAGTGAAAAATATATGTCTAAAATCATGATACATATATAGTGTTATGATTTCATGTTTTTATATGAGACAATCACACTTATGGGATATTATACTTATGTGTATATATATTTATATATATCGAATGTCAATGCTAAATTCAAACTTATGTAATGTATTCTTATTGACCTGCTTGTTAAGCTTAAATCCATTTTAGAGTCAGCTTTTTCGATGCAATTTGCCAAATGACTTTTCAAATTCGAAAACTGAAACAATTTCGCACGTACTTTTCACGCCGAACTACTCAGCTGGAGGAAAAGTTTGCAAAATGATGCACTTAAAGTTATTATTTGAGCCGATTATTGCAACTGCCACAACGCACGATTGCACATTTAACGATGCCTTTATGTGTGTGCCACAGCCATATTTAAATGAAATTTTAAGTGCTCGCCACCTGAAACAGCCCAAGCCAGCAACAATCAGCAGAGAAAGAGCAGACAGAGAGAGAGGGAGAGAGAGAGAGAGAGAGAGAGAGAGAGTGAGTAAGAATGAGCGAGACGGAGAGCTGCTCTTGATGGTCTACCTGATTATTATTTCCAGGCACACTTCGTTGTGGCATTATTATAATGACTGTTGCAGCAAAATTCACAACGCACCTGACTCGCATAACACTTTTCAGAGGAAGTTGCACGCTTTGAGCTAATGTCCTGCCAGCTGCTGTTGCCAGTCTTCCATTAGTCCACAAACAAACAAACAAACAGACAGTCAGACAGACAGACAGGAATGGCAATGGAGTAGTGACTCGACTGCTCTAAGGCTGACCTCAGACAATGCCCAGACGAAATATATATTAAGATGCATATATATACATATTTATTTCTGAATGTATTTTTTATATCTGTCCAACTAGAGTTTCAGTTGCTTTCATTCACCTCAGAAAGAAAAGCAGCCTTAAAAACTCACTTCAAAGAATTCCATTCAGGATTTAAATCATTTCATTGACTTAAGTCATGGCTTTGTAATTCTTTTCCACACTAACTATTATATTACCTATATTCCTGATTGAGTTTCTACATCTGCATAAACGTTCTCTAAGTTAACTATGTATTTATATATATTTTGTTGCAGTGTATTGCCAATATTTCACAAGTTCTCGCTCTTTGGCATTCCAGTTTATGCCTTTCGCTTTCTAGATAATATTAATTAAAAATCTGCTTCAATTGACTTTAATTAATATTTGAACTGTTGTCATTTCAGTTTTTCTTCTTCGAGCAGATTGCCTCAGATAAGTCAGCTGTCAATTTGGCAGGTGATTCAATGCCTCAACAAATGCGTCATGCAATGCGCGTTTATCTAAATTCTTATGCGACTGATAAGCCTGCAATCGAAGTTGGTTCTGACGAATGCTGAGTTTGGGGATAAGAAACATCTATTAGGCACATATTTAAAATTTGAAAAAAGAGAGTGTAGATAAAGAAGTAGAGAATTCACAAAACCTAAGCAGCCTTTGACTTCAATTAACAGACAAATATATCTCCAAGTTCAGATCGGGCAGTAAACACACAGCATACAAAGACATGAAATATACATATACTCGATACGCTTTAACGAAACAACATGTCCTATATTTATGGCATAACCGACATCAAATATAAGCCAAAAAAGAAGAAGAAAAGACGCGAAGTAACATCAGATGTTCCAGAAGTTAAATACCACACCCATAATCTGCTCGCACGTCGTCCGAAATACGACCACGATGAATGGCCCATAGATTTCCGCGTCACGCCCGCAACTCTCGTCGAGCTGTCGATTGCTGCGGTGGATAAGCTGCCCATGACGTCGGTCTACGAGTGGGACGACAAGGCCATACGGCTTTGGATTTGCCGTTATGGATATCCCCAATATATGGTGAGACATCTACACAAGATATGACCGATTGATAAGGTTTGATCTGATAATCTTTCTTTGCGAATTATAGCTCACCTTTCGTGTGAATATGATCTGGGGTCGCAAACTCCTGTTTCTGGACGCTGACGCTCTGTCAGCAATGAATATCAAGGACTTCGATCACATCAAACACATCACCTATGGCATCCGGATGCTGTTTCACTTTGAGCTGGCCAAATTCTCGCAGAGCATTTCCCTGCCGGACGAGAAGCCCAATGAGCTCTACTTGCTGTGGCACACGCAGACGGGCGTCAACTACGACGAGTTTCGGCGCTCGGACTTGTACATACGCATGCAGCTCATTCGGGAACGCTCCAAGAACTATGATCACTGGGATCTGCTCGAGCTGTGGGTGCGCCGGGAGCGTGAGCGCAAGTTCAAGGAACTGTATGGGGGTGTGCCGCGCTCCAGCATGTACATCTGCCCCAAAGAGTCTGCCGACGTTGTGCGTCGCTCCTCTTCGCACGCCAGGTCGGATTGTGTCTGCCCGGTGTGCATACCGCCATGCGACTGCCTCTGGACACCGAGGGAGATGAGCCTGCCCTGGAACCTTCACTGCTTGAGTGGCAGTGGCAAGTGCAGAAATAGGATGAAGGAGGGCACCTGCACCAAGTGCATTCAGCCCTGCGAATGCCACTGGCTCTCGCGACATTATCTCACCGGCACAGTCCTCCACTGCTTGAAGACCAACTTTCCTCAGAAGTTTGCGCACACCTTCGATGTGGAGATTCCAATGGAGGTGCCAGTCGCCCTGCTCGACAAGTGGACGCGGTTTTCCCTTTAGGTTATTGTACGTGACCTTAATTCTCATTTGGTTCAATGGACATTGAGTAAAGATTGTTTTCGATATATTTTAAAGGTTTTAAGCATTTAAATTGCTCACTTTTTATACCGATCATCTGAGTATAGATGTTAGCATAGGCAAATTTGCGAGTGATAAATACATGAATCGATTAAGCAAATACTAAAATATAAATACGATTTTCCTACTACATTCTTCATAAGATTCCTAGAGGAAAGAAATCGATTGCATTCAAATTTAATATTTCAACTTCAGCTTCTTTTACAATTAAATTATTATCTCGCATTACAGCGCAGCCGCACCTGGAGAGGTCATAAAAATAAATTACGAAATAAATGAAATTTAATATTAAACGAAATTTTATTTTAATTTTTGTTGCTTTGATTTTCATTTTATTTTCTTTTTTTTATTATTGGCGCGTTTGGCAATTGCCCGTGTAATAAAAAGCCAAGTAAATATTACGTATACGCCGCGTGTAGAAAAACAAAATATTATGGTGCACGTACACAAATGCCACGCCCATGACGCCTATCCATAAGCACAGGCTACGGGAGAGAGAGAATGAGAGAGAAAGGGGGTAAGGGGAGAGATCTACTCAAATGCGACGCCTTTGATTTTTAGTTAAGGGCAACGAAGCAGCGACGATTTTGCCAATTTTGACAGACGCCGCATTATTTCCGCCACCTGCCACGCCCACGTCGTGTGAGTGTGTGTGTGTGGCAAATATTGAAAATTGTACCTTGCGTATGTGTGCTGCTGCTGCTGCTGCTGCTGCTGGCAAACGTGCCATGGATTTGTAATGAAACGTGCAGCAAAGCGCTGAAAATACTCATACGCCGCGTGAGCCGAAAATTTTTACGAGTGTTGTTAGGCGTAATTTTAATGGCTCAAACATGCGAGGGTCTCTCACTCAGGCATACACGAAAAAAAAAGTTGGCACGGATACCAAAGTGTTTTGGGTAGCATCACACACACACACACATGCACAGAAGTCCCTGCACACACCTGGAGTCGAATGCTCTACCGGAAATTTAATTGTGTGCGTGCTGGCACAGTCGAATTCGCTCTGTGTGCTTGTAAACAGGTGTAAAAATAAAAACTAAGCCACTCGCACCCATCATTGTGTTTGCATTTGCGTTTATTTTTATGATCATGTCGCTCGTTACGAATAATGCCAATGCCGCAGCGAGCAGACAGAGAGAGAGAGAGAGGGGGAGATGGTAGAGAGAGAGGGAGCAAAGCTTTATATTGGATTTAGAGCACTTTGCGCCAGATACTTTTCCTTGTATTCTGCTTCGGCTCCCGCTAACGCATTTGCAATGCCATCTTCTAGCCTCAATTGTAATTGGCATTTGAAATGGGCTTCGTTTTTGGGCCGTGAGTTGGGTTTGAACTTAATTAATTGTTTTAATTGTTGAGTGCCACAAATGTGTGTGTGTTAGTGTTTATGTGTGTGTGGGTGTGGCTGTTTATTTGTGTTCGTTCGCCAAACTGTTTGACACGTCCCGTGTAAACTTTGACGGCTAATTGCAATCATAATTAAATGCGTAAATCGAGTTGTTTGCATTCCCAGCTCAAAGTTATGCTGGATATGTAAATTTTGTATTATATAAATAATATATTCATGGGCTGTTTACTCTTTCGGGCAAAGCGCACTCTTTGCTTGCTCTATAAATCTTTATTCAATGCTTTCACCTATGAATATTATTTATTTATTTACTCACAAAGCCAATTGCTTTTTCATATTAATGCGGAATTACAATAACGTTTGAACTGATTAAGATTATCATCATTATTTTTCAGCTTATGAATAAAAAGTGAAATGCAGGAGAATAAATAAATTTCAACATGTTTTATAGTAAATGTTTTTCTGTCTCATATTGATGGTGAATCAGTAGACCCATAATTACAGCTTCCCCTCTACACACCAATTATGTCATAGTTTGTGACTAATTATATATATCTATCATTGGCAGTGACCGCAGCAGGGATTGCAGCCAACTAAGCTGCTCAAATGCCAGACAAACAAAGATGCCCCTCCAATCAACGCTAATAGCAATCGTGCCCCTATCTACAATATCCTCAAAGTGCTTAGAAAACCAAAAGCCAAAATGCTTAAGGTACAAACACGCACGCACCCATTCACAGCAATGCTCAGGGCTGGGTATTATGCTTGTATGGATGCGCATAAGCACCCAGACACACACACACACACTCACACACACACATACACCCAGACAGACAGATTGACAAAACTATTAATTAATTTCCCAGGCTGAGGCACTGCAGGCCATAGACAATGACATGAGCCTGGACAGGGCATGGACGCCGCATGTCGTTGACATTTCAGTCAAAGGCAAAACCAATACTCAACCAATCAGAATAGCAGCAGAGCTCAGTGTCAACATGGCTGGAGTGCGGATTTGATGGCATCAATGACACCAGCTGAAAGCCTGAAGCAAAAGATATTCATAAGTAACAATTGAAAGTAATTAAATATATAGAAAAATATATATTTTATATAATTAATTAATTAATAATATTAGAAATATAAAAAATTATAGAAATATATATTGTATTATTGTATTGGAATTATAGAATTATAGAATTATGTATTATAGAATATAGAATATATTGTAGAAAATGCTGGATCAACGTTTATGCTAGCTATAAAGACGTTTAAGCTAAGCCTTTGGATTAAATTAAATTAATTTGTAAAGCTATTGTGATTTAGAGTAAGCAGTATCTAAATTATATAAAATATCTACTAAAGTAGAGCAGTCTCGACCAGAGCACTCTTACTTGTTGTATATATTTTATATACTGCTAACATTAAAAATCACAACAAATTTACAAATTAATTCAATTTAATCCAAAGGCTTAGCTTAAGCCATCTTCATAGCTAGCAATTATAAAAATCTCCGTTGATTCAGCACTTAACTTCTATATTATATATATCTATAATAATAGTAGTAATTTTTGCCAATTATATCTCTATTATTATTTAAAAACACAGCAATATTTGTACAACTCTGAGTTAGAGGGGAAGTCGAAGTGTAGTCGGGCATGACTATCCAATATCCTAACAGATTACGTACTAAAGTCCTTGATATCTTACATATGAAATTTTTTTTTCTAAATGATCGTTATCTTAATGATTGTTATAATAATTAATAATATTTAAATTTAAAATATATTATATTTACCACAAATAAACATTAAAAGTATAACTTTTACATTTTCGCTTAACATACTTAGCTATTTTAATACTTACCAACAGACAGAAGAAGAGGAGAAGCACCGCGCTGCACAGGACGACTGACCACCAGAAGATGAGGAATACGACTGAAGCTGCGCTGCAGCAGTCTTGCATTTATATAGGGGCAATGACGGCTCCACTTAAGGCAAGCTCAAGCAACTCTTGAGCCTCTTTCTGAGTCAGTCTTCACACTTCATTGGGCGACCAATCAGAGAACTTTCTGCTGCTGCGGCTGCTGCAAGAAGAAGCTCCTCTGATCTTCAGCTGCCTTTATATAGGGCAGCGAGACTTCCACTCGAAGTCGAGCTCAACTGTTAAGCCGTCTCTCTGAGTTAGCGTAAGCTAAACTCTCTATCAGTCAGCGACCAATCAGAGTGTTTTCTGCTGCCTCTGCTGCATACATATGCAAACTAACATATTCTTTTCAGATCTTTAACTCTATTTCAGCTCTTCTTCTTTCTGTTTTATTGCTTAAATTTGAAACCTCTTCATGTAAAATTTCAAGTCTCTATGTTGCGTACTTTAGAATATCTCAGGCGTTCACACGGACGAATTGACAGGACGATTTCGACTCAACTTATCGCGCTGATCAAGAATACGTATACTTTATGGGGTGTGGCACACCTTCTTCTACCTGTCACACACATTTTCACAAACCATTATACCCTGATTTCTCAGTGTCAATGGGCCCAGGGTATACACAATGTAAATAATACATGTATATATAAATTATATATTTACTTGTTTAAGCTTCCGTACTTACAAATATTATAACACTCTGTAAACGTATCATCTAACGGATGCGAGGGATTCTTACGGTCACGAGGCTTAATGAGCTTTAAAGCTCATCTTGTCGTGCAATGTAACATCAATTAGTTAAGTAGTTGATAAGGTCAATTTATGTCATTTATCTAGCGATTATTTATTTGAATCGAGATTAATCCAATGGGTTATACAATTTGATTTTAGTGAGTTGTATATGCAAAATGCTTTGAGAAAACTATATATTTGTTGCAGTCGAAATTGCTTGGAATACGAAGAGCAGGTGTCTACTGCGTGAGGCAAGTAAAACAGTGCGTGGCATGGGGTAGAGGAAAGCAGAAGGACGCATTGTAAGGAAGAGGAGACAGAGAAAGACAAAGGGAGGCATCGTGTGTAGCGATGTTATCAAACAAATTGAAATCTTGCAAAATTCTTGCACTGGAGCACTCGATGTTTGTCTTAAGTTGTGAACTTGATGCTCCAGGCCCGAAAGTGAGCTACTGTTAATAAGAGACGTGTGTGGGGGACTGAGTGGGTGGCTCTGTCTGTGTTTGTGTGTGTGGTGGCAAAGTTTAAGTGGGTAATTTATGTTGAGCTACGCACAGCTATCGTGCGAACAAAATTGCAGTGCTCGACTGCGCATTTGCATAGATTGAAGGGCTGCCGACTGTGGAGCAAAACAGAAATTTGATCTCTGGCTAAGGAGAAACGCATTTTGTTAAATTGAATGTGTGGACGAGTGCTGGCTGTGTGACAAAGTGTTGGTCCATAGGTGCAGTAATTGAATGCGTCCAGGCTCGAGTCATTTACATTCAATTAACAGTTGTGCGGCAGCCGCATCGGCATTCATCTAAGTATGCATGAGATATGTACACAGATGCTGATGCTGCTGCTGCTGCTGATGCCCGCTCTTGACTTTGGCTCTTCCATAAATATTCATTGCAGTCGGATAATTTATGCCTGATGAGCTGCTGGTGTAATGGAATCAGGCACTCGATTCTAAGTAGCTGCTGATTACTGAACTCGCATCTACATATATTCATATAGATGACCAAATTATGGCTTATAATCAGCCAAAGAAAATGTCAATGCAATGCAATGATGGTAGAGTTCCCTCAGGAGATGCTTCATAATATAATAACTTGTTTATGTGATTTATGTTAAGTTGTTTATATAGTTTGAAGCACTAGAGATATTCCTTCAATTAAGCACTAACTGCATTTACTCTAAAAATATAGAGTACATGGAGATCTGATATATAGATTATAGAGCGCTCATAGATAAAACTTTCTTCAATTCATATTTGATTGTTGAAGTTGACTTAAAATTATTATATAAAACTTTATCTGATTATTTGGTATCTAAGTCAATTCTATAACTTTCAGAGTAGACAATATATATAGCTTAAAATATAAATTTATTATAATTATTGTAATATTACTTTAGATACTTTAGTCTCAAGTTAGCCATGACCCGCGCAGAGCAGAAATCACTTTTTGTTTGATTTGAGTTTGTTTTGCCATGGCTGGTAATATATTTACATTGTGGCTCAAGTCGAGAGCTGCCCGGTTTTCAGGCAGGCTCGCAGCCTCGCAGTGATTGAAGAAGTTCTTTTGTTATTATTGGCTTTGGCTGGCAAAGATTTTAGCAGCTACTTAATCGTTGTAAAGTTGATTTCACTGTGCAGACAGCAGCAGCAGGAGCAGGAGTGGCAGCAGGAGCAGGAGCAGCACCAACAACGAAACTGAGAAAACAAGAACAAGAACAACATTGAGAGATTGTAAGTAAACAATGTAACCAAATTGTATCAACAAATAAACATAAACAAACGAAGGACCGCAACGAAGCAGATCGAAACCAAAGGGACGACGTCTGGAGCTTGGGTTTGATTTGTTGTAGATGTGGCTTGCCGCGGGTCAAGTGCCAACAAAAGAAATCGTACACAAAATAAGTGGGCAACGGCAGCGCCAGCAGCACCAGCAGCTACAAGGACTAGCTCAAGGACCTGCTCGAGCTGCTGAATGCGTGTAAACGTTAAGCAAGAAAGTGTTGCGTGATTTAGTTGAGCCACGTTTGCTTTTATGGCTCGGTGTGCGAGTGTGGGTGCTCGACTGAGTGTGTGTTGATTGAATCGAAGCAAATAAGCAAACAAGGCACCAGGAAGAGCCGCAACAACAGTTGGCTAACCCTCAGCTAAGCGAGAATTGATAAGCGCATAAAAAGCGAAAGAGAGAGAGAGAGAGAGAGAGAGAGAGAGGCGAGAAAGGAGCGTTGCCAGCAAATGGAACATATCCAAAGGATGTGCTCACATCCTGGCCAGCAATTTCAAGTATTTGCCTAATATAAACAAAGCAGCTGCAGAGGATTGTCCGACGCGCAGCACAACAATTAAATGCCCTGAGGAACTGGGCGACTCTGTCATTAAGTAGAGCTGCCAACCCTCTGACATTTGACAAAGTGTCAACTCAGAGAGGTCTTAAATTGTCCAACGTCCCTTCTCCCGCCTGTCGCGCTGATTTCCGAGTAGTTTTGCGTCTGACGTGACAGTTTATTTTGTTATCGTTATCAGACAGGTGAAGACACCGATAAAATGCAAACACTTTGGCATTCAAGTTCACGCCAATACCAACAGTTCCATTTGCCAGACAACTCCGTGAATGATGTGGCCCAAGAGTTGTATGCTTATCAATCGAGTTCACTTTATCTTTTTATAGCCTGAACCCATCGAAAATGGGAAATGGGGGTATAGTGAGTACTTTAACAAGTATGTGACGGGCAGAACAATATATATATATAAATATATATTAATATATATAAATATGTTTCTGTTTTTATATATTTTAATAAATTAACTATTTCTTACATCCAAACTTATTCCAATAAATAAATTTGTTTGATTATTTTCTTGTTCTTAATCAAACCGATAAGCTGAGTCAATGAATTCTGCCCATCTACCTACATATATACCCATCTATCCATTTGTATGAGCGATCTCAGCAGCTAAAGTTAAAGAAATTTTTCATCATGTATAGCACGTATTACATATCTTTTCTGTTCCCTATATATGTTTGTATGTTCTCGATTAAAAATGTTAATAAATTTATAAGTCATTATCTCTCATATATCTCGTAAAGCTCTGAAATCTCGAAATTAAGCATTTAGTTTCATTTCTATTCTATCATATTTTTATTTTGTTTTTATATTTTGGATACCAATCCCAAATTTTAAAAAATCTTTAAATTTAATTAAGTTCAGTTGCAAATATAGCACAATATATGAATCTTTGTATTATTTCGAATAATTGAATTGATCGTGCCTTAGTATGGTACTCTGTAAATATTATGGAATATTTACTTTACAGCTCGTTAATTAATTTCATTCAATTCGATAATGTTTATTATATTTTTATGGGAACTACTTGTGCCATAATCTTAAACGCATGCTACGATATTTTACTAACAAATACACATTCGAATCCAGGTAATATTGATTAGCGTATAGCTCACGAGCAGCGCTCAATCACAACGCCCACATAATGGCAGCAATTATTATCGCCCATCGATAATGAGTGTGGGGCGTGGGCTACTAGCTAAGCGCATTAATTAATGGCGTAGCATAAAAACAAAAAAAAAAACAAAAAAAAAAAACAAATATTTATGTGTATATATATTCAATAAAATACAAATAAAAATCTAATGAATTGAGTGATTTGTCGTATCAATCAGTGGCACTGCCATGAAATGTTTTATTGTCTGTCGATAAGGTTTGCTGGCTGAATTGAAAGGTGCGTGCACGGGGCGTATGATTGATTTACAACGCACTTGTGAACTAGCGAATTCCCGTGTTGCTGTTGTAGCAGAAAATGTTGCTGTTGTTGTTTTTGTTGCTGTTGTTGTTGTTGTTGTTGTTGTTGTTGCTGTTCGAGGCTCTTTTAGTTGTGGGTGACCTGTTTGACTATCTAATTTTATCTTTGCACCGTGCTGTCGCCCGCCTTTGTTATCTTATCTCGCGCGCTTTGTACTTGTCGCGTACAAATTAAAGCGTCGATTGCTAAAAAACAACAACAACAACAACAACAGCAATAGCAATTTTAGTTCAATGAAAGATACAAGACCGTGGCACATGATCGTTTTTAGGCGTGTTTTTTCTTCTTTTTTTTAATGTTTTATTTTTATTTTTACCTAGATGCGTCAGTTATGCGCGTTTGCTGGCTGACACGATTTCCAAATTTAAATAAACACTAAAAACTAAATAAAAGTCGAACCAATACACTAAAAGGCAAGCCAAAATGTTAACGAGCTCAGCAATTGGTTTTCCCCTTGTTTTAGTGCGCCTTGATCAGCAGCAGAGCCACAGCCAGGAAGCCAGAGATCATGGGCAGCGACTGGGAGGCGGAGCTTTTGAAGCAGCTGCAAGAGAGAGAGAAAGAGAGATTGGAATAATATTAAAAATTGAATTGATTTAAAAAAAATATTAATAATTAGTTAATTAAAATGATCACTGAGTTAGCCAACACTAAAAACAAAGCTTTGCATTTTCAATTCATGGAATTTTGCAACACTGGTTACAAAATAATTCATGTCATGACAGTGTTGTAAAACACTGAAGTCAAGTCTTCTTGAGCAACAGTTAATAATAACGTCACGCAGTTACTTGAAAATGAATGAAGTCATCTGTGAGGTTAGATTGTTTTTATTTCTAGAATCTACTTTTTATCATTATTATTAATACTATTATTTTTATTAGGGTTATTATTATTATTATGAGTATCGTTATTATTATTATTATTATTACTATCCTATTATTTAATTATAATTACTGTTATTTTTTTATTTTGTTTTTATTTATTTATTTATGATATAGCTATCATATGTTTTAGAAAAGTCTTATGAGTTGCCTTAAAAGTAATATCCATACTTTTCAAATAAATGTAATTTAAAATGATATAGCTTTCATATTTACTAGGACTTGATTTGCAACAATATGTTTTCGAAGTACCAATAGATTGAAATGGAAAAATAGATATCAAGATCAAATAGAAATAAAAAATAGACATCAATATTATGAAGCTGAACAGACTACGAAGTCTGTATCTCTCAAAGGAGTAATCAATGTATACTAATGAATCATCAAAAAAATGAAATAGAAAATTAAAACTTATTATGAACTGGCTTACCCGGCTTGTGTGATGTTTGCGTAGGTGTTGTTCTGGAAATTGCTGTACAGCGGGAAGGCCTGATCGTTGGCCAACTTGACGCCCGTGGCATTGTATTTGCCGGCCAAGCCCAGAATGAAGCCGTAGCTGGTGGCATTGTTGTTGGGGTCGGTGTAGCCGCAGCCTGTGACGTAGGTGCTGTTGATGAACTGCAGCAGCTTGATGAACACGGTCGACTGGGCATTCCTGTCCTGGTAGAAGGTGACGTTGTAGCCCGTCTTGGCATTGGCCACCAGCGTCACATTGGCCGACTCATCGACGTTCGAGTAGAGCGACGTGGTGGAGCTCGAGTGCGAGGCATTGATGTTCAAGGTCGTGTTGTCCGACAGCAGACCGACGTGGAACTCCAAGCAGGGCTTCGCGTCGCCAATGGGATTACGTGCCAGTTCCAGCCAGGTGCCGAACAGCTAAAGAGGCAAGAACAAGAACAAGGGGAAAAGGGCCGCTGCAATAACCGTTCCACTAGCACTCAGATCCGCAACACTTACTGCGGTATTATTCCAGTCCAAGCTCTGGACTCCTGCTGCGCTGCAGTTCTGGGGCGGGGCTGCTTGATCTTGGGCGGAGGCCAGGGCCAAGGCCGCCACGAGCACAATCACAATTTTCCACAGCATTTCTGTTTGGTATTTTCTCTTTAGTATATTCCGATGTATCACTGCACTTATGTATATATCCTGAGCGACGCGTTCGTTAAGCTCGGGTCGGTTCGGTTCGGTTTGGTTCGATTGAGTTGACACGTTTTACTGTCGGTGCGCCCTTTGCTATTGTGGCTTTTATAGTTATGCCAGCCAGATACACGCAATATATCTCTGCCGTGCCTTATCAGCACTCACACACACACACATGTACACACAGATAGCCAGTCTTTGGTGCAGCTTACTTTCGATTCTGGCTGACGTCTCTTATCGTTTTCCATTTGGGTCTGAGGCTGAATGACTAAGCGCGCTGGCTTAAGATATCATGCATACAGTCCATGTATATAGCCCATGCACCTGATTGTACCTTCATTTAATTAAAAAGTCCCCGCCCTTCTATTTGCCCAGCTATCAAACATTTGAGCCTCCAATTGCCGACATGTGTCCTCTAAAATTAGCCGCATTGACTAATGCCTGGGAAATAATATCGAATAGGTAGGTATACATCAAGTATTATCTATTGGCAAAACATTCGTTTATCTATTTGTAAATTGTTTATATATTTCAATTATGATATCATTTTCATTTATCATCAAATAATTGTAGAAAAAGTATGTAAATATTTGTATTTATTTTGATTTTGATTTTAATTTTATTTAAATTAATTACTTTTAATAACTTTTGTTGCTGAAATTAACCTGAAAATATAACAGCAGTACTCTTTAAATATCATCAATATATACATATATGTATATGTATATTAATATATTTAATATCACTGCTCTTACTCATAGCCTCATATAATCAGAATAAGTAATAAACTTGGAACAAAGAAATTTTTGCCAGATAATTGTGGGCAATTTTTCATTGAGGTACATTCATTGTTTACACGATGCAAACCTTGTAAACGATATGGTAGGCCTGTTGAAAAGACTATATACATATGTATCTGTATATATAAATATTTCTATCTACTTATCTAATAATTTATTTAACAAGATATTTGTATAGACTACTGGTTACTTAACAGAGTATCTCATCACAGATAAATTAACCCAAGTATTTATTTTCCGAGAATTAAACACAAGTTATTAAATGATATTTCGTTTATTTGCTAAACAATTGAACAAGTATTTGAAACTAAGTTCTAGTTCCACCAATTCTATTTCAATTCGGTTCTTCCTTTTGCTGTTGCGTAACATTTTGATTCTTCAATCGCTTTCTTCTTTGTTTAGCCTCTAGAGTTATCAATAATGTCATAATAATATGCAAGATATCAATTCCATACGGTCATTCCCCTATTTAGTATAAAGACATATCCCGTTTAAGATAGTATATTGTGCTTCTTTTAGAACACTTCGAATGACCACAACTCGAATAAATACTGCTGAATTCTTAAACATACTTATCATTCTTCAGGTCGCAGTTTTTTCACCCACGTTAAAGTCAAAGGAAAAGTTTTTTTTTTGTGGTACATCAACAATATCATTACGTGAGTCATAAATGCTTTTATAGTATTTGACAGCAAGAGACCACAGATAGCGCTCGGAAACGATAAATTGCTCACATCGTCACAGTGTGCGAGACATTAGATATAGAAATAATGGAAAGCCCATGAGTAAAGACATATAAACTGATATGCTATGATATTTCCTCTTCTATCTAAACAATCTAAACACTTAGAGGCTTTATTGTATTTCACCAGAAATGTTATTAAATACTTTTACTATCTCAACTTTTAATTGACAGAATAGAAAAGTACTTTTATATAGCATACTTAAGGTTTTATCAAGGTAAACGTTTCAGATGACGAAAGCAAAAATTAACTTGAAATAGTTCCATTATTAAATGCCAATTACTTGATAATTACATAAATATTTACTCCCCCACTGGCTATAAATATTATATTTAACACAAAATACATACAATTAAAATAACAGAAAAGGATTCAAAAATTTATTAATTAATTTACATATTGTCTTACAAATGTTTCAGCAGAGCTGTTTTAATTTGACTTCTTCCAACAGCGTGTTTTCCAACACTGTAACAGCTTTAAGCTTTCCTACTTATGAGAGGCAATCTCTCTATTTGGTTAAAAGATAAATAACCAAAGCAAATATAGCATAGAATGCTGTAAAAGCCGTCGATGGATCAGCACCATTGCCTTCGCAACTATGGAAAGAGTTGAGATATAATTATAGATAAAGATCATATGATAAATGCGAAATGAACGACTCGATACTCACGTGCCGTCTTGTGTGGTTAGAATCATACTGCCGTTGAGGAAATTATCGTACAGACTGGAGCTAACACTTTCGAGGTTATTCAAAAAGGTGGTCGAGAGCGTTCGATTTCGGGCGATGATCATGGCGAAGTCCGTCGAGTTGTCTGTGGCATTGCTATAGCCACAGACGAAGGCGTAGTTGGCATAGTCCGTGTCCAAGACCTTCCAGACCATATATGGGGTATACGAAGGTGGATTCCAGTAGGTAAAGTTATAGCCGTCAGCTGCTTGGGTATCGTTTGCTATGGTCAAGGTTGCATTCATGGTCTGATTGACCCACGGATAGGTGATCGTATTCGAATACGTCGTATCGATCAGCACATTATCCTCCGGCGTGTTCAGTACTGTAACATTGATTTGGGTGCAGAACATAGAGCCAGTGGGCTGACGCGTAATCTCCCACCAGATGCCCGAGAACTACACGCAAATAGTCGAACTTCTTTACCAACGTGATCAATCGAGTATGATTTGATGTTCGCTTACCTTCTGCAGATCGAGGGCCATGCTGGTGCTAACATTGCAGGCCTGGGGCGTTGGGTCATCGCCAGCTGCCTCAACCGTGTGACCACAGAGCAGGCCCAGCAAGAGGAAGACCGAGAGCAGCCCGAAACGGCATTTGTCGCCCTGTGAAGACATTCTGCAAATGCTTTGCGTGTGGCCTGAGTTCTGTTACCGAACCCTCTGGCAACTAAACTGCCCGCAGCTGATCATTAGCGCTAATTACCTGCCAATTAATCATATGATATCATAGTTCCGATAAAAAGAAGCACTCAAGCAGTGTTGGTCAACAGCATTACAGAGCTGACCAACAGTGTTCGGCAACGTCCGCCGCACATTGTATCATGTGATATGGTAAACGTTGATCGCTTAATACCCACAACTGCAATTACTTTCGACTACCTTCGGGCTCGAGTTGTGTAACATTTGACGACCATTGATTGCTGCCAACTGAAGTGTTCGACACACATGAATGTATTCTAGACGATAAAAAAAATCCAGCTGGCTTTCGTATTATTTATAACAGTACTTTTTCAGCACACTTACCTACACATGTAGACAGGCTATCACTGGGCCAATTCTAGGAAACTCTCTCTTTATCAAATTAGTTCTAGTTCAGTGTTGTAGAAGAGGGAAAGGCTAACGGTAAACAGTTAACGGCAACTTGTCGCCATTTTGTCTTGTTGAACACTGTAAAAGCAAGTGGAACAGCTGCCTGGCACATTCATTTTAAACGAGTTACAAGATCCGAAAATGTCGTATGCATGTGGGAGAGAAACAGAGAGGGACAGAGAGAGAGAGAGAGGGGGAGCGGAGACAGGGTTGAGGTAGCTTTACAACTTTCTGGTACAGTTGACACACATTTACAGCTATTT
Source organism: Drosophila meridiana (assembly GCA_035045185.1). Lineage (NCBI taxonomy): Eukaryota > Metazoa > Arthropoda > Insecta > Diptera > Drosophilidae > Drosophila > Drosophila meridiana. The sequence goes on along the minus strand of JAWNPF010000055.1, from coordinate 15,776,799 downwards.
GGACATAGGCAGCTAAACGGCACCCGAGACGAAAACTTTCTGGCACTCGAAGCACACAAATTCCAGTGCCACGCCCCCAGCTGCACATGAAGTGCGCCTGAACTTTATTTCAGGTGAGAGCTCCAGTGCCCCTTATTTAATTAAAAACTATTGCCAGTTGTGCCAAAAAAGTTTGCAAAAAGTGTTCCATGTCTCGCATGTCTTAATTATTTAATTGGGCCATGTGTAAAATTTTAATAAATAGAAGAACCCGAAAATCTAGCTAAATATCTGCATACTCCAGAGTGGGTGTGGGCTGGGAGTGTAAAGTTTTGATTAACCTTAAGTGGAGTAGAGCACAATTACAGAGATATGTGTGTGAGGGAAAAGTTTTCTGAAGCGATAAACGTAATTAGTTTTAGATGCAGATTAAAGATGTGCCCGAAATTCTAAATTATTAATGAGATAAATTACCAAAAGACTTCGCAGATAATTCTCTAAATTACTATCGCATTTTCGTGGAAATACAATAAATAACGGACAACGGACAGTTAGCATGAAAATGTTTAATTAATCAACTCCCAAATTATTCCCAGAACTAGCTCCGATAACACACAATTATTTGAACGTTGGGGCTTTGTAACGGCTGCCATTAAAATAGAATATATCAGATACATATGTGAGCGAGTTGGCAAACAGAGGTGTGAATCCATTATCGTTTATATTTTCAGTGCGATAAGGAATTATCAAACAGAAGTTCATAAATTTAATTATTTTTAATAGAGTGTGACGTCCTCTGTCTTGCTCTGTACTTCTTAGAGTTTAACTTCGTAGGATTCCAGTGTAGTAAAATGCTTGCTTAACTAATTAAATTTAGATATTTACCCAGCTTTTCATGTCATTTTGTGTCCACTTCTAATGTTGGCAAGGTCAGTTCTATTGATTAGTTTTTGTGATAAGCGTGAAAACATAAACAAATATGTTTAACTACTGCATAGCTAATTAATATTGAATTTTTTCTTAAAATATTGAATTTTTTAAATTTTTAAATTGAAAAGAATCCATAATAAAACAGTTTTTACTACTGTCATCACCTGCCTTCAAAATTCTATATGCAACATCTGTTCGACTCACAAAAGAATTTAGCAATTTTCCTCTCGCATTCATTTGGGCTCAGTCGTAAGGAAATTGAAAACTGCTCTCTAATTGGCTCACTTGATAACACACCTACGCATACTTAGACTCACACACACACACACACACACCTAGAGGAACTCACACGTATACATACATGTATATACACTTGCCGAAAGTAAGCATGCATGTATTTAATTACTCAACTAGCTTTGATGCTTTCATTAACTCGTCTCCTCGCTCCTCTCTCCACGTCTTGGAGTTAAATTCGCCTGCAACTGTAACTAGCTCAAGAGCATATAGCGTGCTCGCTCGCTCCAGTGCAGCGTCCGCCCGATGGCAACCGCAGCAAAAGTGCGAAGTTGCACACACACACACTCACACACACACTCACACAGCAATCACACACTCGCACGCACAGCCAAGGAAAATAATTAAGTTGTTTATCTTAATGCAAACATTTCTCTTTCTGCAAGTAACTGTTAATTACACTCTGAGCGCTTTATGCAAAAGGAGCAGCAACAAAAACAACAACAACAACAACAAAACGTGTGGGTGAAGCGCAATGCAAACTTTCTATTAAAACGAAAACTAGCAGCACTCGAGCACACACACACACTCACACTCATGCACACCCATGCTGACATGTGAGTTCCGTTACTTATGCCTCTACATCCTCTCACTCCTCTGCTCAAACACTGTTATAATTTTGTGGGCTCTGCCAGCTCAAGTGCGCATTGCGCAAGCCAATTTAAATTTTAAAATAAGCACATTAACTGCAGCGCTCACTCAGTCTCGCTCGCTCAGCCACTCACTCATGCTCTCGCTGTTTTTTTTTTCTCACTCACACGCGCGCATATTTAATATGCTGTAGACTTCTGCCTGTTGCCAGCTCCGCATTCTTATGCGCTCTGCTGCTCACACTCGAGCAGCGCTGCTCTGCTGCAGCAGTTCCCGTTTACATTATGTTATTGGCAGCATTCTGAGGAATACTTTAACTGATTTGCTGTTAGCACCCGACCTCTATTAAATAAATGTATTCCACTTTGTTTTGTATTTGTAATTTGATTTTAATTATTATCCATATCTGCTTATAGAGAAAAGAACTAATTGTTAATTGGTTTTACAAAAAATTTATAAACTAACTATTTTTTTAAATATTAGTTTTTGGCATAATCGCTAATCATTTTAATTTAATTTAATTGATATTAATGTACGATTAACTGGCGTTTAACATTATAAATTCGATTAAATCGTTTTTGCGTGTTCATCAATAGATAAATAGAATACAGAGCCTCCATTCGATAGTTCTTTGAGTTATACAAAAGTTAGTTTTGGTATACTTAGGATCTTGCTGATATGCTGTCAAAGTGCTTATACGAACTAAGGAAATCAACAAATGAACAAAGTTATTTACAAATTTTATTATATTTTTAAGAGTAACTCAAGTTTCTAGTTAGTATTCGATTAATATGTTATCGATCAACTGTAGATTTTCGATTTTTATATATTTTTCTTGGTTTCTCTTTTTATTTTGGAAGAACTACAGCAAATTCACGTTGACATTTATTATTGACTCGTCATATGTACAGGAGAGGTTGATAGAAGTATTTCAGATTACAATGATAGTTTAATTCGTTTTCTGTTTTCTTTTGTACTGATATTGATAGTATCGGAAACCAGGTGTGCTATATTACATAAAGGCGGGCCTATAAGCCCAAATCTCCAATTGATATGTAATATTCAGAAACAGAGCGTGAAATCAGGAAACTAGAATCAATCAAGCTGAAAACATATGTACGTTTATAATAGATCTAAGTATTATTCATAGTTAAGTTTTAGTAAATACATATATATGTACGTATATATGTCTATGTATGTATATGCATATGTATGTATATATTTATAGGGTTGTCTGGCTGCGATAGCTTTTTCGTTTCACTCGATCAATGATTGTGCTTCTGCATAATTTCTTGTAATATTTCAACTCGTTGGCTTTAGCTCTTTATGTTTTTCGTTTAGTTAGGGGTATTCCGTTTATAGACATACATACAAAAATCACAACGACTTGAACTGTTTTCAAAGCATATTCTATGGCAAGGAGGGAAGGGGCTTGAGATGCTGGCTACGCTAAATGCTACCATCTTAACGCTTATCGATATATTGTATATATATGTATGTATCTATGTACAGCATAGTTGGGTTCAAGTTCTAGTTATATGTATATACGTTATCATATATGTATAGACTACTAATTATAGGATACATTGCATTGTGCTCATAGTATGTGGAAAATTTAACATTCGCATCGTACAGTTCCTTAGCATGTCCTTAACTTATCCGGGGGCTCGAGGGAAGTTTCTAACTTTCTTATGGGTAATTCGCATGCTATTTACAGGTCTGATACAACCTAGCAAGTGTCTCAATTGGCGGGGGCCATTAACATTTGGGTTAGCCCCTCACGTTGTATTGTGTCTTCACTCGATATACCTAATGGGTGCTTAGTTTGACGTAGTTTACAAGCGGCTTATCCACTATGCTAATATGGTACAATTTATTGTGTTGTTAATACAGCTATATATGTATATATTTATTTGTAATAAGATTTAATTTATGGCTAATTATTTGTTATTAAATATAAACAGTCTTGTGAGAACCCTTTAGCAACGCAAAGGCTACGTTAAATGCAATTTCATAGCTGTTAAAACGGAGGGAAAACAAGATCAAAATGTTAAGTTAATATAGAATTTCCTGTGCTGCCTAAAAGTATTCTACAGCTGATAGACATACCCGCAATGTTAACTAATATTTTGCCCATGAACATTGAAGATCCGCCCTAAAAGTATGCTACACATTTATTAGCAGCTTCAATGGCAGTTCAAGCTGCGCTCAAAAGTAGGCAACAAATTTGTAACAAAATATAACAAATTTAACAAAATTCAAATAGTTATTTGCACTACTCCCTTTCCGAGACACTTTGTTAAATGGAATATTAAAAATAAATAAATAATGCAAAACAAAAAATCAAAAGCCAATTTTGTTTAAATTTTTGTAATATTTTTTTTTATATTTTTGATATTTTTCAAATTTTTGTTTTTGTTCGTTTTTTCTTTTTTCATTTCTTCTTTCGTTTTCTTTCATACTTTTGTCATTTGCTTAGGAACTAAAATAACAAACAAAAGCTTAAAAATCCAGTTAAAACTACACATACTTAAGGTAGGACAATAAAAAGTTAGTTTATGCATAAATTACGTTATAAATTAGTTTGTTTTGTCGTTTCATTCAGTTGTTCACTATTTTAAGTTGTAGAATTTGGCAATCACATTGGAAAAACACTTAGGCGCTATAAGTTCTTTGCTTTCTAGAATTTAAACTGACTTTTAGCTTATGGCAGGCCGCCCACTAGGATATAGGATATATGCATATGAACGGGGGGCGCTCGGAGTACCTAACTATAGCATTTCTATCTACGACTATTGCTTTTACGATGTACACGCAGCAGAGGGCGACAGATTGCTGAGAACTTGTCTTGACTACGGGCTAGATACAGAAGAGGCTTAGGGCTAGGAACTATTACTAGCTAGCTGTACATGGATCGGAAGAGGTCTCTCTTTCCCCTTCTCTTATTTTATATACACTCTTGACTCAAGTCTGGTAGGATATATGCGATCTACGCCGGAGACAGGCTCGTCGCATTGTTATTGTCCAGTTGCGAGGGAACCGTGGAGCAGGCGGTGTTGTTGTTGGGGCTTGTCGCCTCGTTGCTGCTGCTGCTGATCGAGGCGATGGGCGTCGCTGTGGCGGTGCCGGTGGGCGTGCCGGCGGCCTTCCTGGCTCGATGCCAGCCAAAGCTCAGCGCAGCGCTCAGCTTGCTCGGCTTCAGCTGCGGCTCAGCCAGATCGTAATCCTGGCGCCCAATCGAGCTGGCGGGCGTGTGATGACTGTAGCCCGAGTCGGAGCCAAAGCTCGAGTCGCCGTAGGGCTGTCTGTAGTCGGAGGCGGATGCGGATGCAGATGTGGGCAGCAGCGTGGAGGCGTAGGGTCGCGCCGAGCCAGCTCCTCCCACTGCCACGCCCACTGGACCCACTCCGGCGCTGTCGTAGTAGTAGTTGGCGTTGTACATCGGCTCCGCATACCCGTAGGCCGGCTCCGTGGCCAGCGGCGCGGCGTGGATGCGATGATGCTGGTGCTGGTGCGCCGGCATCCGGCGGTCCAAGAGGCGTGGCTGGGTGCGCGCCCGCATCGTGGCCGCCATGAGCCCGTTGGCGCTATTGGGCGCGTACTGCTGCACGCTCGGGTAACGGATGCGCTCCCGGTAGATGGTCGCCAGCGGCGGCGCCGGCGCCTGGCTGAGCTGCGCGTTGATCCGATTGCGGCGCTCCACCTCGTGCTCCAGCGTGTTGTAGAACTGGGGCGCCGTCGACCTGGCCAAGTAGCCGAGGGACATCATGTTGCTGCGATTGTCGTACAGCGGCGCCAAGTCCGCAATGTCCGCCGTTGAGCTGCTGTTGTTCAGCTCGTCCTGCGCACGCTGCTGCCGACTGCGCTGCATGCGGCGCAGCGGGCCGCCGCTTGCCAGTTCGTTGCAGTTGTTGTTGTTGTTGTGGTTGTGGGCGTTGTTGTGGTTGTTGCTGCTGGTGGATGCGCTGGCCGTGGAGGCATCGTGCGCCGTCGACGAGCCCGAGCTGAGCACGCTGTGCCGCTCCTGCGGCGGTGGCGCCACCTGGCTGCCAGCAACGGCAGCAATTGCTGCCGCAGCACTCCCGCCCGCTGCGCCGCTGGTGCTGCTGCTGCTGCCCGTCGCCCGCTCGTGGTAGGGCGTGGCCGGGGCAGCGGCGCCCGTTAGCGGCGTGCTGTTGGCCTCCTTGTGGAAGCTGCACTCGCCGGGCAGTGACAGCTCGTCCTCGGCGAAGTCGTCGTCCGAGTGCAGCGGCGGCTCCGACTCCCCATCGGAGTCCACGCGGCCGGGGCCGAGCTCCTCGTAGACGTTGTCGTTGGACCGATACGGATCCGGGCCGGGCGAGGAACTGACGAGGAAGGGCGGTGAGCGCGTCATCGGATAGCCGCTCGGATAATGTATGCTCTTGCCCTGCAGCAGCTGTAAGAGAGAGCGAGAAAAAGAGAGATTTAGTAAGAACTTTCACTTGGACTGCGGTAAGCGATTTACAGAACGGAGCACAACTGACAAGGCCTCCGGCCAAAGTCTAAGACAACGTAAAATGTGTCAGGACACAATATGAATGGGCTGAAGTGAACGACTGGCTAATACCCTGTAGCAAATGAAACTTGAGTAGCAATAGAAATAGAGTGAAATGCCAGGGGATAAATCTCTCATGGTAGACAATGCTATAAATTTACAGGATATATATTTAAAAATAAAAGCATTAATTAATGGAAATTAAACTGAATTATTCTACAAATAAGTTGTACATTCTAATAATGCCACATATATGTATACCCTTTGAATATGACTAATACTGTGTACTATATATACAGAGTATATCATAGCAAAATATTCGGATTATGTTATGAAGAATATACTATAATAGAACTGAATTATTTTTCACATAATTTGTACATGCTATAAAGGCCTCGTATATACCCAACGACTGCTACTACTATAACAGAGTATATCATGGTAAATCATTTAGATTATGTTATGAAGAATAAATATATTTGCAAATATATTTCTGACAAACACAATCTCAAAATCCATATACCCCATACACTAAGTAGCACCTTTACAGGGTATTTGCCAGCGTGTTACGTAAAGCGTAAGCACAAGTTGTTGAAACAGCGCAAAGCCGGCCAAAGACGAAAGGCAGCAGCAAATGCCGCAAGGAATGAATAATAAATATGCAGAGCCAAACGGAACGTGTAAACAGGACGAAACAGGACGAAGCAGGTCGAAGGCGAGGCTTAAAGCAAATAAATAAAACACTATAAAAATGAAAAGCGCAAAGTCAAAGCGAAAAAGGATAAAGAGAATGCAGCGAGCAGTGTCAGGCATTGATTGAGACATGCGAGCGCAGGATGTGCAGCGGGCAGATCCTGCGAGCGTGGCCTAAAGGAGCTGTTTATCAGACAATAAAATAAACACGCACTTCATGCTTAGCACACAGCGGCGAGACACAGAGTGGACCATAAAGAGGCTTCGAGAAATATGATAAAACGCAGCGGAAGAAAGAGGAGGAAAGGACAACAGGACGAGTTGGTTGCGAGAGTCGTAAAAGTGGCACGAGAATTAAGCCCAGAGGCAGAACAGATAATGCAGATAATGTGTGGAGAGAGGGGAGGGGGAAGAGGGGGAACCAGTATCAGGTTCAGGTTCAGGTTCAAGTGTGAACTGAGTTAGTGAAAAGCAATAGAACAATCAATGGGACCGAATAAAGGAACCAAACTGACATTCAGGAAATATGGTCTCACTTTACACAGTTTTGACAATTGAATGAGTGAATGTGTGCGTGCGTGTGTGTGTGAGTGACACGTTGACAATGACAGTGCAGTGTTTTGACAGCGTTTGTCGTAATATTTGAGCTCACATCAAATCGCAAGAAAAGAAAGAAAACTAAAGCAAAGCAAACTTCCTGCGCGACAATTAAACAAAAGAAGATCAGGTACGTGAAGGGATAGTTCAATAAGAATACGAATATGAATATTAATACCAATACGAATAGGTTTACGAATACTAACCTCTGTGTGCGGGTGCTGCTGATAATGTTGATGCAGATGATGATGATGATGATGGGGGTGCTGGTGCTGATGCTGATGCGGGTGTTGAAGGTGCGCGTGGTGATACTGGTGATGGTGTCGTACAACCAGTGGCCGGTGGTGGCCGAGATGAGCATCAGGATCCTCATACATCGCAAGGTGATGACCACTGTGCGCCCCGCCGCCACCACCCAAAGGCAGAGTCCCACTAAGCGTGCCCCGCGTGGCGTTTTTACATGGCAGAAGATTTTGGACTTTTCGTTTGTTCCTGAAATGAAAGAAAATAAATGAGATTAATGAAAAATGTATGAGACAAGAGCAATAAAAGCTGTATATGAAAGTTACAGTTTCAAAACTATATAAAAGCTGAGATGAAGCTTTAAAACTATATTAATTCTAAGCGAAAGCTTTAATGCTAAATTAAAGATAAGCTGAAGCTTTAAGGCTGTATTGAAACTAAGCCAATGCTTTAAAGCTATATTAAAGCTAAGTTAAAAGGAGGGAAAGAAGAAACTTCAAGTAAATCTAATTAAATAAATCAGATTGTGGCAGAAGAAACCGTAAAGTGAGTAAGAAAGAAAGAGAAGGGAGAGCGAGGAGAGAGAAGCAAAAGACAGATAAGCTGCGTCTGGTCAAGCCTCAAAGATTAACTTAAAGCTGTCTCATAAATTGAAGAAACAATGAAAAAGAGAGAGATAGATAGATAGAGAGAGAGAGAGAGAGAGAGAGAGAGAGAGAAGAAAGATAGAGAGAGGGAGAGTAAAGAGAGAAGGGAGCTATAAAGAAGAGAGTTAGAGAGAGGGAAAATATGTAGCAAATCAATGATAATGACGATGACGTTGATGACGTTGTTCGCGCTGCGCTTAATAGAGCAATAAGTTTTCGGTCAGCAGCAGTAGAAGCAACGGGAGCAGCGGCAGCGGCAGAGGATGGCGAAGAGACGAGCCAAGATAAATCGATTTGTAATGGCTGCAAAATGGAAGGCTCTGAACAGAGCTGCCGGACAAGCTGGCCGAACTGACTGCCTGGGTGGGCGTGGCTAGCCATGATAAATGCCAATGCGTGGGTCTGGGCGGTGCGGGCCAGGTAAACACGAGCGCAAGCAAAACAGCGGCAAATATTTCATTTAGTCCCTGGCAAATAGCCGAAGCAGCTTGATTAATAAAGAATGCGACAAAGACGAAAGAGAGAGGAAGCTAAAGCAGAGCAAAAGCCAGCGCAAAAAGTGTGCCACATAAAATTCAATTTAAATAAGCCACAACAGCAGACAGAGACAGAGCGAGAGTGAGCGAAAGAGAGAGGGAGAGGGAAGCAGTTGACAAGGACAAGGAAGGATGTCAAAACAAAGTCGAAGGCGTTTTGAGACCGCGTGCCATGAAAATAATGAACATAATTAAGTGTTGCCCATGGCAAAGACAACATCAGCTAACAGCTAACACACACAGAGAGATACACACACACACACACACACACACACACTCGCAGCAGCCTCTTTGGACTGGCATATGGCAAACTCTCAGCATAAGCATAATGAAAAATGTAGAATTAAATTGACGCCACGTAGCATGCCCCAGGGCCAAGTATACAAAATGTATGAGTAGTGAGTGGAGCATGAAGTGGAGGGGTTGGAGGGGGCTGGAGTGGGTGGCGGGTGCTCTGTCTGTCTGTTTGTCAGCCTTGTAATGTCTTGTAGGTAAACATGTTGCGTTGTCAAACGGAAGTCGCTCGTAAAAACTCGCCTGCACACAAAATAAAAAGCGAAAGCCAACTGTCGTATCAGAGCATTTGATTGTGGGAATATACACACACACACATATATACATATGTATATATATGTATGTGATGTATATTTATATTAAAAATGCTAGCCTACTTTAGAGCAATGAGACAAAGTGCAGGCATAGACGAAGAGTACATACACTCTGTCTAATATAGTGAGAGAGAGAGAAACTCTTTAGATATGAAAGTTAGAAGAGCAAACGTTTAAGAATGTCGCAGAAAAAATAATGGAAGAAAGTTACGGGTAGAGGTAAAGGTAGAGGTAGAGCTAGAGCTAGAGGAAGAGTTAGTTTCATAGAGTTACAGTCATTTAAATGAAAGTAGTAGAGGTAGAGGTATATGTAAAGGTATAGGTAGAGGTCGAGGTCGAGTTAGAGGTAGAGGAAGATTTAGAAGCAGAAGTAGAGGTAGAGGTACACGTTTTAGAATTTAGCACAAAGAAGAATGTAAAAAATATGTATAATCAGCAAGAAAGAGAGAGAGAGAGAGTCTGAGAGACTTTGTAGAGCAATCCTTTAAAAATACGGCACAAAGAAGAATGGAAGAAAATAGTATATATATATATATATATATATATTATATAATTATATATAATAATATTCTAATTTCGCCTGCTGCATATTATCCCCACTCGGCCACAGAGAGGGTATTTGATGTGCGTTAAGTCCAAGAGCGACTCTTAGCCGGAGTCTGCGGCAGCCTGTTTGCCTTTTGCTTAGCACATGCGAGTGGAGGACTGTCAGGCTGTCGGCGTGCCTTGTAAAATATACTTTAAAGTAAATTAAATAATGTGGCATGCCACAAGATGACGCACACAAGCTAAAGCAAGCGAAACAAAGGAGCAGTGGGGAGTAGGCAGAGGGAGGAAGGGACTCGACTTGGCTTTGGCTTTGCCTTTGCTTCGACTTATTTCATTTCATTTCACTTACGAGGCGTAAAAATGAAATCAACGCGTGCGAGTTTAAACGTAGCTACGAGCGTGTGAGAGTGTGCGTGTGTGTCTGTGTGTGTGTGTGGGTGTGTCTTAACCCTTAAGCATCATGTTTGATTTCTGTGAGCACTATGGCCAAGCTATTGCAATGGACGCAGCGTCCCAGGAGTGTCGTACACTTTGGCCAGCGCGTAAAAGAAAAGCTCAAAAGGAAAGCTGAAGCTGAAGTTGAGCAAAAACGTGCATATCTATAGAGGGGGGAGGTGCTTAAGCAGCTGCCCCATGCGGCATACCTTTGGGGCAAGCGTCAAGGGTTGCCTTTTGGCATAAGCAATTTACAATAAAATGTTGCCAAGCCAACAACAATGCGATTGTACGTGAGGGTGGAATCAAACCAAACCGAAGCGGACCGAACCGAACTGAACTGAACTGAAGCGAACATCAGACTCTAGTTTAGAGAGATTTCGCAGATTGGGCAGGTGGATGGGGGGACTACCACGTCTTATAGTATGCAAGCGTATCTTTTATTTATGAACTACACTTCGGATGCTCAAGGGTTGCGAGAGCAACAGCTAGAACAAAAGTCATTCACTTTGATATGCAAATGGCTTGAGAGCGGCAGTTGCTGTGGTTTGCATTAACTTTAATTGTCCGTATCTATTACGGCACAAATAGATACGGCATGAATGGATACGGATACGTGTAGCTGGGCGCATGTCTAGTGCGCCACCAGTTGAGCCACAAACCACAATTTTGCGGTGCAACATGCAGTGAAGGTGAAGGCTTTAAGGTGTGGAAAAGAGATTAGAGCTGCCCAAAGCAATTCCAGAGTTCTATAAATAAATATATGTATATATATAAATTGAAGTATTATTTCTAGCTGCAATTCTACTTATTATTGTCTTTATTCAGATTCCAACTCAAGCAAAAATATGCGGAAATTGAAGCCAGCGCGAAATTCTACCAAAGTTTGTTATTAGATATTTAATCATGTGCTTAAGGGTTGCACTTGATTAAAAATCGCCCAGGGCAACCCTGGCCAGGCGATAGGCAAGGCTTGCCTGGGCTGCCAGACGTATACTCTCGCCGGGGCGAGGGAACGTGACAGGCAAATGAAATTGCAAGCAGCCAAAATTGATTTTATTTATTTAGCAGAGGCAGTCAACATTAATGGCAACACACACACAGGCACATTCACACACACAGGCACACACTCACACATGTGGGCCATAACTTTCGTGAGACTGTTGCCAGGGTTGCCATATATTTAATATGCATGAGCGCGTGGGCAAACGGCAGCGCACTTGACTTTAACATAAAAAAGGAAAACAAAAAAAAAACAGAGAAACTGGAAAAATACACTTCAATAAAAAACGTAGCGGGAAATGCAGCGAAAACGTTTTAATTTCAATTTTGCTTCTCTTACGCAATTATTTGCATAAAATTGAGCTTATTTATTGAAATATTATTAACTGGCGACAATGTTAACAATTCGCTCGACAAGCGCTTCAGATTTTTGCCAGCCGGAGACCCCCCGATCCACGTGTTGCATGCAATTAATAAAGTTCAATGTGCAAACATTTGCAACAACACAAAAAAAGGCTGGTCAGGGGCGGCGGAGTGGGCGGGGCAAATGGTTTCAGCACTCTCCGGCGGTTTATTAAAATAATTAAGGTAATTATGAACAGGCGACTCGATGGACTCATAATAAATGCCATTAATGGTTTGCAAAAAAAAAAATGGCAATAAAAAAATACTAAATGCTTTGGTATTTCAGTTTACGTACGGAAAAATTTTAATGTAATTATGAGAGCTGAACGAAAAATCGTTAAAAAATGCCCAAAGCGCAAATGTGCATTAAATCTCGGTTGTAGCTGATGAGGTTCGAAAAGTTGGACAGTTGAACTAAGACTGAAAGAGGATTGGCTCTAACTATGGAATACTTGGCTTTAACTATGTTTAAGCAACAAAATGCGTTGAAATTGTGTAAGTTCGACTATCCGTCGGAGACTCTCAGTAGATCTATTCAAGTTTTAGATTTGAATGCAAATCGAAATCGAAATACAACTCAGCAAAGGATAACAGAACTATAGGCCTTTGTTTAGACTTCCCAAAATGATCTGCCCAAAGTGAGTAAAGCTCGAATAGGATTTGAACTAAGGAAAATAGATAGACTTGAGTTAAGTTAAGTAATGGTAAATGACTCAAGTTTATATCTTTACCTAACTTAAATTCTATTCGATTTTTGTCCTAATTCTATTTGCCATTTAATTTGCTGTTCATATTAAATAGTTGAGCTCTCAAGCCACGCCCACTAATGTGCCCAAAAATTGCGATTTTATTTTTGTTTTCACACCCAACAACAACAACTTTGTTTCAGCTTTTATGTGTTGACATTACGATTATTTTATTTCCATTAAATGGCAGAGAGAGAAAGAGAGGGAGAGAGAGAGAGAGAGAGAGAGAGAGAGGGAGAGATAGAGAAAAAACAAAGTAAAATAAATAAAATTAGTTGCTATTTTATTTATAGGTTTTCTATGTCGCTTTGTTGCTGCCACACGCAACAAGATAGATCCACACACACACATGCACACACACATCACCCTCACACTCACATTTATGTATATGTATTCACATTCACATTCATATTCATATTTATTTGTTGTTGGCGCCCATAAAGGCAAAAATAATGTGCCACATCATAAATGCCACAAAAATGGCGCTAGACTCAAGTTGTTGTTGTTGTTGTTGTTGCTCCACATTTTTTGCCTGTTTCTTTTTTGTGTGTTGGACATTCACAGTCATTCACACACACGTACACACACACGCACACAGAGGGCGCCACACGCACATGCAGATAGCAAATGGAGCAAGTTTTTGGGGCAACACTTAAAGCAAGCAGCAGCTTTTGCTAACTGTATGTGTGCGTATGTGTGTGTGTGTGTGTTGTGTGTAATAAAGATACTTCTCTGAGTATGTGTGTGTGTGTGTCCTGGTCATGGCCATAACCTCAGAAATGATGAAGCACAACAACATCAACATTTTGCTTGTGTTTGCTTAGCTCTGTTTACTTTGCCACGCCCCTGTCGGGGCCGCCTACTTATCCGGCCTGTGCGTTCGTGCGGTCAGCAAACTTTAATGAATATGTATGAAAAGCGCTTGAAGCAACTCGTCTGCTTCGCTCCGCTCCGCTCCGCTCTGCTCTGCTCTGCTCGGCTCGGCTCAGCTGCTCCCGCTATGAATATTGCCCACACTTCGGCTTTGCAGCCGAATCGAATGTTGCTGCTGTCTCTCTCTAACATGTTACCTCAACACTTGTTGATGTTAATGAGAAGTAGCAGCAGCAGCTGAGAGGCAAAGCTTTAACAGTTGCTGCACATCACTTGAAGAGGCAGTTAAATTGTGAAGAACAAATACACAAACTCACACACGCACACACATACACACATTCATAACTATTACTGTTAAATCTGATCTCTCTTTGCATTCATTTCTTGTCGCGCTCGCAAAGCCAGCGTAAAGTTCGCAGAGTCAAATAAATGTTTAGCTATAATTCACCAAAAAAAAGCTAGATTTGGTTAACCCATTAAAATGTACAAACACACTTTGCCTCTTACATGCTTGCACTCTTTCGCACTCGCACTCACTCTCCCTCTCTTTGCTGTGCGTGCAAAAATTCTTTGGCCTCTGCTCGCGCCCGCTCATATACACTACATACATACATATGTAAACTATGGCCAAGCACCGTTATGTTAGCTGAGTTGTTTTTTTTTTTTTTTTTGCTTTTTTCATTTAGAGCTCTCTCTTAGTTTGCTTTTGCTGTGGTTTTTTTGGCTGCGGATTTCATTTGGCTTCTTTTTTTTAGCTATTTGTTGGTGAAATTGTTTTATTTTCTATTTTATTTCATTTTTTTTTTGCGCTCGGCTTAAAAGTTGTTGTAGCCGTGTGTGTGTGTGTGTGTGTGAGTGGGCACTTTTCTCACGTGTTTTTTTGCTGTGTGTGTTTAAAATTTCAATTTAATTTAGTTTTGGTTTTAAGAGTGCGCCCACTCACACACACACACACACACACACACAGAGGCACAAGCAAACACACCCATGTAGGTCAGCACTGGAAAGTAGACTACATTAATTTTCGTTTGGCCGCCATTGCGTTGGCTTTGCTTGTTTTTGTGACTCTAGCAAATGGGTTTTTACTGTTATAAATGCACACATACAGCTGCATAGTTTATATTGTTGAAACGGATTGTACATTTTGCGCATTTCATGCATTTTTCATATGGCGCTAAATTGTTGGCTGCCCAACACTTTTATGGCTTATGCATTTTTCTGTTTGCTGTTGTGCAACACTTATTTATAGTTAATTAAAGCTGTGAATAATATGTGTGCTCCCCCCAGTCACGCCCCCATTCGAGCAAAGATCGTTGCAGATAAGCATTAGCATTGACATCTACCAGACCTCAGCGTATAGCCGAGACACGCACCCGCGCAACAGAAAAAGAGCGAGCGAGCAGCATTTAATTAGTTGAATCCCAAGCAATGCATGCTGCTCTGCTCGCACTATTTAGCTTAGCATGCAACTGTTTTGTTGTTGTTTATCTTGGTTCCTCTGTACTTACTTCCACACAAAGAGCGAAGAGATGAGCACAATGAGCACCAGCAGCAGTGAAAAAACCGCTATCATCGCTGAGGTGGCCAGTGATTGGCTGCTGTACAAGCTGGCATCCAGTATCTGCAAGAGAGGTAAAGAAGAGGAGAAAAGCGTGAGTTGAAATTACTTTGCTGCGAGTGAAAAGTAAAAGTAAGAGCAAAAGTAAAAAAAAAAAGAAACAAAAATGAAGACAATGCAAATCACGACGCAACTCAAACACAAACCGATTTTGCATGCGCAGAAGAAGAGCGAGACGGAGAGCAGAGCAGACGGCAGCAACAAAATTTCGGTAAATATGCCTAACGAATAGCAAACAAAATCCCACGATGCTGTTAACCTTTTTTTGATTCGCACAGAATTTTCGAAGACGGCTACAATTGGGAGAGAGTGTGTGAGAGTGGGAAGAGTGTGAGCGGAAGGGAGAGGGGCAGCAACAAACTTGTGGCAATCATCAAAATTAAGGTCAAAACCTGTGAAAATTGCCTATGCAAAATGAAGATAAGAGGAAAATGGAAGTGAAATAAATTGAGTTTTTTTTTTTCGTTTTCAAAAACTTCCATAATTATGCAGCTTTTGCTGTCAAAGATAAAATGTCAAACAAACTTTACTCTTAATTGTTTGCGTGATTTCTTTTTTCATTTCTTTCTTTTCTGTGGTCGAAAAACTTTTCGAAAAACAACGAAAATCGCATCCACCTGTCATTGGCCCCAGCACAAAGGCAAAGATAAAGATAAACAAACACAAACACACACACACACACATTCACACACGCACATAAATCAGTCAAATGCATTGGAAAAATATTTTTTGTTGAGCACAAAGCGAGAGAGAGTGTGAGAGAGAGCGAGACAAAAGCTGCGCTCAAATTGAGGTCAAGCTTTGACAGCTGTGCAAATAATTTCGCCTCCACCAATGTGTGCACAACTGCAACTGACTGTGTGTGTGTGTGTGTGTGTGAGTGTGCGTGTGTTTGAATGTGCGTATATAGTTCGCTTTTCAATATGTAATTGTATTTTTGTGCATACACTAATTTATTAATAAATAGCTGCTCATTGATTTATTTGCGCTGACACAATTTCCTTTGCACCCGGAAGCGGCCTGCCTCTGTCTCTGTCTGTCTCTGTCTGACCCCCGGAGCAGGCAGCCTCCGCAGCTCGCTGGGTGCCAATTAATCATTTAATATGCCACAGCTGAGGCAAACAATAACAGAGACACACAAAACCCGCTCCCAATTTCAGTCTCAATGCGAGATAAGCTATAAAAATATTGACAGGCAGCGTCGCATGGCGAAATTGTTTAAACTATGAAAGGAGCAGGGGAGGGGGCCCCAGTCTAGAGCTGGGGGCAACACGGGTAGCTGCCACCCAGGCCCACACCGAGGGCTGCGTCTTATCATATAATTTTCAAGAAATTTGTGTTCATTCCTCGACGAAAATTGTTTTGAAAACCATCCACAGACAAATCCGAAACTGAGTCAAACAAATAAATAACAATAAATTAAACAATTATGCGAGCTGCGCCACAGCAAGTGTGTGTGAGGGGAGAGAGAGAGAGGGAGAGTCAAAAGTTAAAAAAAAAGAAAGAAACCAATAGAAAGAAAGAAAAACTCCCAAAGCTCATTGCGCGTAATCAAATTGATTAATGAGCTGCGGCGTGGCACAGTGTTGTGAAGTGTCGAAGCTTGGCGCGTGGGGAGTGGTCGATGGCGACAATTGCTGTGTGCCTCTGCTGACCTGTTGAGTACGCTACTTTGACAATTAAGTCATTTAGAGTTTTTCAAAGTGGTTAAAAAATGCCATTACAATCATAAGATTGCGAATTGGGGTATAGTTTAGATATGGAATTATAAATAATATGGAGTAGTTGTTATGTATATCAAATTTCAGCATAATAACTGCAAGATTTCCTGAGCTAAATTAATGTCAGATAGCTCAATTCGTATCATTTCAGCATGGTAATTGACCGATTTCTGGAGTTAGTATGGTTTCACAGTCAAATATATATTAATTTCATGATGATAGCTGTAAGATTTCAAAATTTCAGTGTGATAACTGTAAAAATCTTAATTTAATGAGTTGATTCTAACCGTAATATACCTCATTTATCATGGTACCTGTAAGATTTCTGGAGTTATAAGATAAATCACAGCCAAATATCCCAAAAACCAGCATAATAACTGCAAGGTGGAGTTACTAAGCTAATCATCGATCAAAATAAAGAATCTCAGTACGATAACTGCAATAGTTCCCGAATTAAACCAAAGTTTCTTAACTGATAATTCTGAAAATTCTATATAATAAACGAAATTTCAGCATAAAAAGAGTCTCCATCTCTCACTGCCCGTTTATACCTGAAGAGCTGCCAGCTTTAGCTCGCTCTGCCGCAAACTCATATGCTCGACTTGTAGCTCCGCTACACTGCACAGCCAGGGTTGGGCCCAACTGAAACCTTAAGATCTCTCACACGATACAAAAAAGTAAGAGATGAAAATAATGAAATTTCTTTGGCTTTATTTTCTGGGGCCCCTTCACTCACTTTTCCAGCCGCAGGCGTTCATAATCGATAAATCTATGTGAGTGCGTTTTAGCTATTTGTAATGCCCAAACACAAATGAGCTACATGAGTAGCTGACAGCCCGAAGAGATCAGGAGAGAGAGGTAAAGAGAGGATAGGGGGAATGAGGTAAAAGGCAAACATTGCGACAGTTTGACTGCCGCCGACTCACAGCGGCCGCGCGTCAGCTGCAAACGGGGATTAGCCCCGACTACCAGATAAAAAAAAAATGCTCAAATAGAATTCAACTTCTGCCCCGCCACGGGAAAAAAAGAGTTGTTTGCGTCTTATCGATAACAGGCAGCCGCCCCGCCCCGCTTCGTCTGTTTGCTCAGATAAGCGCATTTTCCAGTAGGAGTTGCTTGATTGAAGGCTTTCCATCCAGTCGAGGCGAGGCGAGGCGAGCCGAGGCGCGACTCGAATAGGTAGCCGCAGCCATAAATGATTGAGCAGAGCCGTGGGCAAACACTGGCCCCAGATAACGATAACAGTTTGAACGATTTATGCCCAGGCAAATAGCCAAAAAGTAAACAGAAGCAACAAAACGTCGTGCTGCTAAAGTAATTAAGGCGCAAGGTATAAAAAATATATATAAATATATATATAAATGTCTATATATGTATATAAAGAAATATTTATAATAAATGTCTATATATATAAACAAATATTCATTAGAAATTCTGGCAGTTAACAACACTGAAAGCTGCCTCTAATTAGCTACTCAGCTGCTTTGACTTTTGACCTGGCTTTAAAGTGTGCCAGCCATCGTTGGGTTTGACTACACCTGCGTGCTAACCTAACCTCACCTCACCTTCACTCCACTCCTCCAACAACAACTTTTTGAGGCACGCATTTTCATTTTACTGATGAAAAACACAAAAGTTTGCAACAATGGCCAGTGTTGTGAAAGCCCAGCCAAGGCAGGGCGCTTAGTAATGGAGGCTTGCAACGCACGTGCCACTTGCAGGCTCAACTACAACAACAACAACACTAACAACAACTACAACAAGTTGGCACACTGATAACATGGCAAAAGTTTTCTACATGAGTTGCATGTGTAACGCCTTTTTCAACACTAGCTGTGGCAGCGGCAGCCAACTTCGATTTCATAGCACGTGCATATCGACAGTTCTCACACAGCCCCGCCCACTCTCGCCCCTCTGTTGTGTGTATGTGTGTGTGTGTGTGTCTGTGTTGATGTTGGCAACTTGGCGCAGTTTTGTAACCACTTGACAGTGCAATTGTTTGGAAACAACTTGTGATTGAGCTGCACTTCCAGTTGTTCTAGCAGCATTTGTCCTCTCCTTTCCTCTGTCTCTCTCTCTCTCTCCCTTCTCTTTCTTTTCATTTGTGTCTTTTCGTTGGCTCTGAGGCTGTTTAAAAGTTGTTTCTAAGCTAAAAGGCGTTAACTTCTAATAGAGCGAGGCGCTGTAGAGGCTTCTTTCTTATTGTAACTGGCTCGAAAAAAACATTTAAGGACAGCGTGTGAAGCAAAGTTGATAAAAATAAATGCTTGTAAAGAACTAAACTTACATACATATAGATATTTATGTATATATTATTATGATATTTCAAAACTATACAATTCAGCCAGTAAAACGTTTGCGAAATACGTAAAAGAGCAAAATTAAATACTTTTTTGATAATACTTGATAGTAGGGGTAAAATCAGAGAATATGTAATAATACTTGATAGTACGAAAAAAAAATCAGGGAATATATAATAATGAGACAGTGAAACCAATACTTGTCAAACGTTTAAGAAATGCACACAAAACGGAATGAGTAAAAATAAATGTAGAGTTCAACTTCTCGACAATAACTCTAGCACATATATTTCCTTACAGTTTTAGCTATTTAAATTGTTGCGCAAAACCTCTGTTGCTTAAACGAAAACTTGTATATATATATAAATATATTTAAATATATATATAAATTTATATGTATTTATGTGAAATGGATTTATAAATGAAATTTTCTTATTGTGAAAAGCCCGCCAGACAATTTTACATTTTGTGTTGTCTGCTCTGTTTCTCTCTCACTCTCCCACTCCCCATCTCCCTCTCACTCTCCCGCCCAGTGTTTGTTTGTAGGTGTGTGTCGTTGTTGTTGTTGTTGTTGTGTTGTGCCTGTCTGCAGCTGTGTCTGCTATGTGTCAACTGTAAACAACATCAACAACCTAAGGCCACACCCTAACCTCTGAACCCGGCCCATCCCAGCCGCCCCTCGTCCTCCATCATCATCATCATCATCATCATCAGCTGGAGCGTGCGAGCTCCAAAAAGCAGACTACGAAACTATGCAACGCTCTGTAGACAATGGAATGTGCGACTATTTTGTATGGCATTCGCACGACATTTGATATCAATGTCAAGACATTTGCACTACCCAAGCTCCCCAGCTCCGAACATCCCAAGCTCCCAAGCCCCAAACACCCAAACTCCAGCCTCGCTTAACCCTCTTTAACACGCTTTAGCTTTTGCTTATTTAAAGCGATTTCTCTCAGCTGAAGTTGAAATATTTTTGCCAGCGACCCAAGCCAGAGAAATAAAATAAAAAAGGATTATTCGGCTGCCACGCCCAGCTGCAATCACTGTGAGCTGCTTTTGCTTTTGCGCTGCTTATTTTTGCTTTATTTATTTTTTTTTTTTGCTCTTGCTTGTCAAGTTGTATTTCTCTGCTTCGTCTTCTCTTTTTTGGATTCTCGCATCGCGCAGCAAATTTAATTTCGTATGTTTGACGCGTCGTCGTCGTATTCATGCCCCTGCCCAATGTCGTTTGCTACCCCTCTCTAAAGCTATATCGAATCCTTTGCGTGCTGTTGCCACTTTAAAGACTGCAAATACCCTGTATGATGGAGGTCTATTGGTGTGGGGTATGCAGTGAGCTGATTTCATAGAGATGTCATCATATATTCAATTTTTTTCTAATTTGTATAGGGTATTTTAAAGTTTGTCGTGCTGAATAGTTTTATGTGGGCTTATTATGGGGTAACTCTTCGGTTAGCTTATTTATGATATAGAAATAAATGATTTATTATAATTTCTTTAAAATTTATTTTCTATTCTTTTACAGGGTATACTCTTCATATGAATTTTACATAATCAATTCAATCTATGCTTATTTCATTGAAATCTGATATGCTTAAAGTATTGATACTCCTTGTGTTAATTTGATTTTCTTTTTTTTACAGGGTATCCGATACTTCATATGAATTTTATATAAACAATTCAATCTATGCTTACTTCATTGAAGTCTATCATGCTTAAAGCATTGATTTGCATAAGCTAATATATTATGTAAATGTATTTCCTATGGAATATCTTTATTAAATTTACTTATCTTTCTATTAGCTTACATTTCTTTGGCTTTACAGGGTACCCCTTAGTCTTGCATGCTGTGTTTCTTCTTCTCTGCGCTCACCAGTTGACAATTACGCTCCACATACACTCGTACACACACTCGCACACTCACACACACTGCACAAATTGGCACAATTCCCGTTAAACTTATCAATTTGATGAGAGAGAATTTCGCACACGCACACACACACCCACAACTGAGATGCTGAGACTTCCGAGCCACGATTTAGCCCCTCCACCGCCCGCCCGCCCAGCGCCTTGGCTGTTTGGAACGCTAATCCATTAAATTGATGCTGATGGCAATTGAATTTAAGCTGCTGCCGCACAGATTTCTAACGTATTTCACCTGAATGTCAGCTAGCGGGAGCATGAAATTGCATTTCGATAAACGATAGACGCGGCTATCGATAGACGCACAAGTTAAAGCTGACATTAAGCGCATGTTCGCATTTGATTTGCCAGCACAAATCAGCAGCTATCCAGGGCTTAGGGAGCGTGAGAGTCTCTAAGAGAGAGGGGACGGGAGAGATAGAGAGGGAGAGATACTCTCAAGTGCCCACACACACACACGCACGCACGCAGTCTACTAATCTGTCTGGCGCTCTGTGGACCACACACACAGAGTTTGCTTTTTTATTTATTGAAATTTTTTCGTCTGTTACATAAATGTCCAATATTAAGTGGAAAACACTTGAGTTTTCCGACGTGTTTGGGGCTGCCCCAAAAAGGAACATTTATTTATTTCTATATATATATGGGAAATATGAAGATAGGAAAAGATATGTGGGCACGTGAGCCTCATGCGCTTATCGGGGCCTTCGCCCTGCCCGTCTTGAAGTGTTGATGTGGAATTTGATCTTGTGTTTTGTTTTTTCTTCGGTTTTCCTCTGGTTTTCCCGCCTGTTGCCTAAACAAACAGCCCAACGATTAGATCAAGTGCCAGGTTACATTTGCTTAAGTTTCGCCTGTTTCTATTTTCCAACTCATTTCTTTTATTTTTATTTATTTTTTAATAAAATAATTTGTAACAATATTTATTTTTTTTTTCCTGTCTTTGGTTTCTTGAAGTTCGCTTCGAGTTTTTCGGGATGTTTGGGAAATTCGTTGCGCCTTGCATGGCCATATGTTGCCACGCTACAACCCCCTGGAACCGCCCTCTGGCACCGCCCCTCGGCCAACTACTTGGGCTGTCCTTTTCGTGCTCTGACGCTTAACTTTTCATTGTTATTGTAATTTGTTGGCAGGAGGATTGGGTTGGCCAGCCTCATAATGATGACGTTTTTTCTTCCCGTATATATTTATAAATATGTATGTATGTATGTATTTTGGCAACAGCTGTTGCTGTGGCAACTGCCAGGACTTCAAGCAGCAAACAGCTTTAAAGTGTTGCCTTGTGGTTGTCTGTGAGCCCAAACAAGCAAAAAAAAAAGAATAAAAACCCCACACAACCCCCCCACCCCCCCCACACCACAACCATCATCCACTACAACACAAACAACACACACCCCAACCACCCCCCCCCCCCCCCCCCCCCCCCCCCCCCCCTCCCCTTCCCCCCAAAACCCCCCCCCCCCACCCACCCCCCCCCCCCCCCCACAAACACAAAAAACCAAAACCAAAAAAAAAAATCCCTCCCCCCCCCCCCCCCCCCCCCCAATTTCCCCCCTTTCCAACCTCCCTTCCCTTCAACTCAGGTATAAAAACATTGAATGTACAAAAGGAAAGCCAAGGAAAACGAAGCTGAAGAAGTGAACGTCAACTTGTCTGTTTTTTGTTTTCCTTACTCTTAAATGAGTTGCAAATTTAAAAGGCTTTAAAATGTGGGAGGAAATGTGCGCTTGAATTTCAAGTGACGAGCTAAAGGTTAAAAAGGCTAATGTGAGGCGGACATTTAGTTCTGTTGGCTCTGTTTAACACTCTTAACAGAAGTTTAACATTATAAGTTAACATATTTAAATATTTAATTTAATTAATTCAATTATAGTGTGACTATATTCTACTATGCCTTCTATAATTCCACTGTCAACAGTTAGTTGCCAGCTTAACAGTTGTTATTAACATGACTAGTTAAGGCTGTAGCTCGCCTGTTTATATATCATGCATATCTTAAAGAAATCAACTGAAAAAGTCTACTACTATGTAAAAAGTTTATTAACAGCTGTTACGCCACTAACAGCTGTTAAGTCTAACGGACCATCATATTTAACCACATTTATTACATTAGCATATACATTATATGCCCGCCCTCAGCATGTTAACTTCTCTTTAACATCTCGAACCCCTTTTAGCAACAGATTTTTGATCAGATGTCATAAATCGCGGCAACCTCGCACAATGCACCACAATCAGCTCAAGTGTCAAACACTCAACTCTTAGCACTTGCGCCAGTGAAACCCTGCCCCGCCCACCGGCCACCGCCCAGCGGTTCAGCCCACCACCCCAATTACAGCCAGAAAGGCGCATTGTTATTATTATTGCTGCTCGCATGCATAATGCAATAATTCAATAAGGCAACATAAATTAGAGACACCTTCAAAGGGGAAAATCTCAACAGCTGCCAGCCCAAGGGTAGCAACCCCATATAGAGTATATATCTAGTTATGTTATAGTGTATAGAGTGGAGTGAACTACTCACCGGTATGGCCTGGCAGACGTCGCTCTCCCATTGCTGCTGCGCCAGTTGCTCCTCGTTGCAGTCCTGCGGCACCACCGTGTACTCGGCGAGCGCTGGTGGCCGCGGCGGCGGCGGTATCAGGAACTGTGGCGGCGGTGCCAGAGGCATGCCGGCGCATTCATCGCAATCGAACATGAAGAGCTCGGCATCCATCATGGTGTCCAACATTTTCCACATTTGTCGCTACTTCGCGCTGTTGATAAATGTTTGCTTTTTGGTTTCTGATTTTGGTTGTGTGTGTGAGTGATAGTGTCTGTATGTGTGTGAGTGTGTGTGTGTGAGTGAGATCTTGGGCTGCGTGTCAAATGCGTTTCCTGATCGCTGTCATCGCTGGACAGCCCTCAACGGCGGCGGCGCTGCAAAGAGAAAGAGAAAAGAAAATGTAGTCGAGGCTGGTGAATAGCTGGACAGGACACGGCCAGGACATCAGCTGGCCACAGCTGTCGCTGCTTTGTCTGGCGCAATTATCTGGCCACTGTAAGGACCGGCACGTCGCCTGATCCTGGACACACTTCCATTGGCACATGCAAAAAGCAAAAACTCCAAACATATACATATAGAATAGAATATCAGGATATTTTTGGCTCATTCCATTCACACCCCTAAGCGAGTGCAGCGATCCTAATGTGTCCTCTATGCAGAACCCACCCCAAGTCTCTAGCCACGGGGCTGTTAATTTTTATTGATTTTGCTTAATGCGTTTCTATTTTTTACTTATTTATTTTTATTTGCTTTGGCTTTGTGCTGTCGCTGTTGTTGTTGTTGTTGTTGTTGTGCGTGTGTCCTGTTTTTAGCCCGTTCCATTTTTATGACTCTACAGTTGGCTATATATACACATTTTCCTCTCCTTTTTTTTTTTAATCCTGTAGCTGAATCTGTCGACTCATTGGCAATTGTTTTAACCCCTCTGCTCGTTGTTTTTTTTTTATTTTTATTTTTTTTTATGATTATTATTATCCTTTTTCGCTGCGGTTCTGTTGTTATTCTTCACACATATGCTGACAAAATAATTGAGAAATTGCGTACAGTTTGATGAGTGCACTCACACTCACACTCTCGACTATAGCTAAGCAGATATCGAGTTTCATCGATTGTTATCACTGACATTTATCGATAATTGATTGATTAAGTTGAATTGTAAATGGGATAGGAGTTATGTTTTTATCCTATCCAATGTTTTTTTATATTCTGTTTACAGTTATTTAGGCATACATTGACTTATCGATAATTGACATTAATACATTTAACTGCAATCATAGATTGTTTACTGACATTTATCGATAATTGATGGAGAATATAAAATTTGTTGTTAATTTTGGAAATGTTTCATACTATGTTTACTGTTATTTCGATATTTATCGACTTATCGATAATTGAATTTATGAAATATCGATAAATAATTGCTAAACAAACTCATTATTAACACATACAAAGTCGATTACTATCCCTTGCTCTACTTTGAGCTACTTGCGCTAGCTTTAATCGATCGTCTGGCTATTATCGATAGCTGCCAGCGGCTGGATGCCGTTAAATTTGACAGTCGCATTCAAAATTGGTTCCATCAATGCAAAAATGCCAAAAGCCAAATCTTGCTTTGCCACAGTCCATGTGGATTACGTTGCGGCTTAAGCTCTCGACTGTCTGCCAGCTACTTGACAGCCGGGAAAACTCAAGAGCTCAAGAGTCCATGTGGCTGTTGCTGCGTGGGGTAAGGCCAAGGCACATAGATACAAAAAGAGATGGAGAGAGAGAGAGAGGGAGAGAGTGAGGCGGAGGATGCAAGCGAAGGCAACATATGTTGCCAGTTGGGCCATTTAATTAGCTGCACAGTGAGCTGACAGTTGTCAGAGAGTGTGGAGGAAGAGAGAGAGAGCAGCAGTGAGAGAGAGAGAAGGCAGGCAGGCAGGCCAAGCCAACTGATAAGATCTCGAGAAAGAAAAAAAACGACAATTGTTGCTGTTGTTGTTGCTTGTTGTCTTGCAATCAAATGTAAGCCGCTGTTGACATTGGAGATTAAAAGATATTAAAAACGAAGACGACGAAGCGAATCTGACACACAATGTTGCACTGGACAGAAGAAGAAGAAGAAGAAGCAGCAGCAGCAAGATATTCCAACTTGAACTCGAAATAATACAATGACAGACGGTTAGACAGACAGACAGACCCAAACCCGACAAACTGACAAGAGAGGCAGACAGAGAGAGTGAGAGAGCGAGAGAGAGAGAGAGAGGGAGAGAGCGGCACACACAACATGTCAAAGATGAAATGTTGTAAAGAAAATTGAATTGAATTGAATGGAATTGAAATTGAAACGAAGTCAAACTAATAAATAACAAAAATAAAATCGAATAACAAAAAAATATATAATAAAACTAGATATATGCGCGACTGAAAGATGCCCTGTAAAATGGGAACTCACTCTAGAAGAAAATAAAATTTAAAGTGAAAGAAGAACTTTAAGAGTTTTTAAGTTCTGCAGAGCACAGAGGGCTGGGACATATGAGATTCCTTATCAGTTATAATTATCTCGCATTATATTTATGTATACCCTCCCTATCCCTAATCTATCGCCAAACGACGCACTAATGCAATCTTGAATTTCTGCAGCAAACTGCAAGCAAAGGCAGCTTAACTCAATTCCTCAATCTCAACTTTAAACTTTAGTTTATTGTTTTTTTTTTCTTTCTGTCTTCCTCTTTTTGGTTTTTTGGAAATCGATTGAATTGTCTCGCGTCTCGCTACTCGATGCTGAGACAGAGACAGAGACAGACTCTGTCTGCTGATTAGCTTTTGAAAGCGGCCCATTAAAAGCGCTGCTGCAAACCCCAAGAGCTGCAAAATAATGAAATAAATCGTGTTGAAGTTGCCAAAGAAAAAAAAAAACACACAAACGAGAGCAAAGGAAAAGGAAAAGGAGCTGAAACTGAAGCTGAAGCTGTTGCAGGCGAGACAACGAAATCGATTTGTTTTCAGATTAAGTCTGGGACGCATTCAAAGGTTCTCCTGGGACGCACTGGCCGTCCGTCGAAGCGTGAAACGGAAACGTTTTGGACGACGCGCCAAGGAAGCACAAATGGAAATCGCAGTCCTGTCGAGGTGAGTAGTCGAGTCGAGTCGAGTCAGTCGGGCAATTAGCAGGAGACGAAGGAGAAGGAGCAGGAGCAGGAGTAGACATTCTGATAAGAGCAAATCAAAGTGAAATGCTAGCAATTAGATAATTGGCTTAAAGTTGGTCTTGAGATACATTTGGAGAAACTACTTGAAGACAGCTGCACGCACAGCTTGTTATGATAGCGCCAAGTACTCAAGGAGTTCAACTGGGAAAATCAAAAAACATTTTCCTTTTGCAATTAAAGCTGGCCAACCCCTTTCGTTCCAATTAAAGTATATCTCAATGGAACTAGTTCTCGAACACACTTACTCCCCACTTACTTTCTCAGCACTTTCACCCAAGGCTGATTTATGTCGCTTGCATAACTACTTGAGAGACAAGGAGAAAAACGGACAAAGAGACAAACAGACAAAAACAACAGCTGTATGAGAGAGCATAATTGAATTGTGCCCAACATGAATTTCGATTGGAAATTGTTTGAGGCAATATCGAAATTAGCTGGACAATTGCCAGGGGTTGTATTCGGTTTTCCAGCCTTAGTTCTGTTCCTTCTGTCTGTTTTTTGCCACGCATTTAAATGACTCAATCGTTGCTATTGAAAAGCCAAACCACGTTTCGGGTCACAGTCACCGATACAGAAACAGAAACAGAAACAGAAACAGAAACCGAGACTCGAACGCAGGTAACCAAAAGCGAAACACATTTATTAGCTACAATGATAAATGTTCTTTCCAAGGATCGACAGTTCTGACTGCCTCTCCCTCTCTCTCCCTTTCACTGTCGCGACAGTCTGAACGTGTAATTTTAATTCGTTTTGGGCATAGGTAAGCGATATGGGTGCCGCTCAGGTAAAAAACTAGACAGAGATACGAAAAAAAATAGAAAAGGAAAACCCAAACTGCATTCGGCATTGAAAATTGAGACATTTAATGTAGTTAGTAGTTCGGTTGGTCTGGTCTCTGGACTCTTTGGGCAAACGTTAAGTGTTATGGGCTCTGCGGGATAACAATTTTCCAATATGTGGAACAAATGTAGCAGACCTCGGCTGGCAATACGAGTATATATTGCAATTCGCCAAAGGGCAGCGATAAGGCAGTCGACAAGCGAAGGGCGAAGTAGAATGCTATAGCATGATTAGAACATAATGGGCATAGTTTGTAGCATGGCGATAATTAAGTATGATTAACTATGGGAGAGTTGAGAAATGGGAACTGAAGTAGTTTATTATAGAACATGTTGACTATTAAAGTATATAATATTGTAATAATAAGATAATAATATATTTTAATATTTTATTTTTTATTTAATATATTTTATATTTTTTATATTAAATTCTGCCACTTTTAATTTAATTTCAGCAAATTTGATTCATTTCAGCAATGTTTTTATTACTCTTAAAGCTCTTGCCATTCACGAGCTGCACTCAAAAAACTTTAAGGCAAGTTTCATTCAAAAACTCGTCTAATCTGCTGCTGCAGTTTGTGCTTAAACAAAACAAAAACTTCTTCCGAATCGCACTTAAAGTTGTGCAACATTAAATGAAGAGAAAGACTTAAAAATAAGTTTGAAGCTCTTAACTTATCTATTTTTCAGTCTAAGCTTTGGACTTATTAAGCACTTGTGCCCAAAGCAAGCAACAAATTACCAAAAAAAAAATACAAATCTAGGCTAAAATATGAGTTAGCCCCAAACCATAAGCAGAAACGAGAAAAAAAATAAGGACCTACAGCAACTTGTGCCTTAGTATACATATCATTTATTATTTGTTGTGCTTGTCCAGTCTCGGTCGAGGTGTTTGTGTGTGAGAACACGCAACTAACATCGCTGCCCCTCCGGCTGCCTCTGCCTCTGCTGCTGCCCCTGCGGCCACATTACGCTAAACTTTTAAATAAAGCAGCGCGCCTCGTTGACGCATCAGACAAGTTGAAGGAGAAGCAGCAGAGACAGAGGGAGAGGTAGAAGTAAAAGCAGAGGCAGAGACAGAGGCAGAGACATAGGCAAAAGCAGAGGCAGAGGCAAAGGCAGAGGCAGAGGCAGACCCAGAGCCACAGGCAGAAGCAGTTGACGGGCATGTCACATCAATGTCACTCAGCATTAAGAGCAAAAGTGCGTAAAAGAGAGAGAGCGAGAAAGAAGAAGACGAAGAGCGTGCGGGGGAATTACAGTAAGCATGTCCTGAGACGGCTGCGATAAAGTTTGTTTTCTTTGCGCTCGCTTCTCACTCTCCCTCTTTCTCTCTCTCGCTCTCCTTCTCTGGGCAGCTGAGCATGAAAAAACGTCCGCATTTACCTACCACTGCAATGGCCCCTTCGCGCATCGCCTCTCCTCGCCTCCTGCTCCTCATCCTACTCCTACTCCTCGCCCCTCGTGTAAGTCCTGCCTTTTTTCACGGCTTTCGCTTTTTGCGTTGCGAGAAAATTACAAGCGCATAACAAATATTTTGTTTTCAGATTTTTTCCTCCATTTTTTTTTTTTTTTGGTTCATTCCTCAAAATTTACTGTTACAATTTTCGCGTGCGTTTTGTTTGTAGATTTCCTGTTATTTTTTTTGTCGACTTCATCTTTTTGAGTTGTTGTTTTCCTTAGCTTTTTTCTTTGGGTTTTCGTGTTTCGCTTCTCGTTTGGCCTATTTGCATAAGGTGCTTAGTGCTTGTTTTGTTTCTAAGCCGCTTAGCATATGGCAACACGGCGAATTGAATGAGCTTCAGGGCGCAGCTGCAGCGCCGCCGACGACTCACTCAGTTTTCGGCTATAATTCACAATTGGTTCTGACGCTGTCAACTATCCGTCGCCCCATTCATACAATGTCTGCGCTGAGCGATCAATTCCCACGCAAGGCGACTTTAATAAAGCCATTACGAGTCAGAAGTTATGTCAACTCTTTCCACGCACAAGTTACCTTATTTTTTTATTTAAAATATATTTCAGTTGAAATCACGTGCTGGGCATACTAATTAGGCAGAGAGAGAGAGAGAGGTAGAGGCAGAGGTAGAGGCGGCTCAAATAAATAAATTTGAAAACAAACAGCAAACGGAAATCCTGTGAGCCTTTTGCCACAACAACAACCAGAAAAGAAGAAGAAAGGTAAAGGCAGAGGTGAGGTAAAGGTGAGTTAAAGGTAAACATGTGTAGCACTTAAATTTCAATTTGCTAAACACACTCGAACTCACAATTCGCTGCGAGATACATTTTAACAGCTTTCCAACACTGAGATTTTGCACTTGCCAACACTCTGCTGCCTGCTGCTTCTCTCACTCTCTCTTTATATACATATATATTTATTGCGTAGGCTCGCGATTGAGTTATTATTTATTTGCAGCGAGGCGCGTTTAACAGCTCATTTAGCGCTTGTATTTGCCAGATACGCGCCTGTGTATCCGCCAGATACATTGCCCACTTGCCGCGCATCGTCATAAATTTTGGCTTTTGGCACTGGCAATTTATGAGTTATGCGCCTTGGCTTATTTACCCAAAGGATTAGCGGACGACAGACGACGCGGGAAAAGAACACGAACAGCAATAACTGAAAAATAATGAACATGCCGCCAAATGTGGCAAGCGCACTTGTTGCGCCTCTCCGATTGCTGCTTTCTGCCTTCTGCCTGCTGCTAATAATTTAAACAAATTTACGTAAAACAAAAAGTGTTGACACTTTGCCGGAGTCGAAGCCCGAGTCAAAGGCCCAAACTATTTGCTGGGCTAGTTAAACAAAGGTGTGTGTTTGTTGTCTCCCTCTCTTTATCTCCCTCTCCCTTGCTCAACCTTATAGATGACATAAGTGCTATGCTGTATGCTTAGCTTCTTTGCTCTTCTTCATTTTTCTACACTTTTTTCTATTTGGTTATAATTAAAGCTTTTGTCGGCTCTTTTCTTGTTGTTATTCTTCATTGTTGTTGTTGTTGTTGTTGTTGTTGTTGTTCTGTCTTCTTCTTTATTCTAGAAATGATTTGTTTGCTTTTCAGCTTGTGGTTTTTTTCACTTTTTTTTTTTTCACAAAATTATAGCATAGAGAAGTTGGGTCTGTCGAAGTTGGCCTCAGGCCAATGCAGTTACTCGGCGTTAGTCTCAGAAAATAACAGTAAAACACACTTCAAATAACTTCGAACACTTGAGCAAATGCTTTTACAATTGTTTTCGAATACTGTTGACAATTGAAATGATATGAATAAATGCTATTTAATAACATGTGTGAATTTTGTGGAATTAGCTAAGAAATTCTTTCCTGTTTTAATAATTATTTTTTACAATATTTCGAATTTATATTTTATATAATAGATATATTTATAATATAATATTCTATAGTTAAAATATTCTATTGTAATAATAAATATATTAAGGAAATTATTCTTTCTTTTTTAAATAAATTTGTTTATCTAGAATTAATTTTTAATATATTTTTTCTATAATGAATACATGTAAGAAATTCTTTTTTTTTTAAATTGCAACTAGAACTTTAGAATTTATGTATTATATATTTAATTTTAATATATATTCGAAATATAGGTTTAAAAATGTTCAAAATTTTCATTAAATATTTTTCAAATCATAAAACATAATGGAATAAATAAATTTGTATATTTCCAAATTAGAATAAATGAAACAATTTTGTGTTTTATTTTCTATATCACAATCTCTAGAATTATTAATTTTATTTATTTTACTTTGTTAACATGTACTTTAATTATCCACATTTATTTCCACATATATTATTATCTATATCTCATTTCTTCACATTTATAATTGAAGACTTTTAGCTGTTGCAAAGTTCCTAATGGTTTGATATTACTCTTATCTCTCTCGCTTGGCTTACAGCGCATTTCCTGTTTCGACACAACGAGAAAATAGAATTTACAAGAAATTTACGATATTACGGCCATAAACTGCATAAGTTATTATGGACTGTGCGTAACAGTTTTTAAAAATTCACATTTATATCTTCATCTTATCTTTCTCCATATAACTGAGAGTGTTTATTTACTATCAACTGAGAATACTACAATAAATCTCTATTAAAATTTTGAAGAAGTCACAGTTAATTCTCATTGTGTTGCTGATCTAACTTAGCTGCTGTTGCATTGATAATAGTTTTTTAGTCGATCATCTGTAATCGATAAGCACACAGAGACGCTAGTAACTGCTTTACAGTTATATATTTATAAAAGAGAGGGAAAGAGAGCAGGGGCTAAAGCTTAAGCGTTAATCTTTCGCTGCCTCTGCTGCTGCCTCTGCCTGCTGCCGCTGCCACTGCCTCTGCTTTGACTGCAGCTGATAAGCTTTTTGGCTCGACCCACTCACGAGCCGCATCCGTTCGCATTTGTCTCGCGCCCACTGTGCTTGGCGCCCTAATCCACGACTCGAAGCTCTAACTCTAACTGTATTTCACTTGTTTCGTTCAATATAAAGTTCAACTATTTTTTTACTTGTATTTCGGGAGCCTTTTCAGCATTTTATTCCACGCGCTGCTTGGCCAACTTACCCGCTGTTTTTTCTGCCCGCCGATAGGGAAAACTCAAGCGCAACTCTTGGCTGCTGCTTTAGGTGTTGTTGTTGTTTATGTCAAAGTTGGATCCAATTGCTTCGAATGAATTTTCGCACTGAATTCTTGTTTTTTTTTTTTGCTGGGTTTAATTCAAATTTTGTTGATAAGACACACTGCTCTTTGATTTCTTGCACTTGTTTGTGTTGCCTTTGGCCAGCAATTATTTCATTTCGCACTTTTCACAGATTTCCCATTCACATTTTCCACACGGTTCAGTCTTTGCGTTCGAGTTCAAGTTTCGTATTCGTTCAATTCGTTTCGATGGCTCACATAAAACACGCGAGGCGCACACGTCCGTTGGCGGCGACTGCGAGTCAAAAACTGAAACTGAAATTCAAAACGAGAGCCGAGCAGCAGCACCAGCAGCAGCATTCGTCCGCAGCGGCGTCGGTAACGGTCGGCCACAGCAGCATAGTCGAATGTTGCACAGGCACACACACGCACGGGCAATCTCGCGTGCATGTTTGAGCACGCTCGCAACATTTCGCTGCTTGTGTTCATTTCACAAAGAAATGAACGCCACCTACGCTCTCTCTAGCTCTGTCGCTCTCTCGTTCTTTGGCTTGGCAATGTTTGTAATTGAACAGTTGAATTTGAGCGCTGCTTGTCGCATGTGTTTTTGTTGCTGCAGACATTGGCGCGTTTTTCGTTTATTTCGTATTTTTTTAGGATTTGCCATTTCAATTGTCAAATACATGTGTATACATGAATGTACATGCATATGCCTGCTTATTATTGCTTTTGTTTTTTATAGATATCGAATTACGCATGATATTTTATAATTAAAAAATGCTGTTTGACATTGACAGTATTGAATTTAAAACAGAATAATAATAATAAATAAAAACCGTAAGGCAAGCACATTCTAAGCGGGGCTTCCAATTACCAATTGGCTGATAATTGCAATTTGCAATATATATTTGTAGACACGAAAAGCAAATAAACAGTCGCCCACTGTACGAGAGTGATAATATTACAGTTATAATACGCAGCTGTTTCGCTGGTTCATTGTCTAACAAATCCCCAGACGGCGTTTAGCCAATGCAAAACAGACAGCGGCCGGAGCCAATGACGAATATGCAGCAGCAACAACAACAATAACAAGGAGAACAGCAACAAGAACAACAGCTATGATGATGATCAAGGTCAATGTCTCGCAGTGCGCTTTTCCAGCGCTTGATTTCTGCTGCTCTTGTTGCTGTTGTTGTTTCAGTTTTGCTGTTTTTCTTCTTCCGTTTTGCAGCATGTAAAATAACACCAACAATAACAACACGACTGGGAGACCGGCAACAGCGGCAGCTCAGTTTCGAAATTCGAACTTCGAAAATGAACGCTAACTGTATGCTCTCGCTTACGCTCACGCGCCATTCAGTCTCTCGCTTCGCAACACAGCTGCGCTGCTCTCGCCGCTCTCTTGCGCTCTGGCAACATGTTGCTAAGCATTGAATGTTGCAATTGCATTTTCCCCGAGTTCTGGCTCAATTTGTTTACGCATTTTCCACACGCTGTTTACGTTTTACTTTCACCTTTTCACAGTTTATTTTGTTTATCAACAATTCGCAGGCCTGTTTATTTTCAATGCAATTCTCTTGCCACCAGCACTCGGGGCAGGCGTTGACAGAGGCGTGGGGCAGCGACTGCAGCAGCGACAGCGACTGCGGCCGTTTTCCGAATTGTTTTAAATAAAATGCTTAACAAATTGTTGCATGTTGACAGCCGCAGCAGCAGCAGCGTCAGCAGCAAATCGCCTGCCGCAACTTAGTCAAAGTCGCGACCCCAGCCAGATACATCTGCCCCCAGATCCGTGCCCCACCCCCCGATTGGAGCTGGGCCGAGGTTTGCGGCTTGCCTGAACTCATTAGGCGCGTCAAGTGAAATGTTTGTTGTTGCTGCCACATGCAGAGCCCTTTTTGGGGTCGAAACACATTAGCAGCTCGTTTCATGCAACATGGCCGCAAATTAAAGGCGCATTAGTGCCACGCCGGCGACAGGGGGCGTGGCAGCGCGAAAAACTGCCAGCCGCAGCAGCAGCAGCACACTAAGAAGAATTTCCCAAGAAATTCGGTTCCAAATGCCGCGCAATTGAACAAAAGATACAAAAGTATCTCAGCTGCGGCAAATGCAACTGCAAGATACAAAAGTATCTTAGCTGCGGGCAAGTGCAACTGCAAGTGGCAAATGTGGTGAGTCGGAATGGAAATCTGGCCAAATGTGTGAAATTGTATGAAAATCAAGGGAAAATGTGTGAGGAAAATTATCTGAAAGATACAAATGTATTTATATTGAAAAGGTATTTCAAAAGTAGTCAATTGCCTTTAAATTGCAATTTTTATGTTAAAGTCTCGACAATTCTCATATGTATCTTAAAGATACACATTTAGATTTTCATTTATATCTGAAGTAGAAAATTTAGATATTCGACTAAAATTTCGTAAATATTAGTGACTAGAACTGTTACAGCTAATATAAATAATAAATAGAGTATTTTTATAAATATTTTATTTCGTTATTGGAAAATTTATTGCAAGAGACTTTATTTTTATTATTATTTAATAATTTTTATAGTTATATTATTTTATTATTCATTTTTCTATTAAGACTTATTGTCTAATTTGAATGAAATATGTTTTGCTTTTGTCTAAATTCTATTTATTGTTGCAAAACTGTCACAAGAATTGAGCAGCTCAAAAATGTCAGAAAAAAGATACATTTGTATCTCGTAGCTCGTATCTTGTATCTTCCATCTCTAATCTAAATTTTTGGCTAAAAAGTTTTCATGTATCCGAAAGTTTCGAAATCTCGCTCGGCTGGCTAATTAGTCAGACAGTTGTCCTTTTCATATGGCACAAAACACACACACACACACACACACACACACACACACACACACACACACACACACACACACACACACACACACACACACACACACACACACACACACACACACACACACGACACACACACACACACACAACAGACAGCTGAAGCGAACCTCGTGCTTTGCAGTTATAATAATTAATAATTCCAGGGATAATCCGCATGTTTGTCAAACTGATATGACCCAAAAAATGTTTTGCCAAACTCAAACATAGAGAAACACCTAGCAAAAGACACACGCACACACACATACACACACGCACACACACGCACACACACAGGCATTTATATTTATAATATTTAAATGTGTGCGTGATGTGAGTGTCGCCTGGCCCAAAAATAAGCCAAAGATGATTTTTGCCCAAAAGCAACAACAACAACAACAACAACAGCAGCAACAACAATGAGCAGACCTTTGCGTATGCTCGCACATCTGCATAAATACTTTTGGAGTTCCGATTGTTGTTGTTGTCGTAGTTGTTGTTGTCGTAGTTGTTGTTGTTGCAGTTGGTAGTCTAGCTTCTATAGAGCAGACCATAATTGTATTACATACGCCCATGGAATGCTAAATGCACGCATGAGGCGCTAGCTTCCTTATACAAACACAATGCAGAGCAAGAGAGAGAGATAGAGAGAGAGAGAGAGAGAGAGAGAGAGAGAGAGAGAGAGAGAGTTGTAGTTGGTGCTTTCAGCTGCATGGCTTAACATATATTATATAATTAGATCTTATACATATATTCTCCTATTTCAATAATTCTTAATAAAACGTATTAATATATATATACTTTTTATTAAGAATTATATTATATTATTTTATTTTATTATATTATTTTATATATTTTATTATATTATATTATATTATATTATATTATATTATATTATATTATATTATATTATATTCAATATTTTATTATATTATAATTGATATTTTATTTATTTTTCAATTTATGTTTTATTTTTTTGTCTTACACTAAACAACAAGTTCATTATTAACATAAACTAATATTTAACCGGATGGCTTCAGGTCCCAATGAACTCAATCCATACCTTTAGCCTATTGACATTATGAACTATCATTAACTACTTGTCAAGTCCATGAGTGTGGAATAAAATCGATTTTGTATTTATGAAACTTCTTTGGAATAAAATTATAATCTAGAATAGTAAAATGAAAAATAGACTAAAGCAGAATAAACAACTAACTTTAAATAGGTTTCCAAAAAACTAAAGATCTAAGATATATTGATCAATATGATGTAATATAAATATTTGATTATTTTTTGTTTATATTTATTTTTATTTTATTTTTTTTTTATTAAAAATAATATTATTTATTATTTTATAATTAAAATATAAAAAAGGTAGGGGTTATGTATATTATAAATACAAAAATACAACTATTATTTTATTTATTTATATTTATTATTAAAAAAAAAAAAATAATAATTAAAAAAATATAAAAAAAAAAAAAATATATATTATTTTATAAATATTAAATTTTTTTTGTTTATTAATTAAAAACAACACCCCCCCCATCCCCCCTCATTTTTTTCCTTCTTCTTATAAAATATATAATAAAAAAATAATAACAACCCCCCCCCCCCCCCCCCCCTTCCCCTCAAATAAACTCCCCCCCCTCCCCCCTTTTTTTTCTCATTTATTATCATTGGCAAAGTCATGAATGATAAAATTACATAATTTATCTTGATAATACAGTTGAGCTCCTTGCCCCCCCCCTGTCCCCCTCCCCCTCTGCCAATGCCAGCTCTATATTATCTATAAGAAATTGAGTTCAAGTTCAAATCCCATGTAACTGAATAACGGAACAGCATTCTCTTTAATGTCAGATAACAATTGTCATGCAGCACACACACACACACACACACAGCTTTCCCCAACTGGGGTCTTGGTGGGGAATTGGGGTTGGTCTTTCCGTCCATGTGCCAATTTCAAGTGCAATTATAATTTTTGTTTGTCATGCAAAAACAACAACAGTCACAGAAAACACACAGGAAATATTGCAAAGGGGCGGGCGAGTTGGGAGGCGGGGCATATCTATGTGTGTGTGTGTGTGTGAATGTGTGTGTGTGTTTGAGTATATCTATGTGTATGGCAATGCGTCACGCCCACAATCAAAGTGGGTCACAGACAGACTGTTACAATTTGCATATGCATGAGTGTGTGCCTAGGTGTGTGTGTGTGTGAGTGTGGGTGTGTAGGTGTGTGTGTTGCTGTTGCTGCTGGTGTCCTGCTAAGCGACAAAGGAATGACTTCCCTTTTTTCCTGTTTTCTTTGCTGCCCAGCAATTCTAATAAATTTGCGTTGAGGGCAAGAAACGGCCAGCAAATCGCCAGCCAGAGAAATATGCAAAGTCAGGGGCTATATATATATATATATATATATATATATATATATATATATATATATATATATATATATATATATATATATATATATATATATATATATATATATATATATATATATATATATATATGTATATATCAGCTATATGTCTGCTTGTTCTCCACATAAATCAGCACCAAAACTCTGCGAGCGAGCGAGATCAGAGCGGAGAGCTGCCCTCGATTTTCAGCTTTTGCTTCTCATTTGTGTGGCACACATATTGCATTTGCATTTATATATAACTGCTATAACTGTACACATACATATACATATATATACATACAATTATATACATATACCCATGTTCTATGCATATCCTTGATATCGCCTCTTCTCGCTCTGGCATTATTCTAATGTGCTCAGCTTTGACTCTTTTTTGTTTGATCTGTCGACCTCGAGATATGCCTACATCTGTGTGCGTGTGTGTGTGAGTGTGTGTGTTTGTGGCTCTATGCTCATTTGCATATTGTGTTTTACCTGCTGGGACCATAGGCTGCCCCGCCTTAGCCCCTCCCCTCAACACACACACACACACACACACACACACTTGGCACACATTCGCTCGCTGGCTGTAATTAAAGGTGTTAATGCCGTTGATAATTACACACGCCTTGCGCCCACTACCCGCCCCCCCCTCTCTCTCTCTCCCTCCCTCACCCACCCACACACAATGGCAACTGCCAAACTTTGGCCCACTTCGCTTTGGCCCAAGGACTCGCTATCGCGTTGACCATAAATTTGTGGCCCAGCCAAAGCGTTTGCAGGCATATTTAATGCCCCGAAGTAGGCGCTATTTATGGGCTGCAGCCAGAGAC
The DNA here is from genome assembly GCA_035045185.1 of Drosophila meridiana. Lineage (NCBI taxonomy): Eukaryota > Metazoa > Arthropoda > Insecta > Diptera > Drosophilidae > Drosophila > Drosophila meridiana. The sequence goes on along the minus strand of JAWNPF010000055.1, from coordinate 15,738,275 downwards.
AATCGTGGGTCAACCGGGCAGCGGCTCGCACACCTGCGAACAGCTGTAATACGAGTCGCTTGAACTGCGAGACTGAAAGTGCATCTGAATCAATGCGAATGCATTTGCTGGCCAAGTTGAGCTCTGTTTTAGAGCATTCCAGTTGTAGGAAGATCTGCCAAATGTATCTGCAAGTAAGAAATGTATCTTTGTAGAGTTTAGCTTAAGATAGTTTACAGTTGAAGTTAGGTTAGTTTCTGTTTTTAAATATTCTAAAATTATAAGATATATAACTTAAATAATGTATGTAAATTTTATAATCAATTATATGTAATATGTATTATATGTATTATATGTAAGTTCATATTTGCACTCAAATAACAATTTTCTCTATATTCTATATATCTTTATTGTATATTCTAATACGCAGATCTATAAATTGCATAAAACTCTTTGGCTGTTTGATGGTTTTGAGCAAAGTTAAATATCAATAAACCAGTCTCGTCTGGGCGACCTGTTTATTTGTTCTGGCATTAAACTGGGCTAAAACACAAATGACTTGAGGCGTTATTCATGTTTTGACGCATATCCTTCCACCTCCAGCACCACCCCCACCCTCGTCCAGCGAGTGGGCACTTGCCCACAAAACTATTTACAGTTCATTGGCCTTCGATGGAAATTGTGCGGGCCGCCTGTGGCTGCAGCATATGAAATTACATGCGAAAACAGAGCTGCCCTTGGCCCCCGCTAAAACAGCAACAATAGAGAAAGAGAGAGAGAGAGAGAGGGGGAGGGAGAGAGAGAGAGGCAGCGAAAACCCATTACACGCAGTCATGTAAACTAATTTAAAAGGCCCACAAAATCACCACCACCAAAAACAACAAAGGACGGGCACTCTGGTCACAGGGTTGCCAACACCCCCAACTGCAACAAGAAAAGAAAAAAAAACAACAACTGTCAGGGTTGACTTTGCTAATGAAGAAAAAGCAGCTGTCAGCTGTGCATTACAAGGCTCGGCCAAAGAAATTGCAAAAACTACGAAATTCAATCATTTCCCCCATCTCCCACACCCCTCTCTCTCTCTCTCCCACTCTGGCGTAGTCTTGGGCTCAAATCCCACCACCGTATGACCGCCCACGCTCTGATTGCGCCCACTGCAGGTCAAAGGCGTTAATGCACATTTGTCCACCCGGGGACAACAATAACAAAAGCGAACAGAAGCGGCAGCAGCAGCAGCAGCAGGAATCGTGGGAGCAGCAAGAGGCTGCTGCTTCTGGTATTGGAATTGGTATCGTTCTGTAACAAGTGTCAGACTTTGGCAAAAAAAAGTGTAAGAAGGACAATTTATGAAACGGTTCAACAACAAAAACAGCAGCAAAGGGGGAACGGCGGAATCAATGAAGAAAAATGGGACACGAAGAAAAAAGCTGAAAAAGTTTATCAAACAAAATGCGAAGATTAAATACTCTGGAAGAACTATTAAAAAGGAATACACAACTGAAGAGATTATAGTTAAATGTAGACTAATAAGATGTAAAATATCTATATATTTGTATATGTACACAATGGTAAATCCAAATATTGAAATTCATAATTAGTACAAAATTAAGAAAGTCGTAATTTCTTACATTAAAATGTGTATTTTTTTCTAAACAGAAATTTACTGTTTATCCCAATTATAATACAATATATATTATATAAGATGTGCTACGTATTATAGAAATATCATATATATTTTATTGTTCTAAGTTTAAGCTATTTTCGGAGTGATTATGGCAAGAGAAGATGCAAAACTTCTTAAGACTGTTTTTCCTTAAATACAAAATGAAATAAAAAAAATGAATAAATCATTAAAATTAAATAAATATAAAATCATGTCAATGCATTATTTGAGACAAATATAGTTTCATATAATGAAATTTTATGAATTATATAATAAATAAAGAGAAAATTAAAATGAAATATTTTAACGGATATGGGCAATTCTCTAGTGGCGAATGTGACATTCGTACGTATTTGAGTTTATAAAAAACGAATACCAAAACATTTTTTTATTCTGACGAATAGTGAATCTTTTAGCTCTTGATTAGCTCTTTAATTGGTGCTAAATCTGATTTTAGGCAATTGTTAGTTTTCAAGATAATTACAAAAAAACAAGAGGTTCGCAAGCTACAAAAAACGTAAGTCGCTTTTTAAATGAAGAGTTCAACCTGAGATTTTAGCGAAACCTTAAGTGACAATTTATTACGAATAATTTTAAATGATTAGAAATCGGCACATCTTTACAATGCATTTTATTTGATTCAAAAATATTAGTAGTTTTTTTTATTTTTTAGTTTTAATCAGGGTCGAAGGTGACGTGTCGAATGTGACATTTTTTCCACCATACGATTTTTTTTTTTTTTTTTTTTTTTTTTTTAGTAATTGTACATGAATAAAAGCATTAGAAATGAATTTCAACATATTTAATTTATTAATTTTTTAAAAAACGTAACAAAATATATTCAAAAGAGAAAAAAAATAGGTATATTCATCTGAAATAAGTAAAACAAAATAGAAAATCTGTTTTTTTTGTACTCATCTACACTCATAAAATATATTCAAAATTTTAATTTTTCCAACCTAGATTTAAAATTCACTTCGGTTTATTTAAATTTTGTATTTACCTTTTTACGGTGTCGAAAGCTACGACTTTAAATAACATACTATGACCAAATAGCTTAATATTTTTGTGTGAAGTTTTTTTTAATAAATTTGCAATGCAAAACTATGTTTGCTACTAAATTTTGATGCTAGTTGTGCAAATACATTTGACTTACTGATAACAAAACCTATTTTTCGAGGTCGAACGTGACATCGAAATGTACGGTGAAACAAACGAAATAATTTACCGTATAGTCAATAACATCGTACCTTTTATATTTTTCTTTTACTCTTTAAGCATAAACGAAGATTTGAAATAGTATATTTCATTGCATAGCGTCTCTCTTTAAGAACAGTAATATAAACAAAATGTGCAACAGAAATGCTCAAAACAGAACTTTGGCACTTGTTCGGCTTTGTGTGTCAATATTTCGAGATGTGTTATGAATAAATGTAAAATTAGTTTATATTAGGTAAATTTAATCGATTAGTTATAAAAAAATGTTATCTGAACATGCATTCATTGACTTTGAATTTTTTCGCTGTGGTTGACCTTTCTGGAGAAATGCCCATATACATTTTTTATTTTAAATATTTTCTTCTCAACATCCATATAAAGAAAACATTAAAAAATGATAAAACAATTGCTTAAAAATCATAATAACTGCATAATAGGTTAATAGAAAATTATATTAATATTTTGTAAAGCTTATTTAAAGAAATATTATTAAATTTTATATATATTATTACATGAACAGTTCGACATTCCAATATTAAGCCTTATTTCCACAAAAATATTCTATTTACTATACTGGATTCATGTGTATTCCTAGCCGTTAGCAAGTCTCTGCCCAAAGCGAAAATACCCCTCGCTAGAGTATCTGTTGAAAGGGAGTCACTTATTTGACCGTGGGCGTGGCACAGGGCAACAAAGTCACGGCGAAATCAATTGAAAGCAAATTATAGTTGCTGCAGTTAGATAAGCAATGGGGCAATCGAACAACCCCAAGTCCAATCCCAAGTCCAACGCCGACTCCTCGATCCCAAATCTCGCCCGCCCATCAATGCCAGCCGGCTGAGTTATGGGCCGAGTGTGAAATGGAAGCCGGACAAGTACTCCTTTCCTTTTTAGTTCGCTTTCTTTGCAGATAAAGTGACGGCCCGAGGCGGCAGGACAATTTAGCTGAGCAGAGGACAGCAGCAGCAACAACAACAACTTTTTGGGTCAATTTGCCAGTGCAATGAGAAATCCGAACATCCGCCCGCAAGCCAAAGGCGAACACAATGGAGAACAAGTGAATAGGGGGAGGGGGCTAGGTTGGGGGCGTGGGAGGAAATCCAAAGAAATTGAGCTGAAATCTGATGATGAGCTGCATTTGTAATTATGCCAGGCAATTAAACGATTAAGCCAAGCGCCAAATGGAGCACGAGCTGCGAATCCTCAACTCCTCGAGGCAGCCGGCGGGGGGAGGTGGGCGGATGGATATCCAGGATTTATAAGGTGGAACCTGTAACTAATTGAACGAGAATTTGCTGCGGGAAAAAATGGAAGCGAAGCTGAGGAACAACGAACGAACTGTGGTGGAAACGAAGAAACAAGAAAAACTCCGATAGTTTCCAAGAACTTGGCACAAGTTGAGATAAGGGAGAGGGAAAAGATAAAGGAAAACTTGAAAAATTGAGTAAGAGAATGAGAAAGTATAAAAATATTAAAGCTGATTTTATATTCCACTTAGTTATGAGAGAGCTTCACTTAATCGAATAGTTGACTTGGGCTTATTACAGCCATCGGAAGGGAGGGGCCTTAAATACGGGAATCTGCGAAATTCATTGAAAACAAACCCAACGCCCGCTTGAAGTGCACTTTGTTTTGGGACTTAACCACATTTGTGTAAAGTTTGAGTTTGCGGTTAAGTCAAGAATCCTTTGGCCTATAGTAATTGCATTGTTATGTGTGTGGTAAATGGTTACACACTCGCCCCACCCGACTCATCAGGCTGAGGGATACCCAACCTCTGCTGACCAATGCGAAACAGGACCATTTGCAAGACAGTCGCTGGGACGACAGGACAGACAGCCGAACAGTGAAACATGCGGAAAGTCCAGCGTTTCGTGAAGGATCAAGCAAAAACTTTCATTTATGTGCAACGCACGGCCATAAAACTTTTCCAAAGCGGACTCGGGACGGGCTAGTGGGGGACGGCGAACGGACCAAAAAAGTCGGAAGTTCGGAAAGTGCGAGTGTTTGTTGCTCTATGACAGAAGTGGTGTTCGTGAGGGGTCTGTGAAGGGTCGTTGCTTAGTACTGTTGCAGCTGCAGCTGGCAAACATATTTGGCAATGCCGAAACGGAAATATTCGCACCATGCCGTGACAACAACAACAACAGCTGGAAGAAGAAGAAGAACTACAACGGCACAGACAACAATAAGAACTTTGGGCCATTTCAACGGCTGACAAGAGTGCGCCCAACTCCAGTCCCCCTCCCCTCAGCACTCAACCCCTCCGCCCCTCAATCACCATGCTCGACCACTCACAGTTTGTCAGTACTTTTGCAGGTTTGTCAGTTCTCTCTGTCTGTCCTTCGGCACTCTCTCTCACACTCTATCTCTCTCTATATCTCTGTCTGTCTCTGACTGCTTCGCTTCCTATCTGCATCCAACTCCCATCTCATCGCATCTCATCTCATCTCGAACCTCGTATCATTTCTCCTCTTTTTTTCTTAATACATATTTCTAAATGCATTTTTGTTGTTCAATTTCAAACTGCGTCTGCAATTTTATTTGCAGTTTCCCTTTGGTGCCACCCAGTGCCCAGTGCTTGGATTTCTTTACGTTTCTACTTTTTGCTGGCGTGTGTATACCCTGTGATCATGATGGAGCTGCTGAGAGGAGTATTGCTAATGTGGCAATTCTGTAAATCTGTTGGGCAAAGAGAAGTCAATCAATTTTTGTTTCATAGTTATGTACATACATATGTCAAAACTTCATAAGTATATTCCCATGGATCTTAGCATCTATGGAAGCTATATATATAAAGTTTTATATACAGTTACTATATGGAGAAAGCAGCTAGAATATATTTTGGAAATGTTTTTAATACTGCCTAAAATGTTTTAAAATTGTCATAATATCAGATAGGTTAGATTTGATATTTTATAAAAAAAAATATAAATTGTATACCTTAAGTCTATAACACTAATTGAGTTTGTATTAGTTTAAAGAGCTTTTAGTTTCATATTTATTTTCAATTGGGAAAATAAGGAACTATAGAATAACTAATGGGTATATTATAGTGGTCAATTTTTCAACTTTATCAAACTCACTTTGTTTTTTCCTGTTAGTTTTTTTAACCGCATTGGCAATGCGATAAGGAAAGTTTTCAGGCACGGCTTGCGGTTGGAATTGTTAGATATTTGAATCTAATTAGGATATAATGACACTTTTTTTGCGCTCTATCTGTGTGGAACCCACTTTAGCACTCACTATTTATCTCTCTCTGTCACTCTCTCTTCCTTTCTCTATATACTATTTATCTCAATTTCTGAGCAAGTGCAAGATGTCTGCTTGGAACAGTTTTATAAGGGAGAAAAGCATATACATATTCTTTTTTCTTTTTTTTTTTTGAATACTCTGTGAAAATGCGAGTTTCTATTTTGGGCTTTTCGCATTGTGATGCAAATTTTGTGAGACGAAAAAGTTTTGATTATTCGGCCAGCAATTACATATTTGCTGGGAACCTTTTGCTAAGTGAAAGGAAATAGCTGCCTGCCATCAATAAAATGCAAAAACTTGGCCAACAACTCGAAGGCGGCCACACGCTGCGCTGCGCTGTGCCCGCTTGCTGTCATTATCACAGCCGGAGCAGCGAAAGGCGGCAAAAAATTGAATAATTTAATTAGAAATTGCCACTGCTGTCGCATTGGACAACGAAAGCGAACCAAATTGGCTGCCAACCACTGACAAGACTGACAGAGCGAGAGAGAGAGAGAGAGAGAGAGAATGAGAGACAGAGAGAGGTGTGAATGATTCAAGTGGAGACACTGCGTCCAAAAAGAGTTGCCCCATGCTGCACGTTGTTGTTGCTGCTGCTGCCGCTGCTGTTCCTGTGACTGACGCATGCAAAAAAAGTGACAGCTGCTCTGACGGCCTTCAAAGCCAAAAGAGTACAAAAAGGAGTCGGGAGTCAGGGGTCAAAGGGGACAGCGCCGTGGCAGCTGCGAATGCAAACACTTTTCGCGTGTTCCGTAATTTAATCAAGTTTCGCACAATTTCAGCAAAAGCTTTTACAACATTGCAGAGCAACTGATTCAATTGCAAAAAAATTAGATGGAAAATTGAAGGAAAATTATAAATTAATTGCAATAAAATTATAATGGAAGCATTCACTGCTTTTCCTTCTCATTTGATACTGAGAGCGCGCACTTGATATACTCATTAAATTATGTTTATTAACTTGTTCAACTGTAGCTAAAGGGAATTTAACTAAGGGACTAAAACGAGTGCAATGTATTGAGGAAAAATGTTAGAGATTTGGTGTATAACTGTGTGAAATCATACATATATTATTATTATTCATATATGTTTATATTTCTCACTCTGCTTAAACACAACTTTGATTAGATTATAACAAAGTGTTCACAAGCACTAATCCGATTTTCTCGATAAACTGTAATATGAATATAATAATGACATAAAACTGTCTGATAAATGGAAAGTCGGCTCATGCCTTTGGTGTGAACAGAACAAGTATATACATATATATAATATACACTAATTATTTTCGTCGGGTTTAGCTGCTGATAATCAGGTGCTTTGGGTTTTCGGGCACATTAACAAATGCGTCTCATTAGGGGGCCTTATCGGGGAGCAGGCACTTGCCAGCATCCGTTGCCAGCTCCAGGCGACTAATCCTTTTGATAAGTAGAAAAGTAGCTCATTCAACTGCAGTCGGGCTCCGTTGTCGGCTGGGCTCAAAAGGTCAATAAACAATCAACTTGCATTGATTTCGGTTTTTATTTCTTTCCTTTCACGACAGACAACACACACAACACCGACAATTAAGCCAACAATTCAGTGTTGGCCAAGAAATTATGGTGTCAGCACGGCCAAAAGGTGACAACGGCGACCCCTGCACCCCCTCGCCCAGCACTTGGCTGCTTAGCGTGGTGACAAATGATAGGCCCGATAGAGAGAATACGAAATAAAAAAAAAAAACAAAAAACTGCTGACTTGGTAGCTGTTCGGGCCAATGTCTGGCTGTGTAATCCTTTAACCTGCCGCCCGAGACAACTCAATGCGCTGGGTCAAAGCGCGCCGACACATGAGTCGCCACGTTGGCCCGGAATAATGAAACCCGATTGAGACATTGTCCACAGCAGCTCGCACTGGGACTGCAGTCGGCGTTCATCATAGGCGACGGAGCAGGTAACCAGACAAAGGCGACCTCAAAGGACACTTTCACGTCCCAGTGCACAAAGGGATCTAAAAATATATTGTGCAATTGGCACAATTAAACAGAGCAACTTTCTGAGGTTTCGGAATCTCGAATCTGGGCCAAGTTCTTGGCTGCGGCGCACGACTTCAAAGCGACATTTGTTGCCAATTGTTTGATTGTTTGGCCAAAATGTTTATGCTTGACTGCGAGACAAAGCGGGCGGCAGAGAAACTAGTGCCATGCCGTAACTCCGACTGAGACCTAGGCAGAGCCTTAGTCCATATCCTGAGAAACTCAGCCAGCCAAGCAATGTGCGGTCTTCGCTGTCAGGCAAAACAATTTTGCAGCCAGGCGGAAAAACCACGCTGCAAACATGAAACCGACGCGCAGATACCAAAAACCAACAAAAACAAAAGGCCAGCTTCGCTTCAGCTTCTGGTCCGGGTCCGGGTCCGGGTCCAGTCTTCGCTCATGTCATGGCAGTTCGCGCGGTGTCGTGTGAAATGCAAAACTCGCGTCAAAAATGCGCCAAGAAATAATTAAAATTGATATGCCGCTCAGTGAGCGCGCGAGAGTGGAGTGGACTGGAGCTGCCAGTCAGCCGTAGTCCTTGGACTGAAGCAGCAGCATGGCAGTAGCCATGGCAAATATTTTGGCATGATATTTCCTTCAGCAGCAACTAAAATGCCGCACGCCAAGCGCAGAGCCCGAACCCGAACCCGAACCCGAGAGCGAGCCGCAGCAACCCATCAAAAACCAAGTCGAGCTGGGGCCCATGAAGAGTTGCCCACTTGTAGCATAATTTGATTAAAATTTGCCACGGAAACAGCAACAACAACAACAGCTCGGGCAAGAGTATAGGTAGAATAACAGCAGCAACAACAACAACAACATGTATACACCATATAAATATATGTATATGTATATAAACTAAATTCAACCGTGGATCGCGCTTGGGCATTGGCTCAGCTCAGACGTGGCCTCGACATATTCCTTTGCCGCCTTTGAGAATTTTACACTTTTCGCTAACCTCAGCGTCAGGCAGCGAAATTTTGATTTTAGTTGTGTTGAAATATGAAAAGGATGTGAGGAAAATTTATATACAATATATGTATGTATATAGTTTAATATGTGTAAATAACTATTCATATAAATAACTAGTTGTTGACATAGGTTTTAAAATTTTAAGATATGCTTCAAGTTAAATTATGATTTTATAAAAATTATAAAAATGGAAAAATGGAAAAAATAAAAATAATTTAAAAAAATATTTATAAATAATTAAAGTTATAAATAATTAATTTTTAGGTTGTACAAATATAAATATATTCATTAAAATTTATATATATTATTTGTGTAAAAAAACTTAACAAAGTTAAATTCAAGACGAATATACGAATTGCCTTGCAATTTCCAAATACATTTTGATAACATTAAACAACTTGAATAAGTAACTATATACAAATAAATTTAACTCTAAAAAAAACAGTTAACTCATTCAAGTTTATAATACAAATTAGTCTATGGCTTTATGAATACTGGAAATATGTTAGGAATATACCTACATAATTATTAAATAAAATATTTTAGTATGCTATAAAAAACTAATAAGAAATAAAATATAAAATATAATACAAAACTAAGTTAATCTTTACATTTTATCTGTTTACAATGAATGCTAGACTCAATCGTAATGAAGTTTAAGTCACGAATAGATATTCTTATGCTCTGTTAATTTGATAAATATTGAAAATTATAAAAATATCTTCATAAATATTATTATAATATATGCAAAAGCTAATACACTCTCCTAATGTCTAATCTCCAAAACAACAGTAGTAGAGCGTATTTATTAGTCTGCTTTAAGCGCGGCCGCTGCTCGCATATGATCTGTATATTTTTTTATGGCGCATAATTATACCCTTTTTGCTGAATCAGTTAAGAACTGGGAGGGCTATAAACACAGCTCCCCCAGGGCATGGCCTGCCCGGAGTCTGAGTGTCGTAAAAATTCTTGGATTTAGTTTGATTTTAATAGGTTCGTGCTTAAATATATTTTTATACACCATAAGAGATGTTTAGGTCTAACCTAGTGTCTTGAGCTCGTGCAGCTGTCACTTGGCTGTCATGCGGCTCTCGCTGTAGGTGTAGAGGCGCTGCCACGCCCACCTCTCTGCAACCTTGTCACCTGAGTGGAACCGCAACGGCACCGCAACAAATTAATTGCCAGATTCTGATTTTATGCACCACTCAAATTGGACGCAAATTTCACCGAGCTGCTCGGCAGGATACTCGAGTTTTTGGTATTTTCTTCGGCATATGCTAAATGTCCTTGGCTTACCTGTGAAACGCACAGTTTACACTTCATTATCGCAGGTCAACCGATGCCATTAGCAGCACATTAGACGCGCAGCGAGTCCAGCAACTGCTGCACTGCAGGATTACGACCAACGAAAATGCAACCTCAGAGTTTTGGCTTAGCCTGGTCCTGAGCCAATCGGCCTCCTAGCGATTTCTCGAGAGTTGTGTGTATGGCTCAGCCTGCATTTAGCATTGTAGCTGGCTAAGCACAGGGCCTAATCAACAAAAACTAGCCTTGGTTCAAGCCCACCAATACTTAGGACTTAACGGGAATTCATAACCCGAAAATGCTAATCGGTTTCATTAGCCATAAACGGGTCAAAGCTGTTCTGATCTGTGCGATGCTTTGACTATTGTTCTTGAACTAATGAGAACTCTAAAGGGGTTTAAGGGAATTTTTAGTTCTTAATATTCCATAAGTAAAATATTTTTTTTTGAATGGAAATTAAATCAAACATTCTGTACATAAGCAAGAAATCTCATCTAAAGATAATTATTTTTTCTTATTTTTTTATTCAATTTTTAAACCAAGGGTTATAAAAAAAAGTAAAACAAATCAAATTCACTCTGTGAGTTTATTTAAGATATAATCTTGATATATTTTAATATTTTACGTATCTATATATTATATATAAACAAAATTAAGTGTTAAATCGTAAAATTCTTTTAACGAATACATCTGTGTATAGAATAATATGAATCTATCAGTCATAGAAAGATCAAAATTTTCAGTTCCTATCTTCAATAGATTATATCTTCCAATAGACTCATCTTATATTCTTCAATATATTTCAATTTCTACCAACACACCATATCTAATCTAATTTTCGTTAATTACTTCTATTCGCACAAAATATTCCCACAAACACGCCGTAATTTGAGTTCTATATTTACCAACAAAACTCCAGCTAATTGAGATGTAAGACAGGCCTAGCCATGTTGGTAGCATAGCTAACTGAGCACGCAAAGCTGTGTTAGGTAAGGTTAGTTGAGCTTGCGACACGCAGACATCGATTCGACTATTGAATGCAGCCCCCATTGCAGCGCAGCTGACAACGGAGCTGAGTTGAGCTGAGTTGAGATGTGTTTCAAGTAAGAGATTCCGGGAAAATGACCTTTAAGAAAGAAAAAAAACAGTTCCACACACAAACCGATCAACGGAATTCGATTTTCTTTTGACATGAGCAAGAAGAAGAAGACCAATCGTAGCGCGTAGCATTGAACCCGAATAGATCTCGTTGCGATCAACAATGCACGCTTTAATGGCTAATTATAGACGGGGACTTTATGCTGCTTGTCACGCTATGATGAGTTGTCATAAAATCGTCAGAGAGTGAGGACGGAGAGCCCGGGAGACATCTATGAAATTGGTGAAGATGCATTCGCTGTTTTTAGGGCCTGTCCGCTGGCTTGTCTGTGGCCGTGTCACAGTTGAGGGACAGACGTGTCGTAATTGATTTTTATGGTCTTTGTCATTGTTTCGAGTTGTTGGAAAAAATTCTTCATAGATCGTAAATCCACAAGACGTCGCCTCGTCTCCCGTCTTTCGTCTCTCACTGTGAGCTACGCCGATCGAGGCCAGTTCGTTGCCAATTTGTATGCTTCGATCTGCACATTTATGACCTTGAGCCGGAGCCTTGAAAAACGCAGTGGGGCGCTGCTTCGATGACCGAGCATAAACAAATTATCGACGGTTTGTCAGCCCAAAACTTTTTACTCTCGGCCAGAGTATGATATCATATGGCGTTGCTGTCAGTTGGACACTCAATGGAACACCTAAGGTGTCAAGGTTAAGCGCTGCGTTGCCCGGGCAGAGCCCGGACGGTTACACGGTTAGCCAAATTTGTGCGGTATTTGCAACTGGGAGTTAGTTGCGCTGTCAGAGCTTGAATTTGCGTGAGTTTAAATTCTATTTTGGTTTTATTTTTGGCTGCCTAGAATCATGCTGAAGCTTCTAGATTTCGTTATGCTCAATGCTAATAGCTTAGAAATAAATAATAATAAAAAAAAATTAATGATAGTTTATATTTTTTAGTGAGTTCAACTGAACTTCTAATTGCCGTCAAGTTACTAAACAGGTTATTACCTAATTATTTTCTTTGGCTAAGTAACAGATTTTTTTATTTCACATAAAGCTATATATTTATATATTTATTTTTATAATTCTCTTAATATTTTTCTATGCTAATCTACCTTCAATTTGACTATAACTGAATATTTCCCTATATATTTTTATCACTTATATTTTTATTGCCAACATCATTTTTCCTTCTCTCTCTCTCTCTCCCTCTCTTACTTTTCCTCTCTCTCTCTCACTCTCTCGCTCTCGTCCCTCTCCATATTTATCTCTCTCTCTCTCGCTTTCTTTCTCTCTCTCTCCCCAATCTCCCTCTTTTTTCTCTCTCTCTCTCTCTCTCTCTCTCTCTCTCTTTCTATCTCTCTCTCTCTCTCTCTCTCTATCTCTCTCTCTTTCTATCTCTCTCTCTCTCTCTCTCTCTCTCCCTTTCTCTCTCTCTCTCTCTCTCTCTCTCTCACTCTCGTTCTCTATCTCTTGCATTTACTTTTAATTTTGACTTATTGCAATATGATGCCGACATTTATCTCAATTCTATCACCGAACCCACACATAAGCTCTATAAAAACCCACAAACATTTGACCCAACCAGCCATTAATTGTGTTAATTGCAATCCGAGCACTATGACACACCCCCTCCACAGCCACCGCCCCCCCAAACAAGTTATGAAAAGAAAGCAAAAGTCTACAACATATAATAGACCAAAGCTGAAAGTGAAAGAAAGTGAAGAGATAGCTGTAGAATAGATAGAACTGATGAGTCCGTATCAGAGAAATATTAAAAATTAACTACGAAATATAATTTCCCATAAATTCTCGTTAACGTCGTGTCTCACTCGCTCTCCCTCCCCACCTAGGCACACGGCCATGCAATTTTGTTGGTTTGCTGTTCACGCAGCCTAATTAAAGGCAAACAGCGTGTTGCCCATGGCGGGAGGCAGCTGATCAGCAGCTCATGTGGTTGGCGACATTGCTGATAAGCAGCTACTGGCCTCTCCCTCTGCCTCAGTCTCTCTCCCGCCCTCCTCCTAATCCTCCTCTGCTGCTGATCAGACGCGTCTGTCGGCGCATCACACAATTTGTCTCATAATCAAATATCATTTGTAAATGTCAGAGCTGCGGGCGAGAGACAGCTAGACTGCAGCAGGGTGATATTTCCAAAAGTTATATGTATAGACAAACAAGCTATCTCTGTTTTACTCCTCGCATCTCCCTTTCGCTCACTCCTTCTGTGTAACTTAATATGCATTTTAAATGCATGCGTAAACATTGATAGCATATTGATGCTGATGAGCCTGCGGCTGATGATAATTATGTTAATGCTGCTGATCATAACGATGCTCCAGCCGATGACGATGATGATGCAACTGCCGCTGACCGCTGATAAGCATCCCCATACGAAAGAAGTGATGATGAAAACAAATGAAATGCAACGCCCTTAATTAAATTTGTATTTTTTCCCGTCTTTATTTTTGCGCTCGTGCTGCCCCTGCTCACTTCCCGACTTCGGACTTGGCCTCTCGCGTTTCCTGCCGCACGTAAGATCAGCGTGGGGCGAGGGACGAAGCGAACTTGGCGTTTTTAATGTCTCAATTTTCGGCGGCATGGAAGTGGGCAAAATGTCTTCATAAAAACCACGCTACAGAAACGCGTTAAATGAGCGGATCGTTAAGGGGCATGGCCGAGGCGAGGAGAGAAACCCGCGAACGAGGCAACAAGGGCCTTATGTGGCATGCATCGCCCTGTTGCAACTTGCAAGTCCAAGTTTCAGTTGGAACAGCCAACTGGGCTGCCTTTATCGCGGCTCTGGCCACGAGCATCAATGGGCCTGCACAGCTGAAGCTGTTGCTCTGTTCCGCACTGTGGGGCAAGGTCTGTGAATTAAGTATTAAATCTGATTGAATGAGAATGAAAATTGAGAAACTTCAGAATAATTGCGGAGATATGCGATCAGCTTTGGGCATTAACTAGGGGAATATGAGGTCGATTAGTCTTATGTTATTGGAATTGAATTCTATTCTTTATAAATTCTATTCTATTCTCTATATAATTTTAGCCTTCATCAAATCACTTTTGAAGCTCTGTGCCAACATTCATCATCAGCTTTGAGGCAATGAGCAAAAAGAAAGAGTAAAATCAGCCCCAAAGAGACGCCAAAATGCGCAACGGTGTGCGGCAGACGAATGGTATAAACGTAGCCCCCACACAGCACACGACGCCAACGAAGACGTCACGAAGCAGAAGCCAGCAACAACAACAATAACAACAACTCTCTCATCAGTAAGTTTTTTTCTGGCTGTTGCAGCAACAGTTGCTACCGCTCGCTGCTTGCCCCTTCGCTGCCTCTGCCTCTGCCGCTGATCTTATCGGCAATTTGTCATGCAAAAATTTACGGCCACAGAGAGAACTGAGCGAGTGGGGGTCTGAGAGGGGCAGCGTTTGTTTATAATAAAACAAAACAACAAGAAATTGTTCCTCGTGTGGCTTATTTTATTGGGCCGCTTCAAAGCGCTCGCACAGGATGCGACTGCGGTTGCTGCTGCTGCTGCTTCTGTTTCTCTTTTTTTGTTGGAGCACAACCCACCCCCGCCAAAAGCAAACACACACACACACACTCCCTCTCTCTCTCTTGGGGCCAGAGCCGCCTGATCAGAAAATGTGTCGATTAATGCGCTCCAGATGCTGTGCTCATCAGAGACAGCAGCGCCAGAGCAGGAGGCTGGGACGGAGCGTGGGGCAGAGCCGACGACGTTGGAGTTGAACTGGAATGTGCCTTTGATTTGTTGGCGTCGCAACATGCCACAAGTTCCACTTTTTGTTGTTTTGAGACCATATAGGGGCATGTGGGTGGGAGGGTTCAGTGCGAGCGGGCGCATTGGAAGCGGATGGCTGACACTGATGAATGTCAGTCGTTTGTCAAAACTCAATGGAAAACTGACTCGACTACAGCAGACTGGAAGTGGGAGTAGGAGGTGGTTGGGCTCACTCTCTCTCTCTCTCTCTTTCAGAGAACGAAATGGAAACAGTATAGGAAAACCCTAAATGTATAGAAATGCATCCAGCTTCCAGCAGCACTCAACAGCTGCCTCCTTCGCCCCTACATACACCATGCCCGTCTCTCTCTGGCTCCCTCGAGAGACTCACTGGGTCTGGGTCTGGGCCTCGTGTCAATGAATGACGCCAGCGGCGCCGCTAGCATCGCCGGACACCTTTGGGGCTTGTCAGTGCTCGTAATTGTGCAACTGCCGAGGTGTTTTGTGGGCGCTTTGAAGTGAGCGACCGCCTGACTTGGGGAATGGGGCGTGCCACGTGTGAGTGTGTGTGTGCATGAGTGTGCTGTGTGTGGCATTCAATCTAAGTTTTGACTTTGTCACAATGAAATATGGTTGAATGCCCAGCATCAACAACTACTTCAGGGTGGGCACTTAGGATACAGGAATAAAGCTAAGGTAGTAATGGAATATATAAGGGAGAGATTCTAAATTAGTTTTAAGATATGCTATTAGAGATCTGCTCATTAGAGATTAACGTAGCCTCTAGCAAATCTGCTCAAACCGCTGCTTAGCTTTTCGAAGATACAGATCGTCAAGGATCATCTGCCATTGAGCCCACAATCACAATGCGTACTCGACTCACGTACCTGACGGCTGTTAATAACCACAAAATACGAAACACATTATGCTCGGGTATTGTAAGTGAAAGCAAAAACACTCAACAGTCAGCCAAAGCGAACATCCTGATGGCTGAGCCAGTGGAAATGCATAGCACTTGAGGCTTCATTTCACGAGGAGCCTCAGCCAAGTGGAAATTGGATCAACAATAGAGCAGAAACCAAAGACGAGAAAGATATTTCTGTCGACAACAGTTGTTGAAACGAAATTGAAAATATTTAAAATACAATAAAATATATTTTCTTTTCGCCCCCGCCTCCAGGAGCAGGAGCGGAGAACAAAAAAAAAATGGAAAAAGGTATAGAGTCATTAAGATAACAATCTGTTGCTGAAAGAACTGAAAAACTGGATGAAAACTGTAATAGAAATTGTCATTAAAAATATGTGTGCGAGCAAAGGCAAAACAAAAGCAAACACAAATTAAATGGACAACATGTGTGCGCGGGCGAGCAGCGCGAAGAAGGACATCGGGGCCAGCGAGGACAACAGGACAACAGTTGTGCTGATGTGTTTATGTTTGGAGGAATTTTTAGTAGCCCAGCCGAAAAAAAAACCTTGTTTTCAAAGCTGAAAAACTCAACGGAAATTACTTTTTAAAATAAATGAAAAAATGCTTGCCAAAAGTAAAAATAAAAATAAACCAAATATTTTTTTTATTATGATAATATTTTTTTCGGCTGACCTGCAAAAACCGCAACAAAAGCCATTAAATTCTTGGTCCGTAACGAACCGAAAATTTGCCGATTGAGTGGCAAGTGGCAAGTGGCAGGCAGCAGGTAGCAGCAATAGGTGGCAGTGGCTCTGCCTGTTGCAGCGCTGCCCGCAGCGATTTGCGTGAACTATGCCTCGTTCTGCCAACTGTATGATTGAGCGGTTGACTGACTCGCCCTCAAGGCCCAATGCTTAGGGCACCAAATTGAACAGTTAGCCCAGTTGGGATACGGTTAATATTACGCTGCAATTAGTTGCGCGTATTTGTGAATCTACACTGAGAGAAATGAGTGTAACTAGGGTCAGCTAAGAAGTTCTAGAAAAAATACAAATTTGACAATTCGAGAAAGGTTTGCATTTTAAAATTTCCATTGTTTATTATAAAAATTTAGCTTATAAGGCATCTAGAAAATATCTATTATAATATATTAGTATTTCATGTATCTAAAAGATACATATCTATTACGAATATATTTTATGTGGCTTAAGAATATTTATATAATATCAATATGTATTTAATATATAACAAATCAAAAGATCTCTTATGTTTTCTGAACATTCTAAGCTCGGAAATATTTGTAACAATTTATAAATTTGAATAAAAAATATATAGCTTAACAATTAATTCATTTTTATTTATTTTATGTATATTTTTTTAAAAATACATTACACAATTTTTTATTTTGCTAATTAAACTTCTTTTAAATTATTTCAAATGTTTAATTAATATAATTATATATTAATTTATTTTATTAATATTCATGTTATTGAATATATATATATATAAAGCATTTACAAATTTATATTATTTATAATTTACTTATCACAATTTCTCCCAGTGTAAAAAGTCTCAAATGGAACGAAAGTTATTTATGCCAGGCACACAAATTGCATTTGCAACACTTAGGAACTTCGGACATTCGATGTAATGCTGTGGGCAGTTCTGGGAGGTCCCCGAAGCTTGTCGACCGCGTTGACAGCAGCCGAAACCGAAGACCCAAAACGCAAACGCCTGTCAACACAAGAGCGAGGGCCGTACGGACGAACGCTCAGATTGATGGCTGTCACAGAAATTTTGACATAACAAATGTCAATTTGAGACAAGAGCTGAGTTTCCTGTGCAGATAAAGAGACAAAGCAAAGCAGACAGAGAGCGAAAGAGAGAGAGAGAGAGAGAGGTAGAGTGGGATGGCCATATAGAGATATTGTTTAGTTTACTCAATGAAATGCAACTAATGTTTGTTTTTATAGATTTTTGTCAACTTGTTTGCCTAAATCGAGGGCTACACAAACGGGACCCCATAAGACCCATAGATTGTAACATTTCTGTTTTTTCCAGAGTTTGTTGGGGTTGTTGAAACACATGTGTCGCTCGCCTCGACAAAGTTCTTGAGAAACGACGCGACGCTGCCTCCCAGTTGTTCTCTTTAACGAATTACACAAAATGTAACAGATTTTTAATGTATATATAATTGTATAATTATATAATCTGCAGCAGATGCGCTGCGTCCGCCAAGCGGGAGCAAGAACGAACAAAAAACATAACGAATGGGGGCAAAAGAGGCGCATGATGTGTGTAAAAGGGAAGTGCATTAAGAAAAAGTGTCTTAAGACAGCAAATTGCTGCTGCTAGGGAATGTGACAGCCTGTGAGGTATGAAGGATCAACATGTCGTGGTTATAAGACTTGGAGTTTTACTTTGAGATGAACAATATTTCAAGAGCGAGAAATAAATAAAGCTGGAATTTGAAGGGGCTGTGGAATTCAAGAAAAAACATCGCTTACTCCATTGACTCCAAATGAAAACAAGAATTTAAATACTTTAGAAATTATATTTTAGATAATTATCTTTTATATTGAAAATCTACGTGTCCATTGAAGTTGAACTATATTTCTGTTCGTAATTGTATAATAAATTACGTTTTTTTATCAATTTCAACTATCCTCGTCTCATATCAAATCATACCACATCATATCATATCACATCATATCATATGCTACCTACACACTTATCATTACCATTCACAATCTCGCTGATCTCATGCCGCTTTTTGATACAGATCAACAAAAAGAAGGAGGTATTTATACATAATACATATAGGTATATATTTGGCTGGCAGCAGCTGCCAAGCACCGGCCACGCCCACTCATAACGCCCCACAGACGAACATCCCAAAATATATACCATTCGTGTGCTAATCACAAGAAATTCGAAGAAGAACAAACCACAGGCAAAAAAGAAAAAGATATAAGAGAGGGGAGCTACGACAGTACGAAGTCGAATCACGCGCCGCAAACAAAAGGATCAGCCCGAAAATTGGAAGTTGGTTAGCCGAGGCATCTTCCCCCGCCCTCTCTGACTGGCAGGCCGCAGCGGGATAGCCGCTCGTACGACTGACGATCGGAATTAATTTTGAAACACTTCAAAAGCAGACGACGCCACACAGTCCACACGCTCCGCAACGGGGATCACTTGAAATAAATTAATTAAATATGCCCGGCCAGAGACTGGGCCATAACAAGCAGAGGTCCAGGCTCCCTGGAGACAGGCAGTCAGGCAGCCAGGCGGACAGGCAGCGACTGGCTGCAGCTTTTCAACATTGTTTGTGTCAAATTTTCAAATTTAGTTGTTAAACCCGAAAAACGAGACAGTCGGGCCAGAGAGTACGGGTACAGTGAAACCTGGCCAACGACAAGGCGTCGCAGCACATCAGTCAGCGCCCAAAAGGCACACACACACACACATATACACAGAGAGTCCATAATTATGGGTTATGCCCAGGTCTTGCCCCGAAAATGGCAACTCAAAAGGTTCCGTTTGCAAGCAGCAACTGAATTTAGACATTAGACGCCTCAGCCTCGGCCGCATTGCCACTTATTGGCAATTGAGACAAGACTCCTGCTCCTGCTGCAGCCTGTACCTTGGTATTGTTGTTGTTGCTGTTGCTGCTGCGGCTGCGGCTGCTGTTAGCAGGTAGCCTGGGATCATGCACCGTTACCAGTTTTTGCATCTTTTGTGGATAACCTGTCATTAGCCTGGCCAACAGCGAGATGCAACGGCTGCCTCCTGATTGCTGCTGCTCCTCCAGGCGCTGCTTGTTGCTTGCTTTGAAATTGAGACATTTGCAACACACACTTATACTCACACACCAACACACACACACACTCACATACTTTGCATGACACCAGCGGGCATGCTTGCAACCAGAATGTGTCGAGTGTTGCATACCACAATAATTCCGACATCATTGTTGTTGCAGTTGCTGACATTGACTGCAAGTCGTGTATGCCCTTTCTATCTCTCTTGATGGTATTCAAAATATATGAAATATATATGGCTATGGGTTAATAATAAAAGAAATTTAATGAAATAGTTATCATCTAGGCTATTTGGCATTTTAATTATTGTCATCCTTTGGCAAGTATTAAAAATTTGAGAAAAAGCTGTAATAAATATAATAAAAATATAAATAAATAACTAAATACAATATATAATATAACATAAATAATAATATAATATAAATAATAAATATTTTATTTTTATATATTAATTATAACAAAATATTTCCAATTATTTTCCATTTTTAATCAAATTTTATATGGTCTTATCAAAAAAAAAATATATAATAATTAAAACAAAATATTTTTAATTATTTTCCTATTTTATTAAAATTTGAATATATATAAATATATATTTAATAAAAATTAATCAAATTTTATATAAATTTATATGTTTTAATTAAATATATTTGTTGGAGTAAATGAAATTTTGTATATAATAATTATTATTATTATATAATTTTAAATATTTTTTAATTTAATAAAATAAATAACAATATCCATTCTTTAGTGTTACTACAAGGCAATATATTTCCCTCAAGAACTTGAGTTTGTCGCCGTAAAAACTAGTTGGAAATTGTTAGGTAAATGCAGCAATTGTGGCTGCATTGAAGGGAAATTGTCAAGCAGCTTCAAACAGCGAAGAAATATCCAAAGTACTTGCAACTATTTTGCATGACAGCGGCGTTAAAAGGCAAAGACATCAAATTGAATGGGCCCAGAGCGCAGCTAAGGGAGTGGTGGAGTGGGGGAGTTGGGGCAGGCGAGTGTGGCAAGTAGCAGGCAGCAGGCAGCAGCCAGCAGTCGGCAGTCGACAATCAGCTGGCAAGTGTAGAGGCTTCTGCTGCTGCTGCTGCTGAGTTTTTATGACTGCGGCTAATAATGCAATTTGCTGTGGCCGTGGCAGCAACTGAGGCTCTGCTGCAGCTCCACTTGAAGCAGTCGCATCATTTGACAAGACATTTATGCGGCACTTGGCGTTGCCATTACTAAATTAGGCGCAACTGGCAGAGTGGCATCACTCGCAGGCAGCCAGCAACTAGCAGAGGCAGTTGCAAGGCTTTTTTCACAATTTTCTTTTTTCTGAAACGCGTACGCAATTATTCAGTTATGACAAACATTATGCGATGCACTGCTGCGATTTGATGCTGATGCTGATGTGATATATGCGTCGCATGCATTGACAAGTTGCCTCTTGTAATGCTCTGTCGTTTGTGGCATGTGGCATGCGGCATGCGGCATGCGGCTTCTTTAGTACTCGCTTAGCCAATTACGTGCCCATTAGACCAGCTGCAATTGCATTTCACACAATTAATGCGGCGAACCGCAAGGTATTAAACCAATTGCCACAAATCAGTGAAAAGTTTTCAGCTGCAGTCTAATTAGAAACTTCAATCAAATTAAATTATTCAATTATGCAAAAATTACAGTTAATCCCACGGAATCATTTGACCTGGTTTCATATCGTTTGCATGAGTGGATATTTGATCCAGCCACAACTGAAATTGGTTTTAATTAGATTTTGCTGAAATGAACGGATCGATTCGATTGCAAAGATAAAATTAAATTCAATCAAACTAATCAAAAATGTTAAAATGTAATAAAATGCTAATTCTGTTTTAGGAGATTTGCTTTCATTTAATGGATTTTTCACTTGTATTTGATGTTCAATGCAAATAATATATTTTAGGTTTATTTTATTACTTTTGTCTACTTCTAGTTGCAGCAAACATGTGGTTATTTGGATCTAAACTAAAACTAAGTATCTTCTTTCTTAGTCAAACGTATGTTTATATAAAAGAATGACATTGATCAGGCATTTTATATACAAATAAACTGATTTCTCTATTAAATATTATTTATTATTCTTCAAAAATACCTGAACCCACATCTTCAATTACTTCCTGTAGCGTATGCATTTGTGACTTGTGAGAAAGTCACTTCTTCCATTCCTTTCACTTGTCAGTTTCTATCTGGAGCTATCACTGCCAATTCTTTACTTATTAATGTAAATGAACTTCTAAGGCTACAAGTCTATTTGTCGAGCTGTAAATGAGTAACTTAATTTATTACTCTAACATAGTTCGTCAAGTCAATAACACATTCTACTTCAATCATAAACACCTTCCCATTCAGTTCCCACATCACATTCATAAGCTACTTTATTCAACCACCTCATTGTATTTTTCCCACCATTTAGTTTAGTTTATATTCCCAGCTACATCAAGTGTTTCTCTTAATCCCAGTTATCTACCCTGAAACATTCGTTTTATATACATTGCATCATGAAAGTCTTCTTTCCAACATTTAAATATACTTCGAGTGTATTTATGGACTAAGCTAAGCCATAAGCTTCACCCTCTCCTTACTCCATTTTATATTTATTTTCTGCTTACGCCGATTAGCAGCAATAAACTCTGCCCCTTTACTCCCTGAACTTTTTAACTCTTCCCACTTAAATTTATTTGATATCAACTATAACCCAAATACTCGACTCAGACTTCATCCCAGCTGCTCTTACCTGCTCTGCCCTGGTTCGCTGTGTGGTGAATATTGATCTATTGCTATCGATCCCAAACATTACTCATATCTACGCCTGAGCATCGCATTTATCTTGCTGTCTGGCTGGATCTACGACCCGGGTTTTCACTGCTGACTACAACTTGTTTACAGTATCCAATTACCCCCGAAAGAGCTGCAGAGCTAAAGAGCTGTAGAGCTGAGGGCCCCCCGAAGCGACAATCCACATATCCAAATGTGTTTAGGCCTGTCTGCGTGTGTGTGTGTGTGTGTGTGTGTAGTATATATTCATACACACACAGGCAAGACAACTGTAACGACATGTCAACAACTCTCTTGACTGCATTTCAAGGTAATTGCCAGGAGTTGAGACAAGACTTCACCTGACTACCTTCTATAAATTATTGAAAGTGAGTTACGTTTCATGTGGAGCCATCGGTGGCAACTCTGGCATCGCGTGTCTCTCGCTCACTCTCCCTCGTCTTCCTCGTGCTCAGCCTCAACTTGGCTCTGTTTGTTTTTGTCTTTGTGCCGGCAATCGTACTTATCTGATCTTACGAACTGGAACTGAAGCTGAGCAACAACTGAACTGGGCCGTCTTTAAAGACTTCTCTCGGCTTTATCAGCGCACATCTGGGCATCAATAATGTCTTTGTTTAGCCAGTTGTCATGACAGCGGAGGTAGATCGAAAACCGATCTGAAAAATTCACTGTTGACACTTGCTATAAAACTTGGCCAAGACTGCGACAGCGACAGAGACTTCGACTTCGACTGGGACTGGGACTTTAGGGTTTCTGGGAATGCCTGACTTGGCCGTGGCCAACTCTATGGCAGGTGCTCCCACTCCTTGAAGGGTGGCCAACATGTCAGCTATAATTTATTTACTCCATCCAACTACCTAGCCATGCCAATGTCCAATTACAATCCCTCGACCGATCTCATTTTCTCAGTCGTGTTGACATGTTTGTTTACACGCGCTAATTTCGTGTACCACATATAGAGATGATTATATCCACAGCTAATAATCGCTGCCATAGCTCCCCTCGATCTCCAGCTCCACCTCCAGCTTCATCTCCATCTCCATCCCATACGTTAGGCGCCCACCGCCTACAACTGTCAGGTTTTTACTCATTGCCCAATCGCGTGTTGTTTGTTTGCGTTGCTCGAAATGTTTTGCTGTAGTACTCTGCTTTATTAATTCGGGGATTTGGGGAATTAGCTGATAGCTTTGAGCCAGGTCTGCTGGTCCAACTTCGGTTGCTTGTTATTTGTTTGCATTTGAAATGGACACGAAATAAATTCGCTTATAAATATGCATAAATTTATGCCGCAAAAACAATTTCCTTTGCATGCATACATAAATATATATGTATATAAATATATATTTATATAATTTTTTTTCGCATATCTGGAGGAATGCCAGTTTTGTTTATGATACCCGCACCCAAGGGAAACGGCAAAGATGACGGCGAAAAAATAAAACAGAAATAATAATAAAAAATGTATACATTATATTTATATATTAATAGGTTCAGGGAGTTGATATGAAAGCTAAGCGCAAAGCCGAAATAAAAAGAACTTTATCAAATTATCAAATGCAATACGAAATTTGTGAAATGAAGAAAAAGTAATCAGAGTCGTGTTTGGTTATTTAGTTATTCAGCGAGCATCCGCAGACCTTTGCTCCATAAACCAAGTTCTAGTTAAAGTACAACGGTTTTTGTTGGAATTATGAAAATCTTATAGCATTGACAGCTTTATAACCGCGCACTTCCTGCTGGCGTGGCGCCAGCGCATATATATATTTCAACCAGACAACTGTCGAAATTAAATAAACAAAGGATGTGACCAAGTGACAGGGCTACCGATCGATGCGACCAATCGAAAACGTAGCAAACATAATGCTGATCGGTTAGATAAAAACACAAACAGAGACAGAACTGAAACTGAAACTGAACCCAGAGCCAGAGCCAAACCCTGACCCAAGACTGAGTCAATTTCATTCAGTTTAAATTGTCAACGTTTAGAGCAGAGCAGGAAGAGAGGATCTCTCTCGCCGTCTCTTTCGCTGCAGCCAGTTGGCGTACAAAAAGGAATTTATGACTTGTGTCACTTTCAGCACCATCAACTCGTAACTCAGACGCGCCGGGCCGTCGATTCAAGTCAAGTCGAGTCGAGCATTCCCAACGTGAATTCCACGTATGCGCGCTTGAAAAATTAAGATACAAACATGCTCAAGGAGCAGCAGGCACAAGGAAGATCGCATCGCGCTGCCCATACACACATAGATGATTGTTCCGAGGCAGGCGATGCAGGCACAATAAAGAGATGGAGAGCGGGAGCGGGAGCGGGAGAGGGAGAGGGAGAGGTAAGGAGCAGAGCGCAGCTCTGGCGACACTTGTGTGCAAGCGCGCAATCGCTCAAGCGTTCAGCCAGCCCTCGCCTGCCTCTCGCGGAGCAATTCCTATAGTTGCTTCGGCTGATGCCAGGTCTTTGAGATAAGTGCGTGGCGATAAGCGCGACAGACGACAAACGTTTCATTGGCCTGCGTCGCTGCGCCTGCGCAAACTGCCTGAGCACAGGAGCTGCAGAGGCACTCGTTCGCCAGTCAGCCAGAGAGGGGCAGTTGAGAGGGAGAGGCGGGAACTGGCAGAGGCACAGAGGCCGTCCTCAGCTCGAGCCATGCAAGAAGCTTGAACAATTGCACACTTAAATGGCTGCGTGTAACGCACTTGGCCAACAACTTGCTGAAGGCGCCTACTGCAAAACAAAAGAGGCGTAGTTTGACGAGGGGGCTTGAAGGAGGAGAGTTGCTCTATGGGTTGAATGTGTTGAATTAAAGTTATATTGATATAAAAAAACTTAAATTATTATACAAAGAAATTCTGTAATCTAATAATATTGACAAAGAAAGAAAAAAGAAGTTCTGTATGGAAATTTCATATGATTGCTTTACATTAAGTCAAAGTTGCTACCCCTTACTAGGAAATTTATCTATTGAAAGAGTTTGAAGGAAAATATGGATAGAAAATAGGGTTTACTAAGAACAATGTAGGTATTTAAATAATATTTAGGCATATGAAAAAGACAGTGTTCATTCATTTAGGTCAAGATCTGACAGTTGATAAACTGTGAATAACAAAAAATATTAAACAACTTGAATACTATATGTATATCCTATTGAGCAATTAAAATTAATCTACATATGACTTCCATATTATATTATATTACAGAAAGGCATCTGTTTCAGCACGAGAAACTAGTTTAAAAAGTACTTACAGCTAAGTGCAAGATTTTATGTTTAAAATGTGGATTTTCTAATCACATTTTTTATAAATCCTTTTTATATATATACGTCTAACATTACAGCTATATTTCTTTCATTCCTAGAATCCTTTTTTACAATAAGAAAATAGATAGCGTTTAATCTAATCAGCAAAGTGCTTATGATATGTGCTCCTTTTGTCTACACCACTGCCTGCCTCTATCAACGGGTAGGCATTTAACACGATAAGAAAATATTTTAAAGGATTTTTAATTGCTTTCAAGTGGCCGAACGATTCAGTCACTTAACGAAACACACTTTCAAAATACTTGCATAATGTTGTCAGTCTGTTGTTGACAATGCCATCTAGACAGAGAGAGAGAGAGAGCGGGAGAGAGAGTGAGAACTGTCAACCATTATGTTCGACCAGTGTTGGGAACTGCCACTTCAAGGCAAATAACTTAATGAACTGGGCAACATTCGTAGCCACATTCCGTTGCACCTGGCGGCGCATTCTTCAAGTTCTGCAGACAAATCGTCCACTTACGAGTGAAATACTTATGGCTGTAGTCTTCTCTGTCTGACAATTATCTTTACGGGACTAATTGCGGCGATTATCTAACAGTTTAGCGATAATGAAGGCACTAAGTGGATGATTCCGATAAGTGGATTATGTCAAATGTGAATGTGCCCTCGACACATGTGAATATCATTTATATCGCTGCAATCAATTAATGCCATGCGACACCCGCATCAGCGATTCTGCCCCAAGGCGGATATCAAATAGTCATCGAATATCGAATAGTGTTTGTTGTAGAATTATAGCTAATTCTATGCGAGCATAAAGCCCCTGCCGAAAGTCCACATACATTTATTAATGCCCAACCATTTGACGTCCATTTATGCATATTATTTGCATAAGCTCGAAATCCATTTGATAAATATTCAATTAAGTGCAGTTCACCGCAGCCCAAAAACGTATACGCATACTCCGTATATATTATTCTGGCGTAGATAATTATGCAAAATCTGGAAAATTACAAAACGTGTAATGCATAAGTTAGCATGCGATAGAAGTAAATAAATAACTATTAGATACTCCTCATAAATATGAGTCTTTTTAATGATGGGATAAATTACAGTTTTATTATAAGTGAAATTAATCAAATAATTCTACTTTTATTGTATTTTTAAATACACATAAAATATATTTTGTACCTATATATCTTATAGTTTTTTATGATAAAAAGACTCGATTTCATGGTGAATCAAACCTTTTGAAGTGCTTTATAATTCTAAGGTCCACTTCATTTTCAGATTTTATACATATAGACATAATTACTACTGTCATTCTTGACAATTCAATACTACCCCACTACGGTCCATTTAGGATTACAGAGTATAATTAGGAAATTCAACAAGCGTATAATTTAAAGCATAGTCCATAAAATTACAAATTAATCGAAATGCAATTTGCAATGTAAATTCAAATATGAGAACTTGTACAAAAACGAATAAAACCTAAAAAAAAAAAACAAAAAAAAACGTTGAGTTCGTTCCTCTCTAGACACCCAGGAGCTGCTGACACCATGTGGCGCCCTCTAGCGGCGAGCAGCATCAAAGTGCCCGCCTTTGACGTCTTTGTAGACGCTAATTACCTTATGTTAAACATGCGCTTTGTTCGCGCTTCCTGTCGTTAATTCTGTTGAAAACATTTTATTGGCCATCGAAATGCAATTAAAAGCCATAAAAAAAATAACAAATGTGAAAAATAAAACAAAAGACAATATGTTGTGGCGGGATCAACAAACGAAGACGGCGCTAAAGGTCTTTCATTTTTAACACCCTTTCTAAACCCTTTCTAGAAGATGGCAATGGACTTTGAAGATGTGTGAACATTTGGTGTGAACTTGTGAAGTCTGCAACTGCAACTGCAGGAAAGCTGAAAAATAACATGCTCACAAAATTATAAATTGAGAAAAAAAAGAAAAAATATATATTTATAATATTCATTATTGGAAATATTTGCACTAGATTTGTTACAAAAAATTAAAAAAAAAAACACTCGCTCGACTTGACCCCGACGTGATTTGAACACGCAACCTTCTGATCTGGAGTCAGACGCGCTACCGTTGCGCCACGGAGTCAGATGAAATCAAGCGGCATAAATACTTAACTTAAGGTAAAAGTCATGAGAATTTTAAGACATATTTGAAGTAGCATAGAATTTAATCAACAACTACAAAGTATTCTAAGTAATCTAAATTTAGCCACGAAAATAAATTAATAGAGATTATTTAAACAATTGATAAGTGCAAACATTTTTATTCTTTCCATTATCTATAATGCGATTGGTGTGTGTTGATATACCTCAAGTAATAAATATTATAGACATATCAAAGTATTTGTTCATTAATGTACAGTAGAGAAAATTTATTAATTAATTTGTGAAATATAATAAATTCTTTATTAATAAAATTCTTTAGTGTTGTATGTTTTTGGTTAATAATTATTAATGAAAATGTCAAAATTGTTAGTTCCGATTTAATTTCCTTCGACATTGTCCATATGTCCGCGTTGTATTTCAATTTTAAAATCAATATTTAAACTTTTATTACATACATTGAATGCCTGAATTCATGGCCAATAATAACATTCAAGTGCGTACTCAAGTTTCTACTGAAATTGCTGCACATCTCCGATATCTTTATGATTCCCGTAACGCTTCAAGTTCATGAGCGATTTTAATGACCATTGCAAAGGCTGTAATCAAACAATCAAGGAATGTATCATAACATGTTGTCAGAGGCGGAGAGAGGCAGTTTGAGATTGAGTTGGTTTGAGTTGGAAAGCGTTCGAAATGCATTCTCTATGCAGGCAAGTACTTCTAACGATTACACATTTTATGTGCACTTTTCAGTCTTTACGAGCCTCCGGGCACTTCTTAGCATACGAAAACGACTCTGGGCAGGCAGCGGAGGGAGCTCTCATATCTTTTAATGACACTTGCCACAACAACAGCCACAATTTGTGCATTTTTGTTAAATGATTTCTTTGGCTCATATCTAAATCTAATAAGTGTATATGGATATTGTAGAATATCTAAACATATATACATATATATTTATATATTTTCATTTTAATTTCTTTTCATAAGAAAAGTGCCCATAAAAGTCAAGGAGCGGTCATAAAGTCGACCAATCCCTCGTTGCCTGCATAGCCCGCACTCATCCATTTATATCTCTCCTCTCTTTCTTCCACTTTCTCTCTCTCTCTGGCTGGGGGTTTGCGTTGGGCTTTGTTGTGGCCAAAAGGTGTGAACTTCTCGTACATTTCTCTGCATCCTCTGATTAATATGACTCAGAAGCAACAGACGACAAGGCAATCAAAACGAAAACGAAAATGAAAATGAAAACGTAAAGCTAAGGAAAATGGATAATAAAATTATAAAATGAAATGTTTGTTCCAACTTTATTATATGCGGAATATGGTATGCTGCCTTATTATTGTTCTTTTTGTCCAGGGGCTGATTTGTATCGAGCTGCTTCCTACTTTTGGCGTTTTAACAGCCTTGGGACATGTTTTGTTTGTCTTTTAATGCCCTTACATGGGAGGGTCTTATGGCAATGCCATGAAGGAAAAAACGTGAAATATTATTAAAAATATTTGAAATAAGTCTTACAAAATGATCTAAGTTCTTAATTAATATATATTTTACTTTAGACATTGCTCTATATATTTAATATCATTTTCTATTAAAATTAATCGTTATGTTCTTCAAATTGGTAAAAATGATTCTTTCAATATATCTGACTAAGGTAAGTGTATTCAAGTCGTCGTCTTTAATTTCATTCGAGCTTTCACTTTACGACAATTTGCAAAGTTTCTCTTAGCTTATTTAATGCGAGTGTCCTTTACGGATGCATTAGACAAACAAATGGAAATGGAACTGAAAATGAAAAATCTCCCATTCATTTTTATGCTTCAACATTATACAGACAGCTGACGGATCTCAGTTCGCTTTTAACTGCAGCGCAACGCATGCCAATCGAATGTTATCGATAAACGTGGCGCACATCTCTGCGCACTTCAAAGGCAACGCCACTTGAGCTCAAGAGTTTGACGATTCAAAGATCGCATCGAAGTCGCTCACGGCATGTGGCAAACATGTGATTGCAAGCAGAACAGACTACAGCAGACAGGCTAATGAAGCCATTAGCAGCGCCTTATCGCAGCGGCCAGGATAACCAGCACTGGCATCCTTGACAGCGCAACGTCGGGCCTCGAAAAAGGTCTACAAATGCTCGCCTTCGTTTTGTTCATTGTTTGCCACAGTTTTCGGGCAACTAATACACCCAAATTAGATCAAGATCAGCTCGGGGCCATAATAGTTGTGGCAGCTGTTCTTCCGTCGAACTGGGCACCAAGCGGATTCGGTAAACCGAATGCAGTCTGTACAATCCCCTCGCTCCTCTCTCCATCTCTGCTGATCATTGCCCATTAATTTCACTCTCGACAGACGTTTGGCTCTTTCAATATCTTCATCAACATTTCTGTTTCTCTCTATGTGTGCGTGTGTGTGAGTGTTCGGGCCTTTTGTGCAGAATTTCAAAATCATGATAGCACCTGATCCAGTTGGTCATTAAGCAATTATTCAGCCGAGAAATTCAGGGATCTGCAATTTTAGGCATGAACATTGCAGTTTTCGTATTCACATTAAGGCAGACAGCAGAGGCAGAAAATTGAGAAAAATACGAGAATTAGCGTCAGACTATAAATTGTGGGAAGCAAAATTTGCTTAAAATTCATAAAATAGAGAGTGTAGAAAAAGAATATTAGAAGAATATTTAATCAGAAAGTAAAAGTAATACAATAAAAAAGTAATGTAGTAAATGTGAATAGTATAGAATTCTTAATGATAGGAAAATGATATTACTAGCTAAATATGTATGTAGCTCAGCTGTTGTATGTTAGATTTAAGGGAGAATTCGTGGAGAATAAGCTATATTATGGAGAATAAATATGTTATAAATGTGCGCACAATAATATATACATACATATGTGGGCTTAGTCTATATACTATGGTTTCCATTTTGGAAATTTAATTTCATATGTAAATTCTAATCTCACTAGGCAATATACTTATGTTACCTGGTCAACGAACTTTATAACTTGAAGGAGCTGCTACTCTGTTTTGACACCCAGAAAAAAAGTGATTGGCCGTATCGGGCTTTAAATTCAAAGTGATTTTTTACAATAGAGAAAAAGAGGATGCCTGAGAGTGAGAGGGAACTAACGTACATGACCTTAAGCATAATTTCCTTTATTTTCGTTCTCTTGCATATTTAATAAGTCAAATGCCTTATCAAAAAAGTTTATTCAGAAGAATTAACTATATATTAACTATATATGTTATATAGTACGCCTAACTTTAATCTTACAGCTCGATTCTGGGCTCTCTTTAAG
Organism: Drosophila meridiana; assembly: GCA_035045185.1. Lineage (NCBI taxonomy): Eukaryota > Metazoa > Arthropoda > Insecta > Diptera > Drosophilidae > Drosophila > Drosophila meridiana. The sequence continues at coordinate 15,706,811 of JAWNPF010000055.1, read as the reverse complement.
CGCAACTCTCATATTTCAGCTCGCATTCCTCTAGCGCTCGTTGGCCATTAATAAGACCCTGCTCCACATACGCACACATAAATCTTTTTATATTTATGAAAAAAAAAGGAATTAAATATATTTCCCATCCGGCGCTTTACAAATATTGCGGCACTTAAACACAAATGCTGCATCTAATGTGCATCTGCTGCTGCAACTCCTGCAGCGCCCACTACACTGACGCCTCTGCCCACTCGCCACTCCCCCTCGCCCTTCTTCTCACTCAGCTGGTACTTGATTTTTTCTCTCACTCACTCGCTTGCTGTCTTGTGGCTCCAAAAACACTTTCCAGGCAATTGCAACCACGCAAGGCAAGTGCAACAAGCGTCGCCCAAGTTGCAGCTACTCCTCCCGCCCCATAAAGCCCCATTCACTGTTGGCTCCTTCTTCATATGTTCGCCTATGTTTTATTGCTTCCGCGCACTTTCGCTGCCTGCCACGCCCACGCCCATGCCGCCACTGTCGCTGTCGCTGTCGTCTAGAGACTAAGACCAGAAGCTTGTTGCAGTTACATATGCGAGAAAGTTGCAAGTGCGTTTAGCACTTGACGCAACTGTGCGGGTGCACGGGTGTGGGCGGGACTTGGAGGCGCAGCATCCGCTTAGCGGCAGCTCTCCCCGTTCTCTTGCTGTTGTTGTTGTTGTTCAGCTTGTCTCTGCTCTGTTGCCACATTTTGGCGGTTGCTGCGAATGGTTTCCTGTCACATGCGCTGCCATAAGCCAGGACACAAACACACACACACACACACACACACACAGAGACACACGCATGTGATACACCCACGCATACATACCCCAGCTTCAGCTGTGTCTGTAAAAAAGCAACAGGAGCTGCTTGTACATCCTGCAGGATACACGCTGGCAACTGTTTCACTTTCGCTGCCACATTTTGTTGTCTATTCCTTTTGCCAACTGCCAAGTTGTTGTTGTTGTTGCATTGTCATTAAAATTTAACCGCGGCATCTGTCACTGCCGCAGTCCTCCACACGGCGGAGAGTCACAGTCGACAGTCGACAGGAACTGCCTTAAAGCCTGCTAAATTTTAATTGCCGCATGCATTTACAGAGCTCGCAGCAGAGAGACAAAAAAACAGACAAAATAACAAAAATTAAAGTGAATGTGGAGCAAATGTAGCTGCCACAGTGTGTTGCAAATGCTTTTTGTTTCCTTCCATTTTTAGTTTTATTTTTTATATTTTTTCTGCTGCCTCCGAATGCAACGTTTTTATGGTCGCCCATTCTGGCCACAGTTTCCATATATCAAGAATTAATTAGCGTAATGCAGTCAAGAGCGAGATGGCAGTAGCAGCAGAGCAGAAGCAGCCAATTTTTTAGCCATCTTGTTGCATGCCACACAGTCGGTTAACTGCTCCTTGCCTGCCTGCCCGGGTCCTGGCCAACTGATCGTGAAAAGTGTTTGTCGAGCTTCTACTTATTTTTTTTCTTTCTGTTTTTCGGCTGCATTGAGGGCCGGACTGGGGCAGGAGACGCGTTTTTATGACCATTAAATATGCGTGGCATTTACATGATGACGCGGTAGTGCTGGGAGCATGCTGCAACAGTTTTGCGCACTAAATTGGATGAGATTACCAGCTTTAAGGACTGCTGCCTGGCGAACAACGCTGAAGTGTATAAAATGGTAAAAACTATGCGAAAGAGCGTAACTAAAACGTTTTGATTTGCTAATGAACCTAAAAGGGTTTTGTGGTGTAGTGCTTAAAGCATTTAGTTAAATTACGTGAAATCCCAGTAAGATGAGCGAGACGAAGCTACAATAGCTACAGTTGCTTCTAGCATCTGGATGAAGCTACAATAGTTAAGCCTCAAAGTAGTTATATTTATAAATAGCCAATAAGACTACGATGTTGGTGCTGGTGTTAGTTGAACTTCAGATATGCATGCTTTGTCATTTGAAAAATTTTGGATCTTAATTTAAATTTTTTTAAAAAATATATATTTTCCTAAGTAATTTAATGATTATTTTCTAATGTATAGTAGTTTTACTATGGTAAATAAATTTAATATTGTTCATACGCATATCTTTTCGTATTTTAATAATATTATACGAACATAACCATGCAATAAGAATTCTAGAAAATACCAGAACGCTATGGTTGATCAAAGATCAGTGGTCATGCCAATCACCATAAAAATCTTAGTGTCATCAAATTTCATGTCTCTAGCTTTTAAAATCTGATATAAATTCTAAACGATATGGAATATACATATGAATAAAAAAATAGGCGTCGGCTTCACATACGATGTAAGTCTCTTCCTTACTTCATACTCATTTGCCAAGTCGACGCCTCTTTAAATCTCTCAAAATACATTAAAAGGTTCATATGACGTACTCCGTGCTACTCTCACTCTATTAATTAAACAAAAAAGGATGCAATTTACAACTTTTGCATTTACTGCAAAGATGCCAAGAATCCGCTTGACTGTTGTCCTCCCAATCAGCCCAGTTGCAATTTAAGCTTTGCACTGCGCCGTGTAATTCAAAATAATCTGCACTCACTTTTCCGCCATTGGACATTTGCTCATTCGCAGTGCATTAATTAAATTTGCGCTAAATTAAAAGCTTTTGTGCGAAGGGAATACCCCTAGCATTCCTGCAACAGCTAGCCCAAAAAAGAAAAACAAAAAACAAAAACTTGCCGCTGACAGGCGACCAGGTGAGCCGCTAGAGCTGACGTTGAGCCCGGGGCAAATGTCTGGGGCTGGGCTCAGCGCCATTTTGTAGCCAGCTGCATGTGGCAGGCGACAACAGCAGCAACAGTAACAGCAACAGCAACCAAGGTGAACCGCAGCAACAACAAAAATGTTGCAAGCGGAAGAGAAACCCAAAAGCCAAAAGCGTTCAACCAACAACAACATTGCGCAGTGTGAAATTTTAATGCACAAATTGCTGACTGCAAGTGTGTGTGTGTGTGCGAGTGTGTGTGTGTTGCCCAACAGTCAACCAAGCAGCCAACCAACAAACATCAACAACAGAAACGGCAGCAACAACAACAACAACTAGCTGCGATGCGCAACGTCAAAAGCAAAAACTTTTGTTGTCAGTCTGTGACAACAGCAACAACAACAACAACAACAACAACAACGTCAGCTTGAGGCAAACAACAACAACAACAACATGAGCGAACGGACAGCCACATTCATTGGCGGCACAAAGTTTTCACCTGTCGTCGAGTCAGCGCGTTGATTGCACCCGCTCAGCTTCACCTTAGCCCCGCCCGCGCCTCTCGCTGATTGTTGCCATTTGTTTGACGATCCTCGCGAGTCGCGAACGCCATGTTGAAAGGGTGTGTGTTGTGTGTGTGTGTGTGGCTCTGTGGCTGTGTGTGTGGCACAGTCAATCGCTGGCCAGTCAAGCGTCACGTCTGCGGGGTTAGGCTCCTAGGTTTTTGCCAAGTTCTTGGCCATTTTTGTTGTTTTCTTTTATTTATGCCCCTCGGCCATAAAACTATTCGCATAGGGGAGCAGTCGCTGTTGCCTGTTGTTGGCTGCTTGTTTATTGCATTCATTTAGCGCATTCTAAAAGAAGAGAAACCCTTTTGCTATTGTTATTGCAGTGCTTAAGCAAGCAGCAAGTTTTATGGCGCCAACACACGCCATCTTAGGAAGCGAATCAACCAACCCGAAGCTACCAAAACACTTGAGGGCATAGAAGCCAGCAGGGGCAATAGCCTATCAGCACTTTAAGCTTAGCATGCAGTGAATATTTTTGGAATAGAAAATCATATGGCTCAAAGAAAATTCAATTAGCTTGAAGTGATTGTGTATTAATGAATAGAAATAAAATGCTTATATATGTTCTTCTCTATATGTATACCACATACCCTATTGTAAGCAAATAACTTTTAATGAACTGTTCTATATAAGAAATCTAAAATATAAATGTATATTTTATAAAATAATAATTAAGTAAACTAACTAACAGAAAATAAAAAATTTATTTTTTATTAAAATAAACAAAAAATATGAAAATAATATATATACGTATATAATAAATATAAAAGATCTAAATATTATCAGCTTTAAATTAATAGTTTTGTGTTATATAAGAAATTGGCACAATTCAAGTGAGTATTTGGAAAGTAGGGATATGACATATATAAAGATATATATTTTATAGATATGATATATAATAGATTTATAAAACAAATGTTTCGTTCTTATATATTATGAATGTTATAAGGCCTTTTTAGAAATTATTTTTTCAACCCATCACCTATAGAATATATGAAATGAATTATATCTAATATCTGAAATATATTCTTCAACGTATCTCTTTATGTTCTCTTCAAAATAATATAAAGCTACAATTATATAAACATTAGCAAAGTATTTGGATTCCTTATCCCAAACACACTGTGCTCTTTAAACATGTAAACGTAGTCATTTTAGCGCTCTTGCCTTATTTGCAAATATTTTTTCACAATTCAGAAATTTCATTATTTTTCCTCTTCATTCTCAGAATTTGACATGCAAAATATTCCAAATATTCCAAAAAGCTGTGCAATGTGCTTTATGTAGAACTGCTGCATGTTATTCGCCACATAATATACCGTTTCTCTATTTTCTAAAATCGATTTGCTCATAATACAGAACTACAAAACGTTCACACCTGTTTTATTTTTTCCAAATTTTATTTGGGTTATTCATGCATTTGATTTCATTCAATAATTTGCTAGTAATTCTCAGAAAACTTTCTCACTGATCTTTCATTTAGCAGGTCTTTACGTGATATCTTTTGCTCACACACACGCAATCCGTGTCCATTTCTGTGGCGTTTCTCTTGCGACTTGCCCCATCACATCTGTTTCCCATGTTTCGAGTCTTTATTCACATTTCTGTCTCTCTCTCTCTCTTACTCTCCCTCTCTCTGTTTCTATATGTAGAATATTTTGCAGTTTTCGTCTGCGCTGTTGTTAATTGTTTGTTTTTGCACTGACAGGCTGATTGTTGTTGCGGCAGTTGTTGTAGCTGGAGCTGAGCAACACCCACTTCCTGTTTATGTTAATTTCTTGCACGGTCTGGCAACGCTTTTTATCAGCAACTACGATGGGAGACAATTGCTGCATAGGCACAAACCATAACATAAATCTTGGCCAGCCTCCCCAGCCCAGTTAAACACACAATTCAGCCAGCAGCGTTTGCTGCCCGCCAGTGTTGGGAACTGCGGTAAGAATGTGTGTTTGGAATTCCAGACGAAAATGATTGGCACGCAAAAAGGGCTTTCCACCTAAGAGGTGTTCGCAGCCATTACGTGCAGCTCGATGCATTTTAATGATGTGCCGGACTGGCCGCAATATAATTTCAATTTTTGCATCTTTCAGCTGAAAACTGGAAATTGATTGCAGCAGCAGCAACTGCAGCAACTGCAGCAGCAGCGGCAACAAAAGCCTGCAACATGCAACAATTGCAGTTGGTTTAATGAGCTTAAAAATGCGCAGAACAATGAAGTTCCAGAAGGCAGTCGAGTCGCTAACCCTCTCTCTTTTTCTCCCTCTCTCTCACTCTCTCTTTCGCCCTGTTTCTCGATTCAGCTGGCAGTCAGTGTAATTAAATGCAATTTTATTGCCACGATCAAGTGCAAAAGGGCAGAAAGCGCAAAATGGCCCAGCTAGGTGGGCTATAAAACAGGCTCTGAGCGATAGCGGAACCAAGTGTTGAATTGCGGGCGCTGCTAACTTGATTTATGCAACAGTGCCGCCCCCTGTCGGCCGGCGCTCGAACTTGTAATCCCACTTCCCCTCTTCCCCCTCCTCCACCCCTCACCAAGACAACAATGACGGAGTAATTAATTTCAAAGTAAACAATTTATCAAGTGCTTGCGGCCTGCTCAGCCATCCACCCAGTCAGCCAACCAACCAGCGTTGAGTTGAAGATCCGACGGACAACTGACAGCGAACGGAAAGCGCTTCAAGTGGGCAGCGCCAATTGCCAGTGTTGGCAAGCGCCACTAAGTGTGCCCCCGGGAGGCTGTAAGTTCACTTCAAGTGCAGCAAGTGCAACTTCAGCATGATGTGAATGCTCCCAAGCGCACTCTAACAGCCCGATATGCATATACATACATATATGCTTAGATATTGATTTGTAGTAAACATAATGCTATTATATTAGTGGATTTTGGGTTCTGAATATTAGTATAACATTATGGTTTTCTCAAAAGGTAAATGTTTACGGTCATGGTTGAATAAATCTCTAAGGGCCTGAGTGTTGTCTTGGTGGAAATCGTTATAATCCTTTTATAACTATTATAGATAACTTGTTTAGATAATTTGCCACTGCTAATCAAGCATGTTCATTATGCATATATACCCAATAATAAGATATAATATATATATTGATTTATAATTAATGATTCGGATGTGGAGACAAAATTATTACTTTAACATTCTAATGGGTTATATGACATTTAATTCTATATAATTTTGTTTGTCACAGAGTTCAAATTTCGATTGCATTTTCAAGTTAAAGAAGATTTGAATAATAGCTGATTGAGTGAGTCCTACTCGTGTTCCAAATAGTCAAATACTTAATAATAAAGAAATATATTTTATAATATAATTATAATAATGGTTTAATAATTATAATGGTATATATTTTATATTCTTTTTTGCATAATTTTGTAAATTTGTATGGTTAACTGAACTTTTTGTTGGATATTATTTTAATTTATTCTCTATAATACAATAATAAGTAATCCCATTTCAATGAATATATTTATATACATTTTTACATATTTATATAAATAGTTGTATATATTTATTTTTCTCTGTATTTTTATTTATATATATTTATATATTCTTAAGTACCCGACATCCACCATCGACACCCAACGCGTATTCAACAGTCGTTCACGACCGATTGCAACTTTCTTACTTGTTTTTAATTGGCCCTCGAGTCAAGATGGCAAGATAATAATCCCAGCTATAATTAAGAGTGCCAAAAATGTAATTCCCGGCTGCTGCAGTTTGCCAAGCACTTTTGGGGTGGCCCAAAATGCATTAAGCATTTGCGGAAGAAATTTTATTAAAATCGGCTACGTGCTCATCAGCATATAATCAAGGCTTGCACTCGAGGTTGAGAGTCGCTCGAACTGCAATTTAAAACAGATTACAATTATTTGATTGTTCTCTCTCGCTTTCGCTCTCTCTCTCTTGCTCTCTGCGTCTCTCTTTATCTCTTTATCAAAATTTACTGCTCTGTAACTGGGCAAAAAAGTTTTCTGTGCACACAGCCATAAATTCGCTCCGATTATTCCGAAAGTATTATCAAGATATGCAAGACTTTACGCACTTTTTCTTAACGCCAGAGGGCGCTGCCATGAATCATGCCAAAGTCCAGAGTGAATCATTAGCAATATGAATGAATGAATGAATTGCTTGTCTTGTGGTCTGTTGCTAAAAAGAAATGTACACACATGCTCCGCACACACACACACTCACACACACAACACAAACATTCACTTGAAAGCTAAACAAAACTCAAACGAACCGCTGAGCCCAGTCGCATTCGCATTTGGCGTCCGCCAGGTTTCCCTTTGACAGATTCATAAATTAAGACATTCAACAATAAACAAATAAACAACACCAAACACAATGCAACAACAAGTTTGAATGCTTGTTAAAAAGATTATGCGACTACTTAAATGCCCTGTAAATTAGCTGATCGTGTTCAGCGTGAAGACTTTGTAGTCAAATATAGATTGAATAGAGAAGATTATGCATAGAATCGAAACTATTAACAACTGTAATAGACTAGAATATATTTTTGCCGGAAGTACTTTAGTATCTATATTAATTTTAGTCAATTTTAGCTAATTTATAAAATAGATAAGAATTAACTAAAAAATTCAACTGTAATAAACTCCTTGATTTATAAAAACCCTGTACTTCAGTTTGGTAACTTCTTACAAATTATAATTAAATAAATAGTTAAATTTTTCTAAAAATAAAAATTGGAAAAATTAGCATATAACCAAGAATACATCTACAAAATACCCTGCAACTAGATTTCTTGTTTATTAGTAACTTTTTTTCAATGAATAACTTCTGTTTGGAAGTTACTTTTGCATATTTTCAGTATACCCCTAATCGTTATTTACAGGGCATGTAGAAGTGCACGTGTTTGTGGTTTGGCTTCTTTTTGTTAATAATAAATGCAGAAGACAGCAGCAGGCAGCAGGCAGCTTCAAAGAGTTTGTCAAGCGGCAGAGTCTGTCGCTAATTATGCGAATGGCAGACCCCTACCGGCCCTCTATAGACCCGGCCCGCTCCCGTGGAGCCGTCGCACAGTCTTCCCGCATGGTCTGTCTGCAGCAATTGCGTTACACAAAGGCGGAAAAGAGCGGCGAACGCCAAAAAGCCAAAAAGCGACGGGCCGAATGACATGTGAAAATATGCAAATGCAAAATATCAAAAGTGAATGAAAATTGAGTCTGGCTGGAATTGTTGCTACGGGTCGGAGCGACTTCCACCGTCCAGAGTGGGGTCAAGGCGGGCGGGTGAAGGGGTTACTCCACTCATTAAATATAATGGCGAGACAGAAGACAACAGACGGAGTTGTCAACCACACTGCGTTTTAATTATGATGTCGAAATACGCATTAATTGCCAGTGAAAAGCGTGTGCACCCTACTCGCGGCTACACCCTACTACAGTTTAGCCAGCCTGACAGCAGTTCATGCAATTTTGACAAGCGTTTTAAGTGTGCGTCCATGCGTCGACAGTTGTCAACTCTCATTGTGCCCCATATACGACATCCATGTCCATACAACTCTATCTGCATAACCAACTTGATTTCGACTCTAGATAAACGCCAGTTGCTGTGTGTAGGGTATGCAGGCAGAGGGGCATGGGGGTTGTCACGCAACTGCACTCTGATGTTTCTTAATGCATTTGGACATTTGGCACTTAATTATTTGCAAATGTGAAGAGCATGAACTGCAGCCGGCGAGCGGGTAGGGCGGGGCACTAAATCCGAGGTCAAAACTTAAAAGGAGCACAATTGCTGAGCGACAGACAGTTCAAAGGAAATGGCACTGGACTGGGGCTCAATTTGAACTTTTAATGCACATGTTTGAGAAAATATGCATACATATAGTGTATGTGAGTGTGTCTGTAAATATTAAGTTAAAATAATTCGATATACAAGTTATATTTAGTTCTGCTCATATATTTTATAAGATTTGTTTGACTTAAAGCTGAAACAGATGAGATCCCTGATTATAGAACGATGTCATTTTGATTGGAACAGACATGTGTAGTAGGCCAAAAGAAAGGGGATTATCACTATAGATAACTTTAAAGTTATCGATATTTATCTATAATGGCATCGATAGAATGTTATTATTACAATAAGAAGCTGAGTTCTGTAAGTTGAAGAGAAGACGAGCAGCAACATATATGTATATGTAAATCATTTAAATTAAATAAATAATTAAGATTAAAGTGTTGCAGAAATTTAAGAGAGAGTGAGGGTCATGTTAATTTACTAATTAATAATCATAGTAATTATAAAACTATTGCTTACTACTAATAATAAAAACTAAAATAGAACTAATAATAAGCATAATAATAAATTGTACTACAATAATTTCTCAAAAGTCTGAATTGGACTTACTGACATTTAATAAATGTTGTATTCAATCCATTTTTAGTCGATCGATCTTCAAGTAAAACATTAATTTTCATCCAAATTAAAATTTCTTTTATGTAAAACAAAATAAAATAAAATACTATAATTATAAAACGTTCTTCAAAATTTTGAAACATCAGAAAAGTTTCTTTAATTATTAAAAAGTATATATATTAATGAATATTTGATATCCTCTCTTCTTGCTTTAAATTTGCACGTGCCAAATGGAATTTCGAGTACCAACACTGAATCTCCACATTAATATTAGGAAATTTAATCAAATTTAGTTAATTGCAAATTCTTGTCTTTAATTAATGTGAATGTCAAATTATTGGAGATAAATGACAAAATGTGAAGCTCCAAAACTTCAAAGTCCCATAGGCAGCAGCAGAAAAGGATTGTGTGGGAAGTGGGCTTGCGGTCCCCACAATAAGGACTACCAGACGGATAATTAAGTGGCATCATTGAGTGGACGCAATTGCAAATCGCTTGCCAATCAAATGAGCCAAGTCAGGGACAGCTGACGGTCAGTTAGTTAACGGATGTGATTTATGGTAAGGCTTATATTAAAATTTCTGGACAAGCTCGGGCAGCAGACAAAATCCGAAAGCTGATTAACAGCCGCAGCTACAGTAAAGCGTGCGTGACGACAAAGACAGGCAAGACCGGATGCTGGCGAGAGTGAGGTGAGGACTGAGAGTAGGCGTGAGCGTGAGCGAGAGCGAGAGGTAGCTAGCTAAAGATGGAAGCGTTTTGGAGCTGCTTTTAATTAAAATAGACAAATGGCGCACGATTGAGCACTCGGTGGTTCGTTTAGCCCCCCTCAGCCCTCTGCAGCCACCGCTGGCGCAGCTGTGCGCCTAATTTATGAAAAATTCACAAAACGAACTTATCAATCATAATACTAGATACTCCCCATAGCCCGCGTCCTTGCCTCGACTGTGGCTACATTGTTGGACGCTGTCAGGCTTTTTTGGCAGTCAAGGCACGTGCCACGCTGCCGGCAAAGAGCTGCTGCTGCTGCTCCTGCTGATGCTGCTGCTGCTGCTAGTGCTCAAAGGCAACAATTCAATAGAAAAATTGCAAAAACGTTGCAAAGAGTCCGGTTGCAACATTTCTTCTGTTGCAGTTGCAGTTGCACTTGCCAAACAGCAGTTTGCAACGCTCATCGTTTATTGTAATTGTGTGTGTGTGTATGTGTGTGTGTGTGTGAGTGAGAGAGATGGTGGTGGGGGTAGTTAAGGGGCAGCATCGGAAGTGCGGGACACCGACCGAGTGCCTGATGAAGTTGTTGATAATGCGGTGGATGCTTTACTTTAGCCAATTTGGCTCTGGCAGCCGCTCAGCAATGACACGTTGTACGTGACCTGTTGGCCAAATGCCCACTGTGAAAGAGATAGGGCGAGCAATCAAAGAGATAGAGAGAGAGAGAGAGAGTGAGAGAGATAGGTATACGGAGGCAACTGCAGCAGGGCGCTTGTCAAGCTTTGATCAGGCTTTTAGCTGCCAGGTGGCACATCATTTATCAGTCTCGCGCAACTTGTCACAAATACAAATAGAATTTCTGAGCATTATATGAATAATATCAAGCAAATATTCTATAAATATATTATATTATATTCAAGATTATTTATAATTCAATATATAATGTTAAAAAAAAAATTTATTATTATTTATATTTTTTTATTACTTATATTTTTATACCATGAGCCCATTGAAAATGGGAAATCATGGTATAATGGTTTTGTTAAATGTATGTAACAGACAGAAGAATATATATTCTTGATCAGGGCGACGAGCTGAGTCGATGTAGCCCTGTCTGTCTGTCTGTCTGTCTATCCGTTAGTCTCTCCGTATGTTTCAACACGTCGATTGAAGCATCTATAGCGAGCTAGAGACTTGAATTTTTTTGTTAGGACCGTGTATAGCACGCGCAGGTCAAGACCAGAAAGAAGAAGAGCTGAAAAAGAGTTATAGTTCTGAAGAGGAGATGTTAGTTTGCATATGTATGCAGCAGAGGCAGCAGAAAATACTCTGATTGGTTGCTAACTGATAGAGAGTTTAGCTTACGCTAACTCAGAGAGACGGTTAACAGTTGAGGGCGACTTCGAGTGAAAGTCTCGCTGCCCTATATAAAGCCAGCTCAAGATCAGAGGAGCTGCTTCTTGCAGCAGCAGCAGCAGCAGAAAGTGCTTTGATTGGTCGCCTAATGATCGAGTCTGAAGACTGACTCAGAAAGAGGCTGAAGATTTGAGGTTGACTTGAGCGGAGCTGTCGCTGCCCTATATAAAGGCAAGCCTGCTGCAGCGCAGCTTCAGTTGCATTCCTCATCTTCTGGTGGTCAGTCGTCCAGTGCAGCGCGGTGCTTCTCCTCTTCTTCTGTCTGTTGGTAAGTATTAATTATTATAGTTAAGTATGTTAAGCGAAAATGTAAAAGTTATACTTTTAATGTTTATTTATGATAAATTAAATATTATTAATTATTATAACGTTCATATTAGTAAATTATTAAGTAAGGATTCATATGTACAAATATCAATTACTTTAGCAGTCCGTATCTGCGTTAATGGTATTTTTTAGTCAGGCAAGCCCGACTAGCACTTCGACTTCCTCTCTAAGTCTGAGTTGTTAAAATAAAGTTGTGTTTTTAGTAATTTATTGTTAGATATATAATTTGTATACATTAACTTTAAAACATAATAAAAGGCTATTTACATAGCGAAGTTGCGTGTAATGCATACGGAGATTACGTAATCCTAAGATTTTGGATGCCACGCCCCATTCGCTTCACAGCGCTCAGGGTATCTCCTAGTCGACCAGATTTCGACAAGAGCACTCTTACTTGTTTTATTATTAATTACTTGAATATATACTTGAAATTTTATTGATTATATTTTAAATTTTTTATGTATAATTATATCTTATTTATAGATATTTAATTTAAACTAAATATCATGTACGTTAAATACCAAAACTTAATTAAAACCAAATGCAAATTTCTGAATTTAATTCAATTTAACTAATATAAATTTCAATATATAACTTCAAAGTAGTTGGAGAATCAAAGACCAGACACGCGACTACAACAATAAATATGCTGCTTGCCTAAGTTGAGCAAGAAGAAAAACATAAATAAATAAGGAGACAGTGACGACAAAGCAGCCAATGAAATTTCCAAGAAATTTTAATTATTCAACATTTTTAACGCCAGGCAAATGGGTAAGAACCGAAGAAACCAAAGCAAAAAACCGACGGCAAACTAATTAAAGACACGTCCACCTACAAAAACTAAGATAGACCGAAGGAGAAGCTAGGATGGGAGAAGAGAAGCAGAGAGGCAGGCACTTCGCGCAAGATCTTTGGCAGAGCAATTCGAAAAATCATACAAAGTTATATAGTCATCAAGTGTACATCAATCATAGGCCGCAAGAAGTTGGGAGTCTCGGCTGATGGCTGCTTTGTCTGCTGCGGCCGCTGAAACAAAAAATGAAACCACAAGAAAAGCGTGAAAAATTGTCGGGCATGACGCAGTTCGTGCAACGCATCCCCAGTCAGAAAGCAACAACAACGACAGCAGAAGAAGCAGACAAAATGCATTTGAGCATTGCTAAATTTGGCCCAGAAACCACGTACGAAGAACAGGCAGACAGGCAGAGCCAAGCACCACCAAGCACCACGCAGCACCACCAAGCACCACTGATGCTGCGATGCCATGTGTAGGCATTTTGCTGATAATTAGCGGCCTCTGCAAATGTGAGGACTTTGCGCCCTAATTGATAAACGTGCCAGCCAGCTCTAGAGTACCCGATACCCAGTTCTTGGTTCTCAGCTCCCAGTTCCCTGTTTGCAGTTCCATTCCCAGTTCTTTCGCAATGCCTACTCCCTGTTCCTGCCCCGCTGTCGCAGTTTCTGCCAGGTCTGCGTTTGTCTAGCGCCCCGTTTGCTGCCGCCTGGCTCCCTCTCTCTCGCTCTCTGTCTCTCTTTCTCTCCCAGCTCCCCTGTGCGCTCTGGCGTAAAAATTATCTTAATGGACAATTTAAGAATCACTCATTGTGAATTATGCGGCGCATTTAGCTGCCGCGTAGAGTAGTAGTCGTTGCTCCGAGATCTGGGCAAATGGGCAAAGGAATGTGTGCTCTGTCGTAAGTTTTCTGATGCCCTTCCAGCGGGGTATTTAGGCTTAACATATTTATTAGAGGATCTACTCATTAAATCAATTAGAGTCACGATAGGAATAACAATAATTATATATACAATTTCATTAAAATTCTAATCATATATCAGCTTTATGCTCTATTCCAATAATCCAACAATAATATTATTAAATCTGCATAAATTTCCATCACATTAAAGAGTATCTAAACATTCATTTACCTTATGCTATTTGTATACATTTTTGTTTCATTATTCTTGATAAGCATTGCAAAAGTTTCGAGTTCGTAAATGTTTTGGAAAATCTTCAACGAGAGGCAAATGAAATGCGTAATGTGTGGAAGATATCCGATGGAAAGAGCTGCCCATTACCAAACCAGGCAGGGCCATGTGTGCCACTCGAGAATTGTTTTTGGGGTCTAGGGTCTAGGGAAATGCTCTAAGTCATCACTCAATGCTACAGCCGCTAAAAACAATCAACAGGCCAACGAAGAACTATGCGAAATTATTATAGAACTTGGAAGAGGGACGGCAGGTTGTAGCAGGATCTGTCTCAAACTCTCTCTCTCTCTCTCTGTCTCTCTCTGTCAGTCTGTCAGTCAGTCGCTTTGTCTGTTGTCTGCTGTCGGTTCGGTGCGGCCCGTCGCTTTATTCTAATGACTTTAATGAAATTCTTAATTCCCAGCAACGAGAATTTATTATTGTTTTATTTTGGGGTCTGAAATTGTGATTGCTCGACGGCTCTGTCGCATGTTGTGTGGCCACTCAAAAATAAACCCCCGGCAAGCAGCGAAGTGAGGTGGAGTCAAGTGCTATGCAGTGAAGTGCTGCACGTTGGGTTGGGCAGCCAGTTCCACTGGTAGCGGCAGCAGTAGCTACAGTTTCCAACTTCCAATCTTTCGGGCCAAGCTGCTTATGGCCAATCGAGAGGGGGAGAGAGGGAGAGATGGAGTCGGGAGCTGGGACAAATGCAGATTAATCAACTACTCACTGAGTTTACCTAGCCGCTGTATGTGATTTTCCGCCCGCCACGCCCCTAATGCCCCCCTTTTGCGCTACTGCCGCCTGCCACTTTGCCAGCTGATTAATGTCTTACACGCGACGTTTTAATACCAATTTTTTATGCATATTGCAAAGCGAATAAAACGCAAACACAAAACGCGCCAAGCAAAGTGAAAAAGTTGTAGTCACTGCAGCCGTGACATTTCCTGTGCGTGCGTGAGGCGAACTACAGTGAAGCCTGGCTAAAGGAGATATATGAAATTTGATGTAGATTCTATAGTTAATAATAGAAACTGAATAAAACTAATACATATTTGACTATTTATATAAAAAAAGCTAATTGATACAGTGAAGCACAACTAAGATGAATATTATATTAACAATCAATTAATTTTGAGAATGTGTTCAAGAAGAGATAAATAAATCAATTTGAATAATAATTTCTATAACGTTAAGTTGAGCAAATGTACAGTGAAGACTAGATTAGTAATTATACAATAGATACCTATTAAAGTTCCTCCGTAACATACTAAACCTCTGATACACACAAAATATCTGGATATTTTTCCTTACATTAGATTTCAAATTGTAATGAAATCAACATAGTTCTCTATCTGTCGTAGCCACAGCCCACTGTAGTCTTTTAAGAGGGCCCCCCAATTCGTGCCGGTCAGAAATATTCATAATGTTGTTGCTATTCGCTGGAGGATTGAAAGGTGTTAATGCCAAAAACTTGCACAAGATTTGTACACAACTAATTTCAGCGCATTCACAGAGACGGAAAGTTGACAACGGACTGACATGCGAGCGACCAAAGCTGATGCCAAAAAGAAAACTCAAACTGGAATTGAGCCTTCGCAGCTCTCATGGCCGATGAGCAATTGCAGATAGCGCTCAAAGCACATCTCTTACCAGTTTGGTAATTAAAAAGAAATTTGTAAGCCTGCTCGACAGCCAACCCAAATACATCCTGTTCGCATTTAAGAGGCGCCCCTCTAGCTGAGTTAATAGCCTTCCACAGTTATTGGTTAAGCACTTCGGGTTCATCTTTTCTGGAGCGTGGTATATCATTGTGTTAAATTAACCAATTTTCGTTACATTTCTATTTTACCTCGTTGCCTCGTTGCCAATTAGCGGCAGCTAAAAAGTTGAATTCAGGTGTCATTCGAGGCACCTTTTTGATGACTGGCCATGATTGAAGGTGATTGCACCTCACAACTTCTCAATCACCTCAGCCAGCCTAATGAGGCACGTTGCACGTAGCACGTTGAGCATTGCAACCTTTCGGTTGCATCCGAATCACTTCCGATTTGGTAATGAACAGGTATAAAGAGCTACAGCTCTAATTGGGCTTACGACAGCGGTGTTTAGAAATGTAGTTGCTCTGGCTTTTCATCAGATAGAAATACTTAATCTATTATACAAAAGACAAGAGCCATAAAATATGATGGACAATTACTTAAATATACGTTGCTTTATGTTCAAATAGTAGTTCAAATAGTCTGTTAATATTGTTCTATAAGAAGTATGAAAAGAGCTCATAAATAAAAGACTTTAAGTAGAAAATGTTATGCGTATATAAAATAAATACTGTGCTGTGAATATTTTTCAAATATAGATATGTATTTTAGAACAATTTTTTTTCAAATATGCAGTTTAATTGCAATCTTTCTTTTGATATGATCATTTGAGATCTTCTGAGGTGGTAACTATATGAAGCAAAGATTGTTACAAGTAAAAGAAATCGGACTTTGAAATCTATTATTCAGAAGAATTTAGTTTAGTTTTTAGGTTGTAGTTTTTGAGTTAGTTTAAAATTGATGGGGATTTTTTATATACATTTTTTCTTCTTAGTCTCAGGAAATTGTAATTTTATGTTTAGGTAGAAAAGATCTTGAGTTTTGTACTAATAATCTAATAATATAAATAACACATAAACCAGAAAATAATCAATTACAAAAATATTTAATGAATTTGTATTTACAATACAATACAATGATTTTCGAATCACATGAAAAGTATTTTTAAATTTAATTTATTAATATTTGAGTAACATAAATAGGTAAAATTTCAAATTTAAATGAGCTTTAAACTTGCTCTTCAGCATATATATTTTTTATACCCTGAGCCCATTGAAAATGGGAAATCAGGGTATAATGGTTTTGTGAAAATGTATGTAACAGGCAGAAGGAGGCGTGCCACACCCCATAAAGTATATATATTCTTGATCAGCGCGACAAGACGAGTCGATATAGCCCTGTCCGTCTGTCCGTCCGTCCGTCCGTCCGTCCGTCCGTCCGTCCGTCCGTCTGTCCGTCCGTCCGTCCGTCCGTCCGTGTGAACGCTGAGATATTTTTAAGTACGCAACGTAGAGACTTGAAATTTTACATGAATACTCGATAATACCATACGCTGCACAAGTTTATAAAATTTTTCCGATAACTCATTCCATTTCGATTTTATGAGCATTTATCGATAATTTTAATGTGTTTTTAAGGCGTGGTTGGTACATCGTTTGAGCTAGAGATTTCAAATTTGCTGTGTAGTTGCGTGCAATGAATACGGAGATTACGTAATCTTTAGATTTTGGATGCCACGCCCCATTCGCCCCCAATAGCCCCCTATTTGTAAAAAGCGCAAATCAAATACTAAAGACTTGTGCTTTGGCACATACGTACATATGGATGCCATTAATAAGTTGTGAAAGTTTGATGCACTTAGTCCATCGCTAAGAAAAGTTATTAAACAATTAAGTTTCCATAGTAATGCCCACATTGCAGCCCAGGCGCAGTCGCTGCGTCAACTGCGCAGTTGGCAGAGCGCGCGCTTATTCGTGCGTGCATATGTGTGTATGTGTTGTTTGTATGTATGCTTAAAATAAACGTTGAATGATTTGATATTTGACTCTTCACAGGGCTCAGGGTATCCCCTAGTCGAGCGGTCTCGACTAGAGCACTCTTACTTGTTTTAACTACGCATTACGCTCTCCTTTTTTCTGCACTTACAGACACACCCATCGACTCGCCCACCGACACGCCCAGCGACTCCTTGGCGAAACTCAATTAAAATCTAATTAAATTCCACCGGTATTTCATTCAATTTTCGCTGGTGCTAACTCACTCAAGTACACACACACTCAAATACACACACACACACAGATCCATGTTTAAGCAGGATGTAAACAGACACTCATAATGCTGCTGTGCACAACAATTATGAGCAACAACAACTTAGCCGGCATATCATTGACGAGCACTCAATGTCAGCTGCAAAACAAGCAATGACAACAGGGCAACATGACCACGCCCTCACAGTCGCCCGTCAACAAAAAAAAAAATAAATAATAATAACGCCCACACACGCACAGAGCTCAGCGCGCAGACATACTTGAAGCATGGAGCAGAAGTAGAAGCAGAGCAACAACAACAACAACAACAACAACAACAACAACAACGATACGACAGATAGGCAAATCAACAACAAAAACTCAACGGAAAAACTTTACAAACTCAATTTTCATTTTTGACAACCCAAAGAACCGCCCACTTTTCGTCGAGCAGCAGAAAATGTTCTCATATTTAAGAAAAATATTTGTTTATATGTGGATAAATTTACGACTACTAGAGCTTCGCCCAGTGGGAGGGTAGTTAGTCGGGGGATGATGGTGTTTACATTATTATCTTTAAGAAGGTGTCAGCCACAGATGGCCCACCCCATCCACTTTTTCAGCTGACAGATTCATCCAAGGCGAGAACTGACACACACACACATGAGTTATTTATAAGTTGTTGAATTTTCATTTTCATTTTCATTTTCATTTCAATTTCAATTTTCGGAAAATTTCATTGTCTGAAGGCGGGCAAAATTGTCAATTGCCAGGTGAGATTAGCATATCACGCGCCCAGGGAGCAGCTGCCACAGTCAGCTCTGCCTTGCTGTGTGTGCGTGTGCGTGTGAATCTGTGTGTGGCTTAGGGTGTGTCAAGCATAAGTTCTCGAAATCAATTTCTACTATAATTCGCCAATAATAAAGACAAGTGAAATGCAGTAAAAAGTTTTTTATCTTCAGTTGATAATTATTGTAGTTTAAATTATTTACGAAGACTGAAAAACAATAGAATATATTTTAGATATATGTTTATTTAAATATATATATATATATTCAAAGAATTAAATTCAATTATTAAAAACAATTTATTAAAAAAATTACATATAAACAATTTACAAAGCTATCTTTATTCAATCTTGAGTTAAACATATTTATATTTAAATATGCAAATATTTTGAATTATTTCAATGAACTTTCCTGGAATTTCGAATGTTATGTTTTGTGGAACATCTCTTGATTTGCATATAGGAAATCCAATTATTTCATAATAAAATCAAATCTTTGCACACTAAATCAATGCTGTCATTTATTTTATTTGAGATTTTTAATGATATTTTCTTTTTCCCAGCGACGACTGTCAACAGCTTTCGTAATTTATGTGCCGCTGCCACGCCCACTTGACACCACACAGGCAGGCACAGTGAACAGACTATATGCACATATAGAGCGACATATGGCCACTGTGAAGACACTGTCGCGATCGACATGTAAAGTGGGCGTGCCCGTTGCCCAGGAAGAGTTGAACATGGCGCGCCGATGCGATGCGATGGATGAGCGACTTCTTTTTGGCTACCGCATTGGCTGCTACACAAAAGGGGCGTGGCACAATACAAGCACTACAAAGTCGTTGACATATGCAAGTGGCGTACATATATACATATATAGACCACGATCCGTGACCGATCTCAATTGTCAGAAACGTTTCGGTCGCGTCTCGTTTGAAGTTGATGTTGGAAATGAGAATGAAATCGAAAGAAATAAAGAACTAGAGGCATTTTATTGAAGTTCATGCTATTAATAGGCGCATCATTTTGATGAATTGATGGCTCCCCAGTGGATCGATCATGGGTATATATATATTTATATATGTATATATGCCAGCTCCCTAGGCTGTGGGCTGTTCGCTTTCCGCCTATCGTCTGGGGCCTCGTTGCGCTCGTTTTAGTTTTGATAGTTTTTCAAAATGTTTTGCTCGCTGCTTTCGCATTGATTTTTCTCATTCGGCATTTTAGTTGCTCTTTTCTTTTTATTCTCGAGATTTTCGAAATATTTTCAAGGATGCATGGCGTGGCTGCGTCTCTGCCAGAGCCGTGCAGTCCCCGTGACTGTCGCCTTCGCTGTCTGGGCAAAATGTCGTCAAGTTAATTAAGTGATTTATGCGCCTTGAGGTCGCGCGTCTACTTAATTATCAAATAGTGTGGCATTTGGGGAATGTTTTGGGAATTATTTTCATGCCCGGATTTACTTTCGCTCTCACTCTCACTCTCTCACCGCATATGGGGAGGACCATATAGAATCGGTTTATAGCTCATGCTCGATATAATTCCAGTGGCTTATGGTAGAATTAGCTGTCAAATAGAGGCAAAACATATGCGACTATACGGAAAAATGGGTTGGACACTAACTAAATCACAGATGCAGCTCTTCATGTGGCGAAGCATATATTAATTGAGTTAAATCAGAGATTTAAGCGAATTCCAGATGCTTAAATACGAGAGTTGATTGAACTTGTAGGGCAAAGACAAATTTAAGGTATAGGGGAGCATTATAATACAAATTTAGTTTAAATATCTGTCTTTTGATATATATAATAATCGACTAATCGGAAGATTCGATTTTAAATAAAAAGAGATACGGCTAAGGAAAGGATTGATGGAAAAACTGATGGGAAATATACGGCGATAATAAGAGAGGAAATAAAGGAGAGAGAGAGAGAGAGAGAGAGAGAGAGAGAGAGAGAGAGAGAGAGAGAGAGAGAGAGAGAGAGAGAGAGAGGGAGAGAGAGAGAGATAGAGTGCATAATCGAGAGAAAATCGATGAAAACGACGAGAAATATATGGCGATAAAAAGAGAGGAAATAAAAGAGAGAGAGAGAGAGAGAGAGGAGAGAGAGAGAGAGGGAGAGAGTCAGAGTGCATAATCGAGAGAAAATCGATTAAAAAGACGAGGAAAGTGAGAGAAGAGACAGATCTATGGAGGGGATATATATTCGTATAATAGAAACAAATATGGAAAGAAAATATATTTTTTATATTTATCTTTTTTTTTACTTTTTTTTATCCCCAATAATTTCTTTTATTATTTTAATTGTTTCATAAGCTACTGTCAATATCCTTTTGTCAATGCCTTCGACTATTTAATGCCTTCCACAAGCATGCTTCAGAAGTCTTTAAAAAACACTTGCTTAAAGCTTTTCAATTAATATTCTCATATACTCCCACATCAAATATTGCGCATCAAACACATATTCACTTTACACTCCGTTTGATCTGTATATTGTGTTTACAGCTGCCCAGGCGAAAGTCAAAGGTATAATATATCCACATACATATTAAACTCTTCTCTCTATATGATGGCATACAAGGCATGCGAGTCAGAGTCAGATCTTTTTTTGCTTTTATTTATCAACACGCCCGAAGGATCTGCACACAACAAGACACGTCGAGTGTCTGTCGTGTCTGTTTGTGTGTGTGTGTGCGAGTGCTGCTGTCAGCCACTGTTAACATTATCCTGCTGATTATTGTGCATGAAAAATGGCCAGCCGGCAGAAAGCGTCGAGTAAGAGTGAACTTCGCTTTACAGGCATTAAGGCGAGGGGCAACCAAGGGCGAGGGTCGAGAGTCGAGGGCAGTGCGAGCTTTTGACCAGATTATATTTGCATGCATTTATCGATATACGCGTCATTTCGCTGCTTTTTAATAAATTTCGGATTTATGCAGCGCAACCAAAAAATAAATAAAAAAAAAACTAGGAAGCAAAAAGGTTCTGTCTCCTGACCCTAGGTCCTGGCCCCTCAGCGCATTCAATTAACGGCGCACATAAATTTACTTTGGCCATAATAATGCAGCTGAGTCCCGGCCAAGGATGCACAGGCTTCATATCCTGTTTATTTAAAGCAGCGCATCCTTCATGTATATGCAGCAAACAGAGCCAAGCGCACACATATGCGATACGAGCATTTCCATAAGGACAACACGGGCGACGGCTTAAGCTTCGACTCATAATTTATTGGGGGGCCGGGTAAGAGCGCCATGGGGCAGGTCTCAGCCGTCGATGCAGGACATATATGAAAATGGCGTTCTAATTACTTTAAGCTGCCAGACGGCTGACCCGACCCAACCCAGACGCCGGCAAGACAGCCCCCAAACAGCTGAGTCCTGCAGCGATTATTGCCTGTTTGCCCAACACAAGGACAACAAATACACAGACACACAGACACACACACGCTGTCGCCTTCCCTTGTTGACGGAGCCTTTGTTGTGGGCAGCCGAGGCTCGTCTATTAGCTAACCCCTACACGCAAATCTCAGCCCTGCTCCAAAACTAATTGCAATATGGCATTGCATCCTGTTGCTAGAACGACAGGAGGCGTGTGCCGACGCATCCTTGCGGCCATCAACATCCTGACAGCGTTGTCATGTTTGGTTGCACGTTGCTCCTACGCCCAAACTGGCGTTTGACAAGCTGACAACATGCTAGGGCGCCTATTGTCTCAACCAGGCCGCACATCCTTTGAATGTTTGCGCACGCATCACTGGCAAGGACATGCCAAATTAAAATGCAATAAAAGCGTTAATGAATTTGTGCAGCTTAGACAGCACTGCCGAATCGAGATACCCCAACGCAAGGCGTAGTTAATGAAGTGCTCAACGGCAAGAAGCCTAGCGCATAGGGGTTAAACCCATTTAAAAGGGGTTCAAACCGTTCTAGTTATGCTCTGTCAAATTTTTTATATAAGGGGTATATTAGCTGTGTGTGATAGTAATGTACGTAAGACATGAAAATGTGTTTATATATTTTAAAATTTTTTTTTTTTTATTTTGTATATCAAACTCCATTCTAAATAAACAAATTTTTTTAGGGCTCACATATATTCTGCACTAATTAAAGAAACCTCATATTAAGGAGTATCTAGCTAGTCATTCACTGCCAACTGCAGCACTCTCGTTCCGCTTATTTTGTTGGCATGGCCAAAATGTGCCGTTGATATTTCAATGTGTTGTCATTTTTGACATCGCTGACTAATTCCCTAGCCCCTACTCGACGGAGCCACACTCACACCCTGCTGTCCTTTGCCTTTAGCCACACGGAAAAAAAAAGAGGGCAGCTGTCAACATTGTCCATCAGTTTGCATTACACTTCCTGGCCGACTCCCGTAACAACTGCCAACCCTTTTCATGCCCCGCGGTTCCACTTGCTGCCCAAAAGGTCAACGAGGGGCCAGAGGGGTCGCCTAATTTAGTGGCGCACAATGTTAAGGATATTTAAAGCAAATGAGTGCACATTTATAATGACAACAAGGACAACCAGCGACAGCGACAACAAGGATCGTGTGCTCCTCTTCCAGAACTTATGGCAATTTATATGACAGTGTCATTAGTTCGGTTTATGCAGCAGATGACAAAGCAGCCAAGAGCTGCAGAGTAACGCGTACGGCAGGCTGTCGGCAAAGGGTTGAGACGATTATTAAATACCCTAAGAAGCAATAACTATACAAGAGTTGTTTAATGAAACGATAATTAATACAGAATGCAAACACATTTTAAAGAATATTTGTATACAAATTTGCAACTTATATATTTATAGAATTTTAAATTAAAAAAGATTTAATATAAAATTTAATATCTTATATATTTAAAGAATTTCAAATTAAATACTTTATAGAGTAATTTGTATTACCAACTCTAGTTATTAAATTTTTCTTATTAGACATATTTATATACCACTTTTATTATATATATACCAAAGCTGCTCAATAAAGAGTTATTATATATTTCTCTATAGCGCATTTCAACTTCGCATCAAGCCGAATCATTTTGTGACAGCTCCACAGCTTTGTTTCATTATGCCCCGACAATTATTTGCATTACCCCATCATATATATATATATTTGTACATATATATTAAATATAGAAAAAGGAGCAGCTACACAGCAAATTAAGGCATGACAAGAAAAAATGCGCACAGCTGAATGAGTTTTGGTTTTCGCCTTGTTATATATATATATTTTTTTTTTTTGGTACAAATTGAAAAAGGGACAACAGGAGATGGCATAAAAGCGACCGACGATGACAACAAGGAGGAGGACAACAGCCAGAGGACATTCTCTTTTTTTTTTTTTTTGGCAAACGTTACCCTAATGCATAATCAGGTTTAAAAATGACAACAGCGAAAATAATAACGGTTCCGAAAGTGCCAAAGGAACAAAGGCAATCAGAGGGCAAAATGTATAAAAAATTAACGCTTGCAACATTCAGTAATCAAATTTAATCGAGAACATTTTCTATTGTCTTTCATCCATGGCTGTTGTTTTCCTTCTTCTTTTTAATAATAAAAGATTGCCCAGTTGGCAATGCTTAAAGATAGCTAGCCTGAGAGCTATGTTTCGAGAGCAAAGAAATTCCATTTGCTGAAAAGAAATTTACTCTCCACATGTTGATTATTATAACTGAATTAAAAGTTTGTTGCGAAACTATGAATATAATATTTAGTTTTGGAAAATTCATTAGAATGTTTAATATGTATATTTTTTATCGATTTATTGATAAATTTTTCATGGCAAATTGCCTAAAAAGCTTATACAAATTTATATATTTTTGACAAAAAAAAAAAACAACTTATTTTTATGCTTAAAAATCAGATAAGGGTTGACTGAAAGTGACAAAAAATCATTAAAAATAATTCAGCTACACACTTAATATGACTAAAAGCAATGCTCTGTAAAACCCATTTAATTTTATATAATTTGAAAAAGTTTTTTCATTAGTCATACCTCAAAAGTCATTTGTAATTGAGTTCCATTACAAGTTAAGGGATTTTTCAGATTTTAAATTAATTCCGCTTACCCCCGCTCTGCTACAGTCCCACTCCACCTGAAAGGTGCGACGCTACTGCTAACACGTACGACTTTCGCATAACGACGACAGCCACTCATTTGTCATGGACCCGGCTCATTTTGCAAAAAAATGTTTCAACAATCTGGCAATTACACACCTCACGCATCCAGCCGGGGCACAACAGCCACCCCCTATGATCCCCGACCCCAACCCCCAACCAAGGGCAAGCCAACCCCAAAAGCGATGCAGACCAGACCAGACCTGAACCAGAGAATTGTCAATTATTAAACTTTGCATTGCAAATGAAAACATATGTTTAACAAGCGGTCCACAGACGAGCCCCCAACCAACCAAGAGCATGTACACACACATACACACACACACATATGCAAGCTTTCATATCCGTTTCCGGCTATCGGCATTAGCCAACCCCCTCACTAGCCTGGGCGGCAGTTTAGCATTGCACGTTGGAAATTAAATGTTTCAAAATGAAATTCCTCAATTGCAGTCGCCACGCTCAGACGCCGGCCGGCACCGTTACAACTGTCAGGCTGGTGGGAGGTATGGGCTGTAGCGATAGACCCAAAAGCAATAAATCCTGGCACAGGAGCTACAGCAGCAGTAACAGCAGCAGCAGCAACCCTTGCAATTGCTGCCCCGTTGGCAGTTGCTTTTCAAATTGCAATTAAACGTTTTACAAAACCGCGCTGACCGTTCGTCTGAGAAGCTGCCACCACCCACCACCCACAGCCCTGTGCCGTGCCCAATGTTAGCTAAACAAAGACTCCAACCCCGAGCTCGTGGCCACAAGCCAAAGCCCAATCCCTAGGCCAACTTCAATTCCAGGATCAGCCCTAAACTCCAACTGCAATTCACACGGCCTTCACAACTGACCAGCGTCGTGGGCTGTTGCGTTATTTCCGCTCAAGAGACGCGCCTCGCCGAAGCTGCCCAACCCCACACAAACCCCAACCCCTAGCTAGCTGCTGCGCCTGCTACTGCTGCTGCTGCTGTTGGAAGCTCTCATTGACGCCGTGCTTAATTGCGTTTGTGTTTGCGTCCGCATATTGAACGCACATTTTTGCACGTGCTGCTTGGTCCAGCCCCCTCCCCCTCGTTGCCAGGCACACCCAACCCTTGGCTTAGCACTAAACGCAACACTGTCTGCCTGTACTTCAGGTTCAATTTACAATTTTTCATTGCCGTATTTAGGGGCGCGCTTTGTTCCTGCCACGTGTGAGTTGCGCATTTTTAGCGATTCGCTGCGGTTGTCAGCCCCTTACCCGCTCCTCAACCACCCATCCTCCGCCGCTTGCACTAGCTAGCTCAAGCGCGAATAATTAAAAACTTTGCCAACTTTGCGCAAAGCGTCGACAGTTTTTTCATACATTTTTAATAACCAAGCACTCAAAATGCAATTAAATCTTGGTCAACTTGTTGGCCCAAAGCGTCGTGCGGTTTGGCTCTGCTGTGGTGCAATTGCAGTGCAACAGCTGCAAGCGTGAAATGCCACCAAATTAAAATTCCAAATGCAACAGCAAATAGTCCCAACTCCCACTACTGCTCCTCCGCCTCCACCTGCGCACACGATGACCCAGCGTTTGGAGCCACAAGGACACGCATTAGTTAAGAACTGTAAAAAGAGGATTTTGAATTCAGATTTTACGTCGAGTGGCGTTGGTAAATGGAATTTGCGTAATGCTCGTTCATTAGTTTGCCAGTTTTCCAATAGCTGAAGGCAGCAGGTGGGCTCACAGCAGATGGAACCATAGCAGATCCACAGCTGATGCCCTGATGACAAAGTATGAGTTTAGTTTTAAGAGCACGTTTCAATACACAGAGGAAAATATTGTTAGATGTAGATAGATAAAGATAAAGATAAAGATATAGATATAGATATAGATATAGATATAGATATAGATATAGATATAGATATAGATATAGATATAGATATAGATATAGATATAGATATAGATATAGATACAGAGACAGATACAGATACAGATACAGATATAGATACAGATACAGATACAGATATAGATACGGATACAGATACAGATACAGATACAGATACAGATACAGATACAGATACAGATACAGATACAGATATAGATATAGATACAGATACAAATACAGATACAGATACAGATACAGATACAGATACAGATAAAGATACAGATACAGATACAGATACAGATACAGATACAGATACAGATACAGATACAGATACGGATACAAATATATTCACATATACAGATACAGATACAAATATAGATACCGATACAGATACATATATAGATACAATGAATGCAGCAAGTGCGTAGTCATCAAAAACTATTAAAAAGCTAACGAATATTAATGAAAAGAGAATAGAGACTAATTCACTCTCCGAGTACAGTATGTCAGAAAGTCTGCAGACTAAACAAATTGTGCGAGATGCCAAAACTTTCGCAACTTTAATTAAATGCATCTTTTCGCTCAGTGCCTGACTCATTTAGCATGTAAACTGTGCGCCGTGTCGCTGATAAAATTAAAAACCATTTTGGAGCCACAACAAAAAGCCGAAGCAGAAGAAGAAGCACACGACAAACTACAGGACAGAAACTGCGCACATGGAAGCCAGCTAGATATGCTAACTAGAGTGTACAACTTTTTTCGGGGGCAGGATCTAGTATTTGTTATGCATGTATGTGAGTGTGTGTGTGTGGTGAAGGCTACTGGCAGCCGGCAGCAGGCAGCACCTATGCATGGACAGAAGGAAGCAGGATGGATGAGCGGCAAGGATTGCCGGGATGGTCATAAAAATTTCATTGGACATTTTTAGTGAAGCTGCTGGCCGTGTGCCGTGGCTGGTAACAGTTGGTTAATGACAGTTAAAAGCCATTTGGCTAAAAGTTTTTTGCATATTAAAAACATATTTTGGCAAAGCTGAGCGCAAAGCAAATTAGTGGCCGCACGGCGACGTGGGGAAGCGATATAGCCATGACTGAGCCAAAATCAATCACAGCCAATTAGGCTAAGGCGCTTTTTATGATAGGAACCGAAAGCCGGGTGCGGGAGCGGGCGGGGTGGAACGTCTGATAGTTTTAAGTCCAGCTGATGATGTCCTGCTGCTGTGGCTGTTCCTGACATTCAAAAGGAAACAGCAGTCGATGGCGACTGGCCATTAAATCTAATCGCATTAAATGCGCAGCTCTATCAAAGCCCACAGCAACCACCGCCGCAGTCCCGAACAACGAACACCAAAAAAGAAAATAAAGTGGAGAATTTCAACAACAACAAGAGGAACAACAAGGACAACAATCCGCTGACAGTTAACGCAAATTTATCGATTGACGATTAAAAGGACGTTGCCAGGCGACAGTCGCATACTAAATGGGCTCCTAGGGTGCCTCTCCTACGAGTAAGAACGAAAATCACAGGAAATTAATTACAATTACGCTAGACGATAAACGCTCTATGCACCCCCTCTCCAAGCAGAACGGGCAAAAGGGAACTGCTGGACTAGAATCCGCGCCATATGCTGCTTTACTGCCTCAGTGGTTATCGGGACATTTGTCCAGTTTTTATTCGACACATTTTTAGCATTTTAAGTGCACGAATCAATTGTGTTTGCTTATCAAACGCGTCCACAGCAAATGTCAAATCACCAACTGCGTAGTCCCCTGGAACAATCATAATCATATTGTGGGTTATGGTCGGCAGCGAGGGTGGGTTGGTTACTTGTGCCACTGTATGGAAACAAATCGATTGGAAAATCACAATAAAAAAAGTGCTTTGTGTGCGCTCCGTGTAGGGGTTCGCCATGAAAATCAAAGATAATCAGCGTATTGTTGAGCTAAGTATGAAAATTTGCAGATTAAGTGTATGAAGGATTAATCTGATAGATTTCCCCTTTAAGCATTGATTAAGTTACTCCAGTACGATTATTTTATATTTTTATTATTATTATTATTAAATATATTTGAGTCCGTACAAGTTAGAGGAGAGGGGAGGGTTAGTTAGCAATTGGGTTCTGTCGCATTTCTTAACTATAGCAATCAGATTTGAACTAGCTTTTCAGTGATTTATTTCGAAATAGAGTAATCTAAATAGGATTAATAGTTGAAGCTTTCAGGAAATCATATGGATTTATATCTTGATTTTATTAATAAGGCATGAAAAACATGAAGTTTGGAATTTAGCAGATTTTGTAGCCATTTGCAATTCTATACTTTTTCTAGAATTAACCTAAAAAGCTGTTATCTAAGCAAACAACATTCAAAATAGTTTTTTTAATCATACTCCATCTTCTGGCTTGCATCTTTCGTAAATGAAACACATTCTTAAAAATAAATCCCTTCAAGAATCAGAACTTTGCACACCTGCACACACTCGTGAGTCACGAAACAACCCTGATGCTTGTGCGTGATTGACAATGAAAAATATTAAAAATTAGTTCCCTTAAAAACTCCATTGCGTGCCTCACGAATGCATTTTAATATGTAAATCCTATTTAAACTAAATGCAGTCTGCAGTGCGTGATTCATTTGAACTGTTCAAGCATTCAGCTCACCTATATGACTAATGTGAGAGCACTGCCAACCATACCTCCGAAATACTACAGATTATAATGTTTGAACAGGTGAGGAGAATGCCCTGAAAGCTTTATATGCTGATACCAAGCTTAAATATCCCAAGGATATTTCTGGTTCGCTCTTATGAACTGGCCACATCAAAGTATATCGCATTTGAAACCGCAAGCCAATTTAAATACTCATATGTGTTGTTTATATGATAATCATTTAATACCCTGTACAAGTTAGAAATATGAATGAAAGCTTAGGAACTAAAGAACAAGACAGTTAAAGGGAACTGGCTAGAAATCTTTTAAATATATGAAATTCGTTTTTAAGAACGAACTATATTTAAGGTGTTTCAATTCTATACCTAATTATATTAGTCATAATCAAAAGAAATATATTAGAAATTTTCATCATCATTATCAGCTAAATATCCTTAGATTTTAATATACATCGTTGACAAACCTCAATGCAATTCTATAAACATTGTTTTTTTCACACACATCTAAACACAGGGTATTAGCCAAGTCAGCTAATGCCAACCAGTCATCTCCCATTTTGTTGTTTATTCGAATGTTCGTTTAAGCTGTCAGTTTTAATGTATTTAATATTTGCTTAAGTCTGCCCCATTCTGAACGGCTGTGCCCACTTTTTTGGGGCTTTATGCACAATAAATTGCCCACAGACCAAAGAGACCAGAGATCAGACAAGAGCCCTGAAACACCGAAGGAGTTCCACTAAAATGGCCTCAAGCGTGTGCGCTATATGCCTTTGAAGCGCACGCTTGAGTCGATGTGCGACAGCATTGTGGGGTTGAGGGGAGTGGAGGGAGGGGTTGTATATCCTTATGCTCACATGCTCGTGCTCAGACATGCTTTTCATTTTGCGCATTAAGCGTAGTTAATCCTTAAACGCCCCTGAAACGCTGCTGCATATGTAAATGGACGCGTTGAGGTTAAGGACTCGGGGCAAGGGGTCCTTCCGCAGCTAAGGGTTGTCATTAACAGAACAGAACTCGTCGCGCAACAGCTCACTTAATGTCATGTTGTTGCATCCAATGATTGTCTCTCGACTTTAATTTAAATACATTTTTATATGGCTATGACCGCTTAGTAGCCAGCCCAACCCCGCCCTCCCCCTCGCAGGGTATTCAGCGAAATGCGACGTGACATGAAAATTGCATTTGGCTGTATCTACACATCCACGTCCTGCCTCTGCTTTGTGGCTCACTCCTTCCTATAATGCTGGCTGGCGTTTTTAGGGTGACCATATGCTTGGGTATTCTTTCTTCTCTCTTCTTTTTTTTTTTTGCGGCATTTACCGCCCTCTTTTTTCCCGGGTTCTTTTGTCTATTTATGCATTTCACCGCGAAATAGGATTAAACGCTTATGTAAAGGACCCAATCAAAGTTGCCCAGTCGCGCACACCTTGCGTGACGTCTATATATTCGCATATACATATATATCTCGCACTGTGGCACATATGCCCCGGTTCCCGTAGTGCTGGCCCAGCCCGCAAATCCGCTTTTCAAATCCTATCAGCTTGCCCTTCCCCTTGGCAGCTCGTCGAAAACTTTGTCGCATTCTGGAAAGCAAAAAAATCCCATTTTCAATTTGGCAATTTCTTGCGCAAGTAGTTTTATTTTCTGCTGCTGGGGAACAGTGGTTCTTGGGGCGTTTTGGAGGGAACCGTTGCATACTTGCTGGCATCTCTTGGAGCTTCGGAATGAAGCGACCCTCGCACAGAACTTGACCATTTTTACGCCTTATAATTTCTGATGTCTTTAATTTTTCTTGCCCGAAGGCAAATATGCTGCTCGAGCAGCCGGCAATCGTTCGCCTAAGCCGCAGCAATTTTTATTATGACAGCAACACAATAATGGAACAAAATAAAAGAAAAAACACACCAAATACAAGGAAGAGAGAAAGAAATATTTAGAGACGTGGCCAACAAGTTGTACTACAAATTTTGTGGTCCATTTTACACAAATGAAAAGTGAAGCACACGAAATTTATGTAACGTAAAAAATGTTTGATGATGTCCTTAAATCAAAATTTAAATAAATTTTCTAAAATAAAACAGTGGGCGTGTCAGTCATGTGGGGCGTGGGCAGCACTTGGCTACTGCCTCAAGTTTTTATTCCTCTTTTATATTACTTTTGCCTACACATATTTCGTATTTATTTTACTTTTTGCTTCCCTTTGGTTTATTCTTTTTTTTATTTGCTCACTCTGAATTTATTTCTGGCCCACGATTATTTGGCATTTTGCATTTGTGACCGCCCCTCTGCCCTCGCAGGCCACGCCTCATAATAAAACTTGGACCGGTGCTGGCCAAGGCGAAATGCAAAAAAAAAAAAACGAAACAAATAAGCAAAAAACATAATCCGTTGTCTCAGCCGAAAGTTGTAAAAAGAAAAGTAGCTGAATAAAAATACATGACCTCATATATATATACTTATATATATAAATATCATATATCACGGGCAGATTGCTTTGGCTTTGCGTGTTTATGATTTTCTTTTCCTACTCTTCCTCTTCTACTTCATCTTTGTCCTCTCCGAGTTGCTCCAGTTTTCCCTGGGCCATAATTTTCATCTAATACGAAATATAATTGCATTATAAAATTTTTGTGCGCGCATGATTTGTGGCATGTGAAGCGGCAGCGAAGGCCCACAAAGTATCCATAGATAGGTTTGGGGATAAGCACAGTAATCGTGATGCCATATTTTTCTGTGAATTGGAATTTTATTTTATTTTTTTTTTTTCAAATTTATTGGAGAACATTTATTGCTTATTTACCGTAGTAATAATGCAAAAAGTTTAATTGGTTTTATATTTGTCAAATGTTAATCCTTTGCATATACATATATTCATATATGCAGATATATATATATATATATATATATATATATATATATATATATATATATATATATATATATTCGCTTTATCTCTCTTGGCTTAAATATGAACTCAGATTGCTAGACAAATGACAAGTTAAAATTTAAATATTTAAAGATCAGGTAAAATAAAGTACAGAATATAAAAGAAATGAATATTCTTATTCATTTTTAAACAACTTTCCATTATGAAGATTAATTTGTTATATTAAAGTATACAATTTAAACATCAGTTCAAACATATTTTAATTTCCACAAGTATTCTTATTATTTTTATACAAAGCTATAATCGAAATACTTAAAAGCGGCTTTGAAGTATTGCCATGTAGGCTCGATGCCTGCGGCTCATTACCATTTGTTGATCCACCTACTTAAGCCATGAAAATCCCCACTCAATTGCCATTTATTTAACTGCTTAAGGCACACACACACGCATGCATGGGGTTCATTTGCGTAAGGGAGCCGCATAGGGAGTCCACTAGAGTCCACTATTATAGTCGTAAATATAACCGAACTGGAGCACTTCAGAAATCGAGTCAATGACTCATAAAAATGCCAAAAATGTGCGCCCAGCTGGGTAGTGGCACACACACACACATACATCCACACACCCATACAATGAAAGCAGGTCCTTCAGCTTGGCGTATCCTAGAGCAACATGCTCGCTGGTTTATATGTATATATATATACATATATCTCTTCTCTTTTTATACCCTGAGCCCATTGAAAATGGGAAATCAGGGTATAATGGTTTTGTGAAAATGTATGTAACAGGCAGAAGGAGGCGTGCCACACCCCATAAAGTATATATATCTTGATCAGCGCGACAAGACGAGTCGATATAGCCCTGTCCGTCTGTCCGTCCGTCCGTCCGTCCGTCCGTCCGTCCGTCCGTCTGTCCGTCCGTCCGTCCGTCCGTCCGTGTGAACCCGAATATTTTTAAGTACGCAACGTAGAGACTTGAAATTTTACATGAATACTCGATAATACCATACGCTGCACAAGTTTATAAAATTTTTCCGATAACTCATTCCATTTCGATTTTATGAGCATTTATCGATAATTTTAATGTGTTTTTAAGGCGTGGTTTGTACATCGTTTAAGCTAGAGACTTCAAATTTGCTGTGTAGTTGCGTCTAATGAATACGGAGATTACGTTATCTTTAGATTTTGGATGCCACGCCCCATTCGCCCCCAATAGCCCCGTATTTGTAAAAAGCGCAAATAAAATACTAGAGACTTGTGCTTTGGCAATTACATGCATATGGATGCCCTTAATAAGTTGTGAAAGTTTGATGACATTCGTCAATTGCTAAGAAAACTTATTAAACAATAAAGTTTCCATAGTAATGCCCACATTGCAGCCCAAGCGCAGTCGCTGCGTCAACTGCGCAGTTGGCAGAGCGCGCTTATGCGTGCGTGCATATGTATGTGTGTATCTGTTGTTTGTATGTATGCATACAAAATCGTAGAATGATTTGATATTTGGCTCTTCACAGGGCTCAGGGTATCCCCTAGTCGAGCAGTCTCGACTAGAGCACTCTTACTTGTTTTGTGTGAAGCGTTGAAATTTTGCGAGCTTATCTTATAAAAATCATAAAATTTGCATAATAATATTTTGAAATGTGGCCTTATGCCTGCCTGTGGGCGTGGCTTGGGTAGGGGGCGGTGACCGTGAAGTCCAGCTGCGGCACATCCCTTTGGCCAGCGGGCCAGAGCTCGCAGATTCGCATATCCTTTTATGCTGATGATGAAGTGAAAGTGTTGTGAATTATGGGCATTAGCTGCGAATGCCCATGAAATTGGCTTGTCGTGGGTGGTTGTGGGTGGTTGTGAGTGACTGTGGGTGGTTGTGGGTAGTTGAGTGCGGGCGGCACTTAATGGACTCGCATAATCTTGACTATTGCTGGGATTGTCTGCTGGGACCTGAACGACGGCAGCTGTTGATCAAGTGCCATGGATAAGCGGCACATCCTTGTTGTTTAGTTGTCCCTCCCGTTGTTGATGTTTTTTTTTGTAGTGCAAACATTTGAACTGCTTCTAAATGCAGTGATTTCCATGGGGCAAGGATTAACTTCTCACCAGCTGTGGTTACCAGACGCCGCCAGGACGACGACGACGACGGCGACAACCAATCGCCGCGACACGCGACTAGCGGCACGCACGACTCACTGCGCAAACAAGCACCAACACACGCACACACACACACATTGAGTGAGTGGAAGGATTGGCGCGTCCTGTGTCAATAAAAGTGTACGCATTATCCAGGCAGGTCTGCGGCATTTTCCTTTTCATTTCTTTTTTCATCTCTGTGTGTGCCGCTCGTGCGTGTAAAATCATTCGAAGCGTCGTCAATCAAAGTGAAAAGCACTTTTCCAAGAGCACCCGATGCCACTCCCACTCCCACTCACACACCCACTGCTCGCTCTCGGCACTTGAAGTTATCCCTATTGACAAACACTCAACTCAACGCATCTTAACTCATCAGACATGCAGACGCATTCTTAATGCGCGACTCTCCCTTAAGAGCAGCGAAATGCACATTTTGTTTATTTTAATTAGCGAACGCAATAAAAAAAGCGGCGAACGGCATTAGGTGAAGTTTATTTTCTATATTTTCTTTTTTTCTTTTCTTTATCAGTTTGCTCAACTTTGAGCCAAGAAATTGAATTGCTGTGAAGCGAAGGGCAATTTCGTGGGGAGGTCGTTAAGACAAACACAGCAGCTAAATTAGCCAGCCATGGGAGAGGTGAGGCAAGTGGTGTTTGACTTTCAAGTGGATTATTAAAGATGTAAATGAGAAAAATCGTATGCCAGGGCTATAAAAAAGACGCTGCTGAAAAAGAAAATGTATAGAGAAAGAGTATGAGAAAATCTATAACTTAATTGAAGGAAACAATCAATGATTGATCCAAAGAAACAACTCTTTGTTGACCATGAATCTTTTTATGTAAAAGTAATCTATATTTTATTATATTTGATTTATGTTTCGTATTGCTAAAAGTTCCTTCTCAGAGCAGTCCACTCAATGGGCCAGCGACAATCTCATACACATATTTCCTCTTGCTTGATTGCATCAATAAATAGTAGAGCACTGAGCATAACTTCGCAGTGTTTACCTTGATAAACGTATGACTGGAGCAAATCTAAACACAAGTATTTTATATGCACTCGGATATCTGCAGACCCATACAGATTATGCCAGTCGGAGCGAAGTCCTAAAGTTGATGCAGAAAGACCGAAGCTCGAAACTAAAAGCCAAAACCTGGCAGATCTCATACATATAAACATGCGATTGTGCAGATGCAGAGCCATACAGATGTAAATGTTTATGTTTCCTGTGGTCTGGACTGGGTTGGTGTGGGTGCAAGGATTTGGTATAGCATGGCGGTTGACTGGGTAATCGTGGAGAGATGCTGGCACAGTTCTGTTATTATCATTTCATGTGTTTCTGGCTGCTTGTGTGTGGTATTAAATTCTTTTTTCTCTTTTTATTTTCTCTCCTTTACATTTGGCAGCGTTGCCACACTTTTTAAAAATTTATTAAACGCGATTTTCTTTTACTATTTCTTCGCTTACGCAACCAGATAGAGGGAAGGGCAGAGAGAGAGAGGGAGATAGAGGGAATGAAGGCAATGAAAGAAAGACTCACAACACATGGACACTCGGGAATGGAGAATTTGTGCAATATTTTTAATATTTATATGGCAACCACACAAGCACACAAATCATCAGCAGGCGACGTTAGCGGAGCAACACGACCAAGAAGAAAGACCCCAACACACAAACAAACAAACAGACAAACGAAAAAAATAATCATAAAAAATTCCCTGTAAATAATAAATTCCTGCACGCTACAGCAGCAGCAACAACAACTACAAAAGCTGGAGCAGCGAAAAGCGCGGAATTATAAACCGTGGAAAACTATTACCCCAAGGATGCTCAAATCCAAAAACACACACACGCGCAGGCAGACAGATACACACAGATACAAATACGGTTACGTGCTTGGCGGAATATTGCAAAAATATTGCAACAACACAAATGCAAACAGAAACAAATGATAAAGGACTCGAAAGTCAAGACGAAGCCTAGATATCCTATACGAGGTAATGACTGAGGCAGGAAATAAGCTAGACAAGGAATATCAAAGGGAGAAAAAGAGAGGCAGAGAGAAATATATAGTATGGAGACTAAGAGAAAAGGAGTCGCAATATAATATCTCAAGAGATAGCGAGTGAGGAATACGAATAATAAGCAAAGGAAACAAAGGTTATAAGAAAGGGATAAAAGAAATCAAAACTAACTGAGCTTAAGCACTAACTTTAATAGTGTAAATCTATTGGCCTTGTGATGATTGGCTGACAAGCTAAATGATCTATTCGATATACCCTATAATTTACTAGCGCAGCTACACATTGGGGGACTTTCATTTTTTCTCGCCAATATTCTCGCTGATGAACTTTTATGTTGGTAACAAATACAACGACGCAAAAGACAGAAAAAAATGGCGAATGTTCGAATATTCATTCATATGCAGACAACAGCAGCAGCAGCCGCATCAGCAGCAGCGCCCTCTAGCGGTACGCTCCGTAACTCCCATTTTCCCCTCACTAGTTAACCTGCACTGCCAGCGGCAGTTGACTTATGTGTGTGCGTGTGTGTCTGCGTGTGTGTCTGCGTGTGTGTGTCGTATGCAAGCACCGTGCATATTTTTTAATTGAGTGCGCGGGGAATTGATTGTCAAGGACGTGAACGTGGTCCTGACTCTGAGCTATGGGGCTATGTGGGCCACATGTGGAGGAGGTTTGTTGGCTTGTTTGGCTGCCGTTACCGTTACCTTTTAGCAATTTGCTTCAGTGTTTGTGTGTGTGTGTGCGTGGCACTATGAATAACAGCACTTGACTGAGTTCGTTTGTTCCTCTCTTTTTTTATATTTTCCATATTTTTCACATTTTTTACAAACAGTATTTTTTTTTTTTTTTTTTGGCTTTCATTCTCTGCGATGTGCAAATAATATGAGTACTTAAAGAGCCTCAGCTGCCTGCAAGTGGATGATTCCACGGCAAAAGCTCTGGAATGGTGTATAATAACACTTGAACATGAATTTATATATGCTGCAGGTACTTCAATGGAAAAGAGTTAAGCTCAATTTGTTCATTAGTTGTTTAGTTGTATGATTACCAAAAAAAATTTTTACTGATGAATATGTAACTCTGCAACACTAAATAGGGAAAATAGCACCGTGTATATCAAAGGATTAGACTTTAAATATAAGATCGTCACATATAATAAAATTTTAATTGTTAAACTGAGGAGAAAACTTCAAGAGAATTCAAATGAAATGCAACATATTTAAAAACTATAACTACGAAATATATACAAATAAGTTCTTGCTGTCTATCTCTCTTTGAATTTATCTCTTTTACTGTCCCTTCTTTGGCTTTATACATTTCCCTTTGCAGGTTTCTATATCCGGCTCACAAATATACTAATACAACAAAAGGCTCGCTTGATATATGTGGCAAGAGTGAAATATGTTTATAAAAATAAAGAAGCAGCGCGAGCATAGTTAGAACTATATACACACACACATATATACATCTGTATAGACAAACACTCTTTCCTAATGTATCATATGGTTCGCCCCTTCACATATCTAAAATCCCATTCACTTAACAATTTGCAACGAACAGCGAAACAAACTGCGAATGAACTCGACTCAACTCAACCATTTTGCATTGCTGGGGCGCACAGCAGTTTGTTAGTTCTTCTCCATACATTTTTTGCTGTTCTGTTGTTGTTGCACCGTTATGGCCGCCATTTTGTGTTCGTGTTACAGTTACGCAGCAGCAGCAGCAGCAGCAACAGTGCATTGCAATTTCCGTTTGCCGCGCCATATAAATAAACATTTATTTTGTGTACTACTTCCCACACATGTCAACTGCCGCAAAAATATCTCGTACAGCCCTCCTCCTCCTCCCTCCGCGAAGCTCTCTTGGCTTAGTTTTCAGTTTACCGTTAGTTTAATTAATCTTAATTCACGACTACAGCAGAAAAGCTGCGCCCCACTTCACATGCACAGATTTTATTTATGGCCAACCCCAAAATAAGAGGCGAAAGCCCAAAGGAAAGAGTAAGCTCGTAAAACCGCTCGACTTTACTACACCCTGTCCACAGCATGTATTCTAACAACTGCCTTATTGAATTTCGCTAAAGTTAAATCAAATCCGTTCAGTTATACACTGCATTCTTTTGTTCTTTACTAAAATGTTCTGCCATCTTTTATTTGACATCTGCTCTGCATATGTCAAAATATTTTATCTAAACTCAACTTGCATAACTTGCATGAGCTTTTCAGTATTTTCAAACTAAACTATTTCAGCCATGTAAAAGCTAATGAAAAGTCGACTAAGTCGAATTTGTATCAATTTTTTGACATGAATGCAAATATTTTGCAGTAGCAAAGCGATATCGCCCGCCTGTTTGACATTCATTGCAATTTTTGCTATGTGAAACACAAAAAAAGGATGAAAAATTCCAGCTAAAAGGCTAAAGCTAAAAATTGTTATCCCTATAGAAAAAAAAATATATCAAAAATAAAATATTTCAAAACTTTTTTTTCTATTTTTGTTGGTTGCAAGTATCGCATAAATTGAATTATTGAATTACTATTTTTGATGGCTTGGCATATTGAAAGACTGCCACGCCCCACTGCATTGTGTGCGCATCCATATTTGCATAGAAATGGAGGCGACGGCCAGCTGTATGCATATTTGTACATATATATATTTATATACATATTTCCAAATAAACAGAGTATACGATTCGCTCTCCAAACGCTGTTTGATGCCTTTGTTTACAGAAAGCCAATACAAATTTTATTTTCACATTTATTAGAAATATTTCAAGTATTTTCTATTCTTTTTCCGCTGCGCTTTAATGCAGCGCCCATATCCGCTTTTTCTTTTGTGCCCTATAACGGCGCAGTTGAACTGAACTGCAATATATAATAAACACGAGGCAAAAGGTGAATGTGAAATTGGAAAATGTACAACAAAGGCTCAGCAAATGCATGGCAGAATGGCAGAGGAAACGGGTTTTAGTTATCTATTTAGTTTATTTATTTATTTATTTTCAACAAAACAATTTAGTACAAAGCTATTTTTGATTGAAAAGAACTAGATATATTTAACTTTATTATAGCCTCCAGCTGAGTTTTAAATAAAATGAAGCATATTTATTCATATTTATGTATAATATATATGAATATGTATATAAATGTCAGATATATAACTCATATATTAAGAAGTATGAATCAGCGTTATAGATAAAAGCTTTAAGATTTATCTAAGCTGATTTTAGCAGCTTCTATAAACATTTTTTATTTAAGTTTTTCAAACAAAATTATTTAGTAATTTAAGCAAGAAAAACTTTGGTTACACATGTGGACGACTGACTGTTTTAGAAAATAGATTAATATCGTAACACCCAACAAATCAGCTTAGATATCATTTTATAATATTTATATATATTTATTCTTATTATTATTTATGAAACCATCACAATTAAAACATTTTCAATTACATTAACTTATTTCTCTATGATTCTTATGTGTTATTTAAAAAACAAATAAAGCTAATAACCTATTAATTCGTACACACTCATATACTTAAGTATAGATTTATTTGCTACTTTCATTAGGCACATATCATATCCTATTTTCTCTTTCCATTCCCCAACTACTTTCGGTCGAGCACTTAATATAATAATGCCATAAATGAATATGCTCACATTGATGGGGTCGTCTTTAATTCATTTTGTTTCGAATAGCCATCAATGCAATTGGTTTCGTTTCGTGCCTGCCAATAATCAAGTTATCGAGTTATTTTCTCCCCGTCTGCCAAGTCCAACTACTTCCCAGCCCCCCAATTCCTTTGCAGCCTGCTGTTATCCTGTCGCTCATCTCGTGCGTATTCCCTGCATCTGGTCCCAGTGCTGATTAGTTGTGCAGCTCCCGCGTCAACCTTTGCGTGAGCTGTCAAAGTGACAAGCGAATTGCAGCAAAAACTTTACGCTAACCAATGTAGACAGACTACCTACCAACCCCCGCGCCCCACCCCGCAGCAAACCTTAGCAATCTGGCTTCCCTTTTACATGTTGTGTCCCCACTCCTCTGTCGCTTAGACGTGTGCCCATTTGGAACAACGCAGATCTCTCGCTCTATCTTTATCTTCAGCTTGAAACAGACGATTGTTTCCCATAATACTTATACTTACATATATGTATATACAGTATATTTATTTTTTTCCTTTCGTGCCGTATGAATTTTCATGCATTTTAAGGCCACATCCCTGGTGTATTTTGGCACTCGTCTTCTTCTTCCTCTTCTTCGTCGTCTTCTGCTTTTTCACTTGAGCTGTCAGTCAAGAGTGCGCCAGGGTGTGTGTGGGTGCAGCATACGTGTGGTTTTTCAGCCTGGCCGCGTTTTTTATTTCGTAGTTGTTTTGCTTTCGCTTTTGACAGCTAAATGCAGAAGAAACAACATTGGAAGACTCTCTTCCCGCCACTCAGTTGTCAAATGCTTCTGCACTAGATACGTGTAAGGCACTCCCCCTTCCCTTCCTGCTCATCCACCTCGAATGCTTTTAAAAAATGTTTCTTAGCAAATTGTTTGCCAAAATGCTGCTGCACAGGCATTGCGACGGAGCTGAGGCAAAAACGAAGACGAAGGCGACGGCGAAGGCAAAGCAGCAGCAGAAGCTGAAGGCAAACAACCAGCATCAAAAATGACGCTAATGGAAGCCACTGTCATTTACCTAGAGAGTCAGAGGAAGAGGGAACACACACAGAGAGAGAGAGAGAGAGAGAGAGAGAGAGAGAAAGACAGCTCTGCTCCGGGTAGGTGTTCTAGTCCCTGACATGCCCTGGCAGTTCTGTCATATACGTTTAATAAAAAACTGTATGTGCACTGCGTTAATTGAAGCTGCCTTACATTTACTTCTTTTGCTTCCTCGTCTTGTATTTTTTGCTGTGGCTGCTGCCACCTATTTGACAGCTGCCAGTGTTGTAAAGAAACTTTATTTATCTTGCGGAAAACATCGACAAGTTATTTACCATTGTCAACAAGGCTGACAGCCTGTAACTTGCAATAACAGTCGTAGCTGAAGACACTTTTAATACCTGGCTGCGCGTGTTGGATTACTGGGATACAGAATGTGTGTTGTCTGCACTGTTAAGCGAATAAGTGTTACTGTTAACGTTACGATTGAGTGATTAGAAGGTTATGCAAAGACCCTGTTATTTTAACAAAGTGATGTCAAAAAGAAGAAATAAGAAAAAAAATTTAACAAAAAAAATCAATTATAGTTGGCAATATCATCAACATTCCACACACGGGCACACCAAATTTTACATAAATTAGCAAAAGAGTTCTAACAAAAATAACGAACAATTCTTTCATGCCTGAGTCTTTAACAGTGAGTGTCGCTTATTGATAACTAAATAAACTTTTGAGTTTACAGATATTATTCTAAAGAATAACTAAGTAAAACTTATTTGAAGAGCACAATACGAACAAATGAAGAATATGATTTAATGGTAGATTTAATATTAATAAACATTTCCATCTTAACATTTATCATAAAATATGAATAATACGAGGTATTGTGAAAGGAATTTAGGGATATATAAATAATAGATATACAATTAAATATAAATTGATATTTAAAATTTTATGATATTTATTATTAATTATTAACTTTGTTAGAAACACAGTGCTTCTCGATGCTAAGCAACTCTTAAGTAACTGTTACACTTTTAACTACTATCCTTCAAACTATTACATTATCCTTGAATGTGAAGTATAACAGTCTCTATAGCATACTTATACGATAGCTTTAATATTGTAATTCAGGAAACTGTGTATATGCCTTAAAAACCATATAATATAATATACTTAATAATAGTTAACATAATAATCATAGTAATTTATAAACAAAAGTATGTGGAATATAAATGTATTTTTCTATAAAATTCACCTCTTTCTTTTTGCCTGTCCATACGAGTGACCCTGCTTGAATGGAGTGCCAGCTTATTTATAATTCTACAGCATATGCTAATGAGCCATTCACACTTGCAATTTATTTCAACTACTGCTACCAGCACAATCTCATCTGCCCTGTCCTCAACCTCAACCACGACCTCCCCCTATTGAACCTTAGTCGAGTGCAATCGTATTGCGTCTGTCAGCTGCTTTGCATATGCCTTGCATTATCCTGTCCGGGCAGAAATAGTGGCAGACGTGATCGGATTAGCTATTTTATTGGAAGCTCTCAAATAAACTCTACATAGATATATGTTTATATATAGATAGGTCTATATACAGGTATGTGGCTTTTGCCTACACGCTCGGCGCCCGCAGTTCGAGTGAAAATTGAAATACGTTTTATTTATGTAATATTCAATAAAGCAGCCTGAGCCGTCGAGCACACCTACATGTGCATATACTAGATACGTATATAAAAGGATGGTATAATATTTTTTTCTATTTCTTTTTATTTTTGAACAAAAATGATAAAAAGTTATGAGCGCACGTGGGGGCGCAGCGAGGACACCTTTTGGCTTTGGCTTTGGCTTTAGCTTGACTTTGACAGAGAGGTGAGAAGGTGGAGCAAAGGCAAAGGCGCTTATGTGTGCGTTGTATAAATGAATGCATAAGTGAATCACTGAGGAACTGACAAACTGACTGACTGATTGACTGACTGACTGAATGACTAAATGCATTGCGGGTCTTTTACCGATTCAATCACTTGAATAACGCCAGCCACAAATTCAGCTAACTGCAAATGTTCAATACAATTTGATTATGATGGAATAGTGAAGGGCTCCCAGGTATGTACATGTGTGTGTGTGTGTGTGTGTGTCCCTGTGTGTGTTGGGTCTGTGCACTTGATTGAGTGCCTTGCCATGGCATTTGAGTGGCTTTGAGTGCCAAGTAGCGTCAACGAACAACTCTGAATGCGAAAATTGCATAAATGCATGGCACTTTTCAGCGATTGCGATTTCCATTTTGAGCCACCCTGCGGAACCCATGTGTTAGCAGTTAGTTGCTTGATGTTGTTGTTGTTGTTGTTGTTGTTGTTGTTGTTGTTACTGTCTGCTTTCAATATTCAAAACAGTTGGCCATATGCAAACGTTTGGCAGCCAGCGTCCATCCTCCATCGACCAGCACCAGAGGGCCAGAGCCAGAACCGAAAACAAATGCACGCAAATGACCCAAGCGCTGGACAGAGGTCTGTGGCCCTTGGGGCAAGCCGATGAAGGACAATAACAAGTTAGCCAAGAGAAGGAGTGTGCGTGTGTGTGTGTGTGTGTGTGCATGTGAAGCACTCTTGCGCAATCAGACAACAATTGTTAATAATAAATGCATAATTTGCAATTGGATTTTGAATGTTTTCGCAAGTATCTAAACGGAACGGGTTGATTAACGAGCCAACCGAAGCAGGACGCTGGCGAGAGAGAGAGGTGGCAAATGAGTGTAATTGATGTGGAAATGTGGTATGTGGCATGGCCGGGAGCTGCATGAAACAAGTAGCAAGAGCAAAGACTTAACATTCATAGATTATGCAGAAAAGGGGGTAGGGGCGTGGCAGCTTGATAAATGAGTCCAGGGAGAACTTAGAGCAGCATTAAAAATATTTGCACAAAGAATATATGAATATGCAAAGGAAGAGCTTAAAGTTTAGACGGGAAGGTTAATAAAGGGCTTTGTGGGGGAAATCAGTTTTATGCAGCTTAGATTGGCAGCTGCAAAAATGAGGAAGTTCTGCTGAAGAACGGCCTCAAGTAAAAGAAACGCAAGGATCAGGCATTATCTTATTTGATTAATGATCAAAATGAACGGGAAGAATCTTAACTAAAGATATGGAAAATTACAAAATAATTCAATTTCATAAACGAACAAGGAGACTGGTCAAAAGGACCTCGCAGCAGGCCACAGGACACAGCTGCTTAAATATTTTCAACCGGTTTGTTACCGCAACTAATTGGGTTTACCCAGGCGTTAACTAATTATGTGGCTTACATATTCAATAAATTTGGAATATGCATTTTTATTGCTTTCGATTAAAAAGACATCAAAACTGAGTTGGAAACAGAGAAAGGTAAGAAGCGGAAGGGTAGGCAGTACAAGCCGTATGAGGGCTGATTATGGCCAGGTCAACAAAACTTACATATGTAAAATGCTCAAATTAAGTTAATTAGATGGCAGCGCATGCATAAGGCGTTGGTGCGCTACTTTTGTATTTTCTGTTGTTGTTTGAGGTGAAACTGGTAAAACAGCTGCCTCGGCCAAATATTAGAGTTGCGACCCAGAAGTGAAGGTATTCGAAAAAAAAAAAAAAACGAAAAACGCGTCGCACCTGCCGGAACTCTTGGCCCAGAAATGTAGACACAAAATATCGGTTGAAAGAAAAACCAAAGCAGCAGCGGCAAACTCGACCAACTGGCCGAGCGCAAGTGGGGCCACGCCCACCACAAAAGTCGAGCGCAATTATTGTGTTAGTTGCACTGTGTTGCTCATTAAAATTGATGTCTTAATTTGAGGAGTTTTACATGCAGCAGGACACGCACACATACGCGCACACACGCACACACACACATACACATGGACACAGCGTGAGGCACCCTGTAATTAGGCGCC
Source organism: Drosophila meridiana (assembly GCA_035045185.1). Taxonomy (NCBI): domain Eukaryota; kingdom Metazoa; phylum Arthropoda; class Insecta; order Diptera; family Drosophilidae; genus Drosophila; species Drosophila meridiana. The sequence continues at coordinate 15,661,863 of JAWNPF010000055.1, read as the reverse complement.
GCGGCAACAGTCGAAGCCCAACTGGCTTGAAGCCCTACGAATTCCAAAATGAAATGAAATTGTTAACAAATGAATTTTACCTCAAAAATTGGCTCGCGGGCACTATGCAAGAGGATGAGCCAGAGTCGGAGGCTGGAGATTGAAACAGGAGCTGCTGTTGTGGTGGCTGTAGCTGCCGCTGCTGCTGCTGCTGCTGCTGCTGCAGACTGCGAACCAGTTAAATGCAAAGACAAATAACGAGAAATGCACAACAGCATTGCCTTTTGATTACGCGCTTTGGTCTGCTGCAATTAAGGCCCAAGCTGGGAGCTGGGAGCTGCGCTGGTGGGGCGTGCGCGTTATGATGAAGTTGTCAGTGGATTGGGCTACCGTTCAGACGATTTTAGCCGCAGGCAGCGGGCAGCAAGCAGCAAGCAGCATTCTGCATTCAGCAACAGCATAAGTTGGTTTAAGCCAACTCAATAAGCTGCATGCTGGCCAACGCCTGCAGCTGAGCAAATGCGGTTCTCTGATGGCTTTGTTAAGCAGCACCTATGAAAACGAAATACTAAATCAAATCGATTTCAACTTCTGCCAGTTGTTCGTTGGCGCCAAGTGTATTAGCACGCCCACCAAATTGAGTTCACGTCTAAAAACAATTTAAAGTCTACTGGGAATTGAATTGTGAATTGTTTGTAGTTCAGTGCAGGTTTCTTTGGTATGAGTCTGGGTTGCATAGTTGTTGTTTTTGTACATTTACTTCTCACTCCTTATATAGTATAAATATAGTATTCTTATATTTGATTAGATAGATACATAAGAAATATTTATCAAGAAAATTAATAAAAAAATATTTTTAAATACTTTAAAGTCAATTTTGGTCTTTATATAATTTATAATAGATATAATATAATATATAATATATATAATAAATATATATACGAGCAAAAGTATTAGGTATAACCTAGAAAAAATAAGAAACTTAATAAGAAACTGAATTTTTTAAAGAGAATCTTATCATTATTTTGGGTTACAAAGAAACTAATTCCTCCCTAAACTCTTTAAAGAAACATTTTAGTACATGCAAAAAATCTATGATGAACAAAAACTGAAAGCCTGAACTAATAAATATCAATTGCAATAAGAACAAAAAAAATATAAAAACAAAGACAAATTGAAAGTCGAAATTTAACTGAAAATCTTTCGAACAAAAAATAGTTATTGAATTACAAGAGCTTACGAAATTACGTTTTCAAATGATTGCAGAAATTTTGCCAAGACTACAGTGCATAAAATCAAAAGTATAAAGACTTTATATGTCATAAATACATATAATATCTTAAAGATGCAAAAGAAGCCCCACACATACACACAGTTGGCAGAGAGCCAGAAATCAGAACACTGTATCCCTTATCCCGTGCCCACATACAGCTCACATCCTGGCTGTGATTCGCTTCAGCATTCGACATGGCAGTGCACAAAAGGCATTGTCCTTGCCTTTAGATGTATCCAGGTAGACCACACGGCCAACTGCTCGACGCATGCATTTTGTCAGTCGTCGACTCGGACACCCTGGGGACGGGCTTCCCTGTTATCCTAAAGCTTTAGTTACGCTACTTTGATTTTGGATTATTGCCGGGCATTTGACTACCCGTTGCCGAAGGAGGCAGCCCTTGTGATATAACGACATAATCTCCGCTGGACATGGGCAGCTGTTGCAGTTGCTGGCAAGCAGCTGTCCTGCTCCTGCTCCTGCTCCCGCCGCAGCTCTTGTTGTGTTTATGATGCTTTAAGGACACCCACAGGACACGCTACTAATCACAAGTCGTTGTCGCTGTTGTCACTTCCTAATGAGAGTGCAACACAACACCGAAAATAAGGAAAAAAATATATATATATGGACAGAGTTTTAGGAACAGATCCATGTGTATCCTGTTGTCCTGCTGGCGTCACCAAGTACCAGACACTTGATTTCCCAGGCCGTATAATTTTATGCGCGCGTTTCGCAGGCGTCAAAGTGTCAACTGTCAAATGCGTCGCGTTGTTTCAACACTCAGCAAACACAGTGCCCCCGGGCCCCTAGCTCCAGCGGCAAGGTCGCCTCAGCGGCCCAGACAAGTCTGGTGCCTGGACAGACGACAATTCACTGGCTGGCTGCCTGGCTGGTAGTCTGTCCATCTGTACATCTGTCTGACTGTCTGCTAGAGCGTCTGTCAGCTAGAAATTGGACGCCAGCGACAACGACTCGTGTTTATATTTAAAATGTCAGCACAACTGGCAATTGGATAGGATACATCCTGTCTGGGCATGAGCGCACATTGCATGCCATTGATACACTGAGAGAAAATACTTGAGTAGTTGACTCAAATTGGTGTTTTCCATTGTGAAGAGTATTTTTAAGCAATAATAAAAATTAACATAGAAAGACAAAAAATATTTAGAATATATATATTTTTTTTTTTAATTATCTAAATCTAGAATTTAAAGCATAATTTTATTATATTTTTAAAAAAATCTCTTAAATATATTATCAAAATTTAAAAGTAAGTATTTCTCTCAGTGTAAAACTGAGCTCCTGGATTCAACTCAACAGCGTCATCATTAGCGCGCCCAGCTCATTAGCATCGTTGTGTGGGCAGCTCCAGTGGGCCATCACACGCTGATTACCATGCACATTATCCACACACTCTTCAACACACACACACACACACACACGCACTCAGTTGTAATTGCAACTAGTTTAGAGCTGTCGCATTGCTACTCAAGAGTCCTATGCCTATCCCATCCAACTCCTGGCCAATCATAAATCTTTTGCCGGTCACTGATTTTAAAGAGCGCCAGCAAACAAGCGCATAAATATAAATCAAAGCATATAAAATGGATGTTCACAGTGGCAGGGTCTAAACGTGGCATCATGGGTGTAGCGTTACACAACACTGAACGAGTTTTAAAGCATCAAATTTCACCAAAAGGTTGAACACTCGTCTAACACTTGAAAAAGCAAAGGAAGAATGCAAAGGATATATAACCGATAATTGTGCATTAAATGGAATTTTGTATAAGCGCATTTCCTTTATCCAATTCCAATGAAATTTATAAAAGGATATTTTAGATTATGTAGAACTCATTTCCATATAAAATAAACCTGAGTTAAGATTTGAAAATTATGAAATGCTTTCTTTGACTTTGTTTACTTTTCAGAAATTAATTTAAAAAAATAATCCAGAAAATATTTTTAATAAATTCTGAGATATTTTACAACTTTTTAGAGAGTCACCAGCATTTACATGTATTTGCAAATACAGAAACAAAATTAAATACTCCAGTTATTAACTATTTATTATATTTCGTACATAAATCTTTTGCACACAACTTCAACTAATCTTTATTGGCTATCCCAAGCGCATATTACTCCGCCCCTGTGCCTATTCCGTTCCATTTAATCCACCCAACCTAGGCATTCAAAATATGTTTCGGCGCAGAATAGAATGTTTTACTGCTTTAAAAAAATATGTAATCTATGTAATATTTGCAACAGAAATTGGTTTTTGCTCCAGTATACGGACTGCCCAGCAACGATAACAGGGGCTGGTCAGCCGCTCTGCCGTAGTTGGCTAAGAACTTGCGCCGGCCCCTTTCTATTAGTTCCCTTTTTTATGGTTTTTAATGGGGGTGGGGATTGTAACATTATTTATAACTCAGTGGCGCAGGGATAATGCCATATTAAATGTCAACTACGCTAGACACACACACTCATAAGACTTGTGGGACCCTCACAAATCCCAAACATGAAAAATCTATTGCTGCGTTCACGTTTTTGGTAACGTTGCTAAAGTAAGTTAAGTCCTTAAGATGTCCTGCAGCGACACAAAGGCGGAAAGTAAATCCATTCGAGGTTACCTTTGCTCCACAGTCCCTGACTGGTCGCTGGGCCGCTGGACCGTTGTCCTCCCTCGTCCTTTTGTCTTTACGCCCCAGTGAGGGCTCTTTGGAGCAGTTATACGAGATACGACAATCCATCCGAATCACCCGGCCTGGCCGAGTGGTTTCGATTCATTTTGCCACTCATTTTTAATTCAACTCACATGCTCACATCTGTTGGTCGCTGGAGTATCCTTCCTGTCCAGTTTTTGGCCGCTGCATGCTCCATTGATTTATGCGCCGCCAATGCTCGCGTACATCCCGGCACGGGCTCGGCCCTGCTTGCCGCATTGTTCATCATATGCCTCGCTGCCCACTTTGTTCCCATACATTGTGATTGTATATATTGGCCACATTTGTGGCTCATTTTGTACATGCTCCGCATGCCTGATAATGACCACAGAATTTCATTATCCATTCGAAATTCGTATTGTAATTAATTTAATATATCCGTATACATACACATAAGTATATATCGCTCATAAGTATTCTGTCGATTCTGGCAAAGGAGCTGTCTCTGCTCAACTATTGCGGCATATCAGTTCGTATATGTACTTTGCTAATAATAATTTATTGAAGTCTTTATAAATAATATTAGTGTATTTATATAGAGAATTGAATTAAGTTAAAAACTTATGACGTTAAGAAAATTTAAATATTTAAAAAAAAGTACTAAATAGCATCTTTGAAGTATTCTAGAATTAAATATATCAATTTTAATAAACAAATTTTATTTTAAAATATTTGTTACATTTTATAAATAATAAACTATTTTTTAATATTTAAATATTTTAATAAATAATTATGAAATGCAATTTTCTATAACTGTTGTATATTGTATAATATATATTTTTTCTATTATTAAAATGAATTATATTGATACAAATATATATAAATATTTATAGATAACTGTTCAATCAATTGAATTCAATACTACAATATATATGCCTTAAAGACAAGAAATAGTTCCACTTACGAATTACTATAATTTCAATGTAATCCTAACGTATCTCATAATCTCCCAATAAACGCAATTAGCTTTTGGCTTATTCCAATTAATAAATGCAAATTGAACACATTCAAAGATTCCTTTTCTTGTGTGTCTTGTCATCAAGCTGTCAGTCAAGCGATTCATCTTTGTCTTCAAATCCCTTCAGCTTAATTCCTTTAGCCTTTTAAGATCTCACCCATCCATCATATGACTAAAGTGAACCAAGTGTAGCTCATGCCCGGAACGAGCACAGCCGGCACTTGTCTTCCGTTTGTTTGTACTCCTTCAGAATGGTAAGTAAATACCCAGGAGTGAGGCTGAACGGGAAAGAGAGGGAGACTGATGAGAGAGGGAGAGGAAGAAGGAGTCTGTGGAATTGGCCACAATTGCCAGCCGTCGGCCTTTGTCTAATTCTATCAATTTAATTAGTTTCCTGCGCTCCACTCGGACTGCAGCTGGAGCTGGGATTGTTGCCCAATGCATAGCACTGGCGGCCGCATCACGTACCAAATGAGAGCAGTCGAGTGAGCCGTCATATTCTCTTGTGGGCGTTGCTGCTGTTCACAGCTGGTACGAGTACGTATCAATCATAACGGCAATTGACTACCAGATTTCTGACTTCTGAATCCTTTGACCCTCCTGCTTTTTTATTTTAAAGCGAAAAACTGCATCTCTGAATTCTTTGACTTCTGCCCAATCACGAGCATCAATCACTTGGGCACCCGACTTCCATTTGTGCGTCAACTCCTACTTTCTTCGTATGCCGCGCATTGTGGTCTTTGTGGTTTCTTTCTTTCTTTTCTGTTCTGTTCTGGACTTGCTATCTCAATTTCAGCAGCTGATACTCGGATCCGGTATTGGGCACACCCCGGTTGACTCTTTGTTGTGTACGAGAGTTGTTGTGCATTGTAGGTGTGAAATGCTCAAAGCGCTCATGCATATCCTGTTGACAGGCTGCGCTGGCTGTGTGAGCCGCCTGCTGTTCCTGCCGCTGCTGCTGTTGCTGTTGCTGCTTCTCCTTTTGGACCCAAGTCCTTTGTTGTCCAACCGCTTATCTGCCTGCCTGGCGGCCTACCGGCCTGCTAGCCTGCCAGCCTCTGTCTTTCCTGTTCTTTTCTTTATAACATGTGTTTCACAAATGTTCTTTAAAACCATCCTCATCATCGACTGCAGCCATAGGCATTGTTCTCGTCTTCTTCGTCAATGACAATCTTTTAATTTATGTTCGTCCTTTATGCGAGGCGGCAGCGTCTAATAACTCAATTAAATGCCAGCTACTCCTATCGATGACAGGCTGCGCTTTGCAATCTCTATAAAAATGTTCGCATACCTTAATTCAATATCCTGGCAAACCGCAAAGACAGGATACGACGTGTCGCCCGCCGCGGAAGCTGAAATCATTATCAGCGTCACTGACAGGAATATCAATTTACGCACGGGGAAATTAACAAGGTGGCGACAGGGGAGCAGAGTAATCTACAGACGTTTAATTATGGCGCGGTGTGGGCCGGCGAAACATTTAGCAGAGCACAAGGAAATATGAGTACAAAATTCGGGAGTAGATCTTGCAGCACCATTTGACAGTTGATTTTCGGGAGGACTTTAAAATGCTGTGGGCAATCGATAGAAATACAGTAAATCATGATTTATTACCACAGAGAAGATATAAGAAATTTACATCATTTTGATTTATATTTATCAATATGTTTGAATTTAGATTCATTAAGTGATCTATTAGGAAAGGAAGCTACAGATTACGTGTTTTTGAATATATTATTGAATATATATATGTAAACTATTACTATTTTATCATTATTAAATATTATATATTATTATTCGAAATTTTCTCAACTTCTTATAAATTTGAAGATTTTTTTCCTCATAATATATGGATATTATTTTCCTAACATAAAAAAAAAACAAGTAAGAACGTTGCTTTAGGGCGAGACCTACAGCGTCATACTCGTTTCCCACATGGGCATCTGGTATTTTAAATTTAATAATTTATCTAAAATTTTGCATTTATGTAGATTCATGTAATTTTATGCAATTTCAATTTTTGCAAATATAACTATGTGAATGAATTAGTATTTTTATAAAATGTAAAAATGCAATAGAATCATATGCTGAAAGTTTCATCAAGTTCCGTTAAGTCAGTCGCAATCTATTAAACAAAACGTTTGGCCAATTATGACACGCACGTGTTAAGCAGCGACAGCAAAATATATTTACATTTACACATACATATGTACATACATTGAAACGTGCAAGCGCGTTTGCTTATGCACGGTCACAAATAAATTCAGCGCCATTCATTCTAGCATATTCTTTAACCAAAATTGTTATTGAGTTGTGCTTGCATTTTCAGCCGCTTCTTTAGTTTTGTATTTGTCAAATATCGCCCTTTAAAGGCATACATTCAACCGACCACCGTTTTTGTATGTACACATATAAATACATACGTTCATATGCGCGCATTTCAGCTTTTTCTAAGAATCACAATTGCGATTGATTTATGTTTATATTGTGTTTGCATTAACAGCAGCTTCTATAGTTTTGTATTTGTCAAAAGTCGCCCTTGTAGTGAAGTAGTTTCGGATTTGCCAACAGGCAATGCAAAACTTATGTGGCGCAGCAGGTAGATGAAAAGCGTGTAAGCAAAAGGGTCCGCGTTCGAGACGCGGCGGCGACGGCATGAAAATAGTTGCGCAGCTGTTCGTGCCTACATGCATACATACCTAATGGGACCTATCGTCAATTTTTGTGTGTGTAAATAATTTTGTTCGGACTAAGTCGATTACACAAATATCGGTATTTGATATTTCAGGGTCACACACACAAAAAGAAAATAACATAACTGACCTAGGCTATACGAAAAATGATAATTTTAGCAAATAAATTATTTGCAGAACTTCAACATTAAATCGAATTACATATATTTCTCAGAAATGCCGTTTGTCGTCTTAGCAATTCTTATTAAGCTTATTTATATAGGTGGCACAGGCATATGAATTTTGCAGCTGGGCGTTACAAATTTTGTTGCCAATTTGCCACGCCCCCAGAAGGCGTAGACATATCATATTTGGCAAGTTCCTAGAAGGAGTCTAGGGTAACGTAACTGCAAAGTTTGGATGCTTACACTCCAAAAATGTGAAAGTTACAGGGTATTTTTTCGATATACCACGCCCCCAAAGGCGCGTAAGATTTATTTTTTGGGAATCAATAGAGGAGGCCCCCAGTAACACAAACATCCAATTTTGAATCGTCTAGCTCTAAAACTGTAGGAGCTATAAGCTTTTTTCGATTTGCCACGCCCCCTGAAGGCGTAGGTATGTCCGCCATATCTTTCTGATCTTGGGTTGCTTATCCGAGTATATATATCAAATTTCAAGTCTCTAGCATCAATAGTGCTCAAAATATAGCTGATCTTGTAAAATCACTATATATTCAGATCCGATTTGCCACGCCCCCAGTGGGCGTAGACACCAAATCTTTTTATGAATCTTTATAGAATCGTAGCGTTAATTTACGTGCCAAATTTCAGCATTCTAGCTTTAAAACTGTAGAAGTTACAGTTTTCCCGATTTGCCACGCCCCCAATGGGCGTAGATATATCCGCCATATCTTTTTGAGCTTGGGTGGTCAACGCAAGTATACATTCCAAATTTCAACTCTCTAGCTCTTCAACTAATATGATTTCTTAACTATGGGCGCAACCATTTTCCGATTTGCCCCGCCCCTAGTGGGCGTGGCCGGAAAATCTTGACACTTTATAATTCGAGGGTATACACGAGTATATGTTCCAAATTTCAAGTCTCTAGCTTCAATAGCGTAGAAAAATATTGCATTCATACGGACAGACGGACAGACGGACAGACGGACAGACGGACATTTCACAAAACCAATATACTCTTTTTCCCTTTGGGAAACGAGTATAAACAGCTTTCAAGAGTCACAGAAAACATTTTCCATTTGCAACATTTTATTTCTATTTATATATATATATTGAAATGGTACTAAGCTAATATGCTTTTAAATACCGATATAAATATTCATATTCATATTAAGTATAAATCTTGTCAAATTATTTCAAGTCAAGCAACTTCTTGCAGCACACCTCCAATTATTTTACTGACACTCAATCCTGACACTGACTCAGCCCAGAACCAATTGTCAGCGCCGGAAGCAAAGCAAACGGCATGAAAATTTGCCAATTCATTGTTAACAAAGAAGTGAAGCGCGAGGAAAATGCCAGAGAGGCAGATAGTACGTAAACCTAATAAGCACTCGAAGCAAACTCAGTGAAATGTTGAGCAAAAATAATTGCAAAACCAGTGTTAAGAAGTGGATTATGAGCAATGCGTACTTGTGGTCTGCTTTGTGGCACAGGTAGATTTTCGAGTCTTGAGAAGGCGTATTTCGGGTCTAATTAGTAGCCCAGAGGCTTAGTGAGCATACGAGAGGATGCTTGACATGCGTCTAAGGAGTTCTACATAATTAGAAGATCTGTGGCCTAAGCCGCAACGCTTGGCAGCAGAACCAATCGTGGCTCTTCACTCATTTGCATTTGCCACAAGTTCTAAAATCAGCTTAAAATGCAAAGCCAAGATGTAGGCGAGCGTATGTGCTGTGTGACTGTGAGAAATATCGATATTATTAGCTGCATAATTGAGCGATTTATAAAGGCTCGGCACAGAATGATGTAACGTTAGGCATTATGAGTCGCCGTCGAGTTGCATGTTCTGTCTGGCCACCGCCCAAACGAGCTGTGAACCGTAGGTGTTGGCCCAAATCACGACACCAGACAAAGCCAACGCCTCCGCCTCCGCCCAGCGACTCAGACTGGACACCTGCACAATGGTTTTTGGAATACCATGGGGTTACTCTTAATTAAAAGCTGCTTTTCATTCCCTGCACACAGATACACGCCAGCTCGTTGCAGCTCACAGTGTGATACCTGCTGCCCCTCTGCCTATTTTCACCTGCTAACAACAACTGAAAAAGAGACCATGAAAACTTATCTCACTGCCTGCTGCGCTGTCTGGCTGCTACCCAAAAACGAGGTGCTGAGATCTTAAATTGACTCCGGCCGCATGCTGATGCTGATTAGCTGCTGATAAGTTGAGGGCTGCCAACCGATCCGCAGCAATCAATGAGAATGTTATGTAAATTGCTTTCCACCTATTTCTCACAGCCGAAGCCCCCACCCATTCCTATTTCCATTTCCATTCTTTAAACTAATCCAACGCCTCATCAATTGGGCTAGAGCATCTGTGACAGCATTGTTTGGACCTCAACTCTTTATCAGCCAGTTGCTGTAATCCGTAAACCAGCTCTAATGTCTTCATCATCTTGAATTTCTCGTAGGTGCCTAAACAAATTTCATTGGCATACGCTATACGAAATTTGAATTTACAACAACAACAAAAAGAGTTGCTGCCTAATAGAGATATCACAAATTTGTGGACATTTCTTTATTTTCATTTTATCAATGATTATAATGTTATGCCGAAAGATAAAAAACACTTCATAAGCCGCGTGTTAATCTCTTTCGAATTGTTTCGGAAACCTGAAGCGTGAAAGTTGCAATGATAGAAAATACAAGTCAAGAGAGGCTCTATCAAGACAGATTGAGATTAAGTGATATATATTAGTAACAGATTATGGGTCATCAGCCAACAGAGAGAGATTTACTAAAACTTAAGCAAAACTTTCTTTCGTGTTTCACTCTTTGATATATATTAAATATTTATTTATATTTAAACTTCAAGACATAGACTCCAAGACAACGATACTTGGGAAATAGAAGAGGTATTTTTATGCCGTCGCCCCCATTCAAATGTCAATTTCAATTTTGATATAAGAACTTAAGCTGGCATCTTTCAATCAATCGCATCGTGTGTGTCTCTCTCTCTCTCTCTCTCGTTCCACTCTCAGGTCTAAACACATTTAAGCCGCTACTAAGTGTCATGTTGAACACATGTACATCAAATTCAATCATATCAAGCGGCGACCCCTTTTCGTCGCCATCGGGCAGGATCCTCGACTCTAGCGTAAGTACAGTTATGCCAACGCAGGCATGAATATGGCGAGGATGTATTTTATGTGCTCTGTCATTTGTCTGTCAATCAACTGTCGCATATTTTCTGGCAATAAGGGTTAATTTACGCTCATAATCCTTGCCCCTGGCTGATGCCTCTGACAATTTGCTTGCACAATTTTGTCACACAACATGTCCTCTGGGCTAAAACAACAGCAACAACAACAACAACAGCACGATATTTGGAGGCAAATGTTGGCAGGAGCATCTATTGATTTTTAATGCTGATTGACAGTCAGTCGGAAAAGTCTAACAAGTATCTCCTTCTCCCTCTCTCGCTGTCACACATAGATTGACAATTGGCCTTGTCACGCTGCATTTTCTAAACTGAGTTTTTTTTTGTGAAGATTTTCCGACGCTTTTCGCAATTTCGAAAATTTGCATAATTTTTTGTTTGATTGCAGCTGGGAAGGGGCGAAAAACAATTCGGTGCTAAGCTCATTTAATTGCCGCATAATTGTCCCACGGTGGAAAAACCTCTACTATCTACTGGCTACAACAACAGCTTTGTCATTACGAGGGGGCGTGGCAGCACATCCATTAAAGTGCGAAACATTTGACGTGTCCAGGGCCCAGGAATGATAATAGCTGCAATTCCCTCGACCGCAGCCCAAAAAGCTAATCATCCCCGCAAAAGGACTCTCGCGCTCACATAATTGTGACACATAATTATTGGTGCCACAGCCGAGGCAAGAGGTTGCCACCAATAATGCCGCAACAATCGCCAGAGGGGTTGCCACGCCAGCAGCAGCCCGCTGGCTTATTCACACATAATAGTTGGGTTTTCATTTGCATCGTTGCGCAAAAGCTGTTGTTGTTGTTGCTGTTGTTGTTGTTATTGTGTTATTGTTGTTTTTGTTGCAATAATTTAAGGATTATATTCATAAGTCCGGCAGCAACGTTTATCTGCAACTTCAGGCACTGACTGGCATAGTTGATGTACGCCACAGGATGGGAAAAAACAACTGAGAGAAGGGAAATTAAACGAAACGCAGTTAGCGTTAGACGAATTTGCAAATGCGCTACTCTAGTGCAATAATTTCAAGGGAAAGAGTTAGAAATTATTCAAATGATAAGCGGATCATAAGGCAACTATGCTGGAGAACTAACTATTAGATGGGAAGCCCAGAAAGAGCATAAAAAAAAAACAAAAATTTAAGTAAATATATGGGAGATGGGAAAAGGAATGATAGATTATCGGAATATGTAATACATATTATATATAAAATAATAATAATTTAAGGGACATACGATAAAATAATGATATATATAACTATCATATAATATTATACATTAAAAATGTTTTATATTAAATATTAATTTGAAAATTATATATGATATATTAATTAAACAACAACAATATATCAGCAATATATAATATAAGAAATATATAACACATACTAATTAAATATTTCAATCTAATATTATGTAACAATATAGTATAAGAAATGTGATCACTCATTTAATGGAAATGTTTCTCTACCTTTAAAAATACAATACTTAAAGTATAACAGTCTCTCTATGTCACATATCTAAACAAATGACGGTCTAAAGATCTATAAAAAAAAAGGATTTTACTTAGCCAATCAATGCAAACAGTGTCCACGAATCAGTATACCCCACTGTTAGTAGCGCAGCGTGGAGGAAAAAAAATGTGAACCGCAAAATTAATGAGCAGAAAGCAAATGAAACGACGCACGAAGTGCGCCGACGGCTGCTCGATGCAGCCATTGTTGCAGGGCAATTGGTGCTACACAGAGAGAGAGAGAGAGAGAGAGTGAGACAAACAGAGATGCAGAGGAAGTGGGTGCTGTGGTGGGGTGGCTAATGCAAGCATACGCTTGTTTGCACATTGCTCCAGAGCTTCGCCTGATGCTAATCGCCAGAGACAATTTAATCTCTAATCAAAATTCAAAATCGCAAATTTCCCGAATTGCCAAATGAGAAATGCGAGATGATAAATGGAAAACGCTGTGGGTGTGGGTGGCTGTAGGCCAATAGAGGGGAAATGCTGCCATGAAAATGCAATCAACGTTTGCCCCGAGACTCGCGCATTAATGAGAGCTCATTAAGCCAGAGTTGGAGACAAATGCAAACAGTTCCGAAATGGGAACTGGAACTAGTGGAACAGCTCGTGTGTTTGCTTTGCTGAGAAAATTGGAAAAATATTGTTGTTTATTGTTTACACAGGCAAAGGATTTTCACACGTTGCCCGCGAGGCTATATAATATTTATTTATTGATTTATATGAATAATATGTGAAACTGGGCGAGTGTTAGGGTGTGTGTGTGTGTGTGTGTGTTAGCTCATTAAGAGCAATGAACGACGCTGCGTTAACAAGAAAATGCAACAATTCAATGCGAAGTCTCGAGAAAACAAAACAAAATGCATCGAATCGTAACCAAAACCAAAAACTAACGAGCTGCTTGGTCAGACCAAAGGATCGGCACGCGGTCTTTGAAGTGCAGCGCGCTCAAGGCAGTCAAACAACAACAAGAACAGCAGTGATTTTTTATGATCATTTGTTTGTTTGATTACAGCAAACGGATAAAAAAGAACAGAAATAATACCCCGCCAGGAACTGAGAGGAAAGCCGCTCGCACCGTCCACCGTCCCTATCTCGAGTAAATCCAACTGGGATGCTGTTGCGTTCGTCGGCTGCTGCATCTTCGGTAGATCGAAATGGGTGCTCCTTGTTGCTGTGCTGCATGCGCCGCATGACCTGCTGCCAGCAAACAAACAAACCCAAACACAGCTCGAAATTCACAAATCCTCCCATGCACCTTTTCTCAAAAAAAATAATAATAATAAATGAAAGCAAGCGACGCGCGACGCTGTGCAAACAGGAATCCTACGTAGATTTTGAGAAATTCCACTCGATCAAACAAGAGACGCATGTAAATAGTTGAATGGGCCCGACAAAAACTTCGGGAATTGTCAGGTCATTGTGTAATCGTCACTAAGCCGACGTCCCCAGACTTAGGATTGTCCAAGAAATTAGCATTAAATGTCTGGCAACATGTCCCGGGAACGGAAAACGAAAACCCGGAACGGATAAGTCTGAAGAATTACTGACCTAAATGTCAAGTTGTAGTTGTAGTTAGTTATAAAGTCAACAGACTAAAACTGTAAGGTGAATTGGTTTTTCATTTTATTAGTCAAGTCTTAAATGTAATTTTTGAATGATAAAAGTTGTAGTTGATAAATTAACAGACTAAAGTATGTGTGGTTGACAAAGCCAAAGTCGTTTTAAAACACGGTATCAAAGTAAAGAGTTAACAATATTTTATAATAATAATAATAATATCAATTTCAGTATGAAATAAAAATATAAATGAATATGAAAATAATAAGAATATTTATATATTTTAAAAATATTTTTGATATTTTATTTTATTAAGTAACATTTAATTACTAAAAAAAGGAGTTAATTCAAACTAAATAAAGTATTAATAACATAAATAAATAAATAATATTATATAAAATAACGAATCGAATATTTTTAAATTTATTTAAAATAAAATAATTTATTTCAATAAATATTTTTATATTAAAAAAACACTTCAAATACAGTTAAAAGTGAATATCTGCAATTTATTGACAACTATTGATTCGTACATCAAATTTTTTTTAATATCTTTTAAAGTTCCAGTTGAACAAATTAGACAATAATTTCCAATCGTAACCCTTCAGGGACTTATTGCAATGAAAAGAACTCAGTTTTCATTGTGGCAGACCTTTTCGTTCGGTTTCTTTTTATTATTTTGCTTCATAATACCAATTACGAGCCTTCAACTCAATTCTTTGACTCTATTAAATTCAACTTATTTCACTCACAATAATAACGAAAAAACGCGCAGGCCATGAAAAACTCTTTTCATTGACTGCTGCATATACATATATATATATAAGAGTAGACGTGGAAATGAGCATAGAAATATCTCAGGAAATATCAAAATAATAAACCACGGGCACACGCGCCGAGGACAGCCATAATGATGAAGACGACGACGATGGTGATGATGATGATTATGAGGATGATAGGAAGACCGAAGGCGACAAAGACGACGACGATGTGCCACAAATAAAAACGGTGAGGAAGTTGCCACTCAACGGCGTCAGAGGCAGAAATATGTTGTCACTGGCTTATCCTTGCACAGACAACAACTCCACACGGCCATAGACTTGGCATGCAGATGGCGTATACCCTAACGAAGGATACTTTAGAATTTATCAACAGATATGTAACACAGTGAAGAATTGAGAAATTGAGATAAAGATATAAGCATAGACTTTCAATGAAATACCGCTATAAATTGATTAATTTTTTGAACAATTTTTTGTACAGATATTATAGAGAATGAATATAAATTTGATAATATTTGTGTCATTTAATTATATAAATAATAATGTATATAGATAATGATAATAATAAAAATAAATAATTTATTATATTATATTTGAAAAACATTTATTGATCATTCCTCCTCTCCCGCTGATCAATTATTTATCTATCTATCTGCATCTATGTATTTCATTCATCCCACCTATTTTAGAGTATCTCATATTTCTTTCCAATTTGTGTAATATTTTTGAATTTCCGCAGTTTTATTCGCCGTGGCGACTGCCCTCTGGATGCCTCCTGTTGCCACGAACGTGCTGTGTGCGCGTGCATCGGGAATCACACTTTAATTTACACTTGAAAGACTTTTCACGATTTCCCACACGGCGCTGGGAAACGTGGCCGCAACAAATGAGCAACGACAGCCCATAAAAAAAGTAAATTCAGGCATACAGGAATACGCATACAAAAATCTCAGGCGCAATAATTCGATTGTCCACTCAAATGAAATCGAATGCACAAAATCACGAATCACAAATCACAAATCAGGGAGAACTATCTAAAAAAGAGAATAGAAACTAGCAGGGGCCTTGGATGCTGGGGTAGCAGGCGGAAAATGCATGTCCCAAGCAATAATAAACAATAATTGTTGTTGTTGCTGCTGTTGTCGATGCGATAAGCATATTGCACACTAGACCAACCACCAGGCCCCTCTGCCGACTCTCACACTTTCGCACATTAACGGCAGCCCGGACAGGCGCTCAAGTGTTAAGTGTCAGATGCAGGATAAGTGCGTGCAGCGACAGGATATTTGTTTGTTTGTTTGCTCCTTGCACTCGTCGCTCGTCCTTGCTCCAGCCCGAGCTGTGTGAGTGCGTGTGCGATTGCAAACACATCAGCGACAGGCACATTTTTAATGCGTACTCCACTGCGAGATGGGCGTAAAAATCACGATAGCAACTTACAAATGACATGACATGTGACTTGGTCTCAACTGCAGCAGCAGCAGCAGCAGCAGCAGCAACAGCAACAGCAGTCTGTGCCGAGATGTGCTTGGGATAAGCTGGAACCCTCAAGCATCTGACCAGAGTCAACTTCAATTTGTTGGCCTGCACTCTAAATGTTATCTCAATTGCAGCAGCAGCAGCAGCAGCCGAGGATGAGATTGGGAACGAAGGCAGGAATATGTTTTTCGGCTTGATAAGGACTTAATATGCCGTGAACTGCGTACAGTGGGTATAGCTAAACATATGGGACTTCTACATGAACTCAACTTATAATTATATTTAACTTTCATAATGCTTATATATATCTTATACATATATACGAATCTAAATGCAACTAGCTTCAACTGCCATCGAAACTTCTCTTCCTACTCAAAGTCACATTTCACTGTTAACACTTCGTTTGCTATATATGTAAAACGAATCAGAATAATCTCAGCATGTTCACATGCAAAAATGTGTTAAATTAGATTTTAAGCTTTGCAGTGATTCGGATTTGTTGTTAACCCACAAAACCCACATATTACAGGCAATTAGTTGCCGCAGAGCACAGAACTTTTCTGGCATCACAACTGCGTGCGGGCTAATCCGAGGGCTTTAGCCAATTATTTATGGCGTTACGTAACACTCGACTAATTCGCACTCGTGACTCGGCATTAGTCAACACTTGCTGAGCACATTTTCCAACACTTGCCACTGATTTATGACACTTTATCAACTGAGCGACTAAAGTAATTCAGTTATTTTATGCCGAATAAAAAACGATGCTGGCAGTTGACATTTCGCAGAGTGTCAACAGATTCACAGAGCCACTGTTATATATATGTATATACATATGTATATATGTATGTGCATATTGAAGTCAAGTTGCCTAGGATCTGCATGGCCCAAGCGGCGTTTAGCTCTTAATATTATTCTAAATATGCTTTTATTTATTTACGCTGCGGCTGCAGCCACTCTTCACGTTGTTTGCACAATTTTCCGCCTGAAATCGTTTTGCCACCCAGCTACAGGCGAGCAGCAACTGTTGCATCCTTTTAGCCCAGTCAGCCTTGCAATTAAGCCAACTCTCAGCAAAATGACAATGACATACACACACACACACACTTTGTTACATGGCAACTACATGAGTTGCTGCTGCCTTTCCTTTGTCTCTTCCCCTCTATGGCTCCCCCTCTGGCGTTGCTGTGGCACTCGTTTATGTTAACTCGCTTTTGGCATTTTAACTCATAAAATGCAAATTATGCTGGCAATAAATGTTGATAAATTGTTTTTGCAATCTACATTTGTTGTTCATGTAAACTCGACTGCATTTACTGGCATTTTGCGCAAACATTTTAAACGGCAACACTTAACGTCAATTCGTCTTAATTAGCTCATATAAACGGAAATTTGGCAAAGTGCTTCTAAATGCACGTACTCAATTTATAACTTCCAAAAGCTTTACATACAATTAATAGAGGGAACTGTTAAATTTCCGTAAACAAGACTAGTTATCAACATTTTTAAAAATGACGAGTTTACTGTATTTAAAAATTAGAGTAGAGCTTTGTTAGTGTAGCTAAAATGGGAGTTTCTAATATGAAAATCAGAAATTGAGTAAGTTTTAGAATTTAGGCTAAGGCTTACTTATTACAGGGCTAGAGAGTAGAGTGTTGTTATATTAAAACAGAGGGAAAGAGCGAGAGAGAGAGAGGGAGATAGAAAGAGAGAGAGAGGGAGATAGAAAGAGAGAAAGAGGGAGATAGAAAGAGCGAAAGACTTCAAATATCTTAATTGACCCAGATAAATAAAAGTAATTCTAACAAATTTCTAGCCGCTGCTTAGTTTTAAATAGGTTCTCAGACCATGAACTTCGTCTTCTTCTTCTTCTTCCTCTTTTTCTTATGTTTAATGTAAAATTAAAAGAAACAAAAAACATTTTCATTTATTAGTTACAGCCACGCTCTGTTCAAACACATTGTATAATACGAAAATGAAGCAGAAAATTGTTAACTGCGTACGAGATGCTCGTTATTAACCTTTGGCTCGTTGTCGGTCTCAGGTTCTTTTCTGTTCTGTTTTGCCTTCCTTGGCTTTTTCTTTCAGGTGTTTTGAAAGCATATTAAGAAACCAAATTAGTGCGCGCAGGTTAACATTTAATGATGCTCGAATTGCATTTCGTGGCGCTGGGCGCTGAGAATTTTAACCCGGCTAACGGAGCTCGCTCTTCAGCGCCATTAAAATGTAAAAAGTCGTAAACTAAAAATTGGTAGGGCGTATCTCATCCAAAATAAAAATAATAAAATAGCATTAGTTACAATTGAGCATGAGTAGCTAGAAAATACCTTGCATTTAGGAAAAAATAAATGTATATAAGCATATTACGTCATATTTATATTATAATATATTTATTCATTTTTATCATCATCATCATAGTTGATTATAATTATGGACACAGACTTTATAAAAGTGATATTAATACCTAATTTTTAGCGATCTATTTGCATATTTTATTTTAAAAATATTTTAAACGGTTACAATGAGATTTTTATTTAATACTCGGCTAATAAAAGAGATTCCCAATTAATTAAAATTTAATTTACATCACATATTTCACTTTTGCATGCCAAGTTCCTTTGGCACAGTGAACACCCTTTCGACACTCTAACAGGGTATTCGCAATGGAGAACTATCTGAGTAGTGGGCAGCTGGCAGACAAAAGATGAACAGTCGAGCGTGTGGTAATTAGAATTAAGAAGCATTAAAAAGAAACTCAACAAAATTCACACAATGCGCTCAAAGCGAAAGTCGTAAATAAAGCCATAAAAACGTAAAAACGTAAAAACTGTAAAGCCAGTGACTGTTTTTCCTGCTTCTCTTACCAAATACTTTTGTTACCATTATTTAATTTTTTTTTTTTTCGGAGCTGTGGAAACTTAATTAGTTTGAAGAGGCAGAATAAGAATAAGTGCGAGCTGCTAGGCGATAAAGCCCTTTGGCCAGATAACAATTAGTTTGGTCGCCAAAAACTTCAACTTCAACTAATTTATGAATGCACCTTGTTGACAATGCCGTTTTGGACAGCTCGTAAAATGCGGTTCGAGTGGCCCATAAAAATAATAGTAATAACCAGCAACATAACAAAGCAGACCGAGGGGCTGCGACCTGGGAAAAACAGCTGCGTGGGCGACCTATCGAAGGGAAAACAAACAAATGAAAAACCTGACCGAACAGCTCTCAGAATTACAAGCTCGATTGATTCGCAATGCCAGTGCATACAATTCCATTCCCATTATTTCACAATTCAAATACATTGAGCACATATATCTGTATATATATACATATATATATACTATATATATATGTATATATGGATTTATGTTATTCACATTTTTGCTTAGCTTGTTTTTGTCAGCTTTAATCCCGCTACCCAGCGCGAGCTGTTGACATGCAATTTGTTGTCCTCGTCCTGATCCTCACATCCTGCACTCAACCCCAAAGGCGAACACAATTGACATTTGCCTTGGCTGCGACAAAGGCAGATTTGGCTGCGAGTGCAGCATGCGGAATGTGGGTTTAGCTGCAGGCAGACTCGGGACTTGCCTCGGCAACTGCAACAGCAACAGCAGCCATTCGGCTTAAACAATTGTAATTGGCCATCCTTATTTTGAGGTTTTCCTGTTTATCAACTGCATGGCAATTTTTTCGCACGGAAAACGTGATTAATGCGGCGTGCTTGAGGCTTATGAGTAGCGTAAATATTTTTTAAATAAGAATAAATATATGGGGAATTTTTGGTATGTTTCCCACTTATATATATTTATATTGAAAATTGAAAGTTGTATAATTTTATATATTGTATACTTGAAAGTGAATGATTTTAGGTTGAATCACAGGCTGAATCACAGAATTCATTTTCAACAAATTTTACTATTTATTTTAATTATTTTTGATATTGTTTATTATTTTACATATAAACTACATGATAAGCTACCACATAGTTTCCATAATATTTCCATCATTCATATAAAAAAATATGTCTATACTATAATTTATGATATAATATAATAATAATAATAAAACTGTTTAAACTGATGTCATATATGTAGCTGTAAAATTATTATACCAAATATATGTATTAAACGACGCTTAATTCCTTCAGTTAACCCCTAGTCAAATATCTCCGGTGCAGAGCAGTCTTAATTGTGTTGCTGCAGCTTTAGCCTCAAGTATTTATGGCCACATGTGGCATATTTATGAACTGTTTATTGTAAGCCAGGCCAAGCTTAAGTAATTCCCAGCGTATAACTTAATTAATTGCAGCTAATGCAATGCTCGGCGCGCAAGATAAGAGGAGCAGCAGTAAAAGCTAGCACGACAACAACAACAACAACAGCAACTAATGGACATGGCAGCAGGATATCTCCTGCCACATGTTGCAACAATAAAAAAGAGAAAAAAAAAACAAAATAATGAAAAAAACAAGACTAGAAAAATTGAATTATATATGTGAAAAGTGTAACACGAGCAACAGCAACAGCAGCAGCAGCAGCTGGAGAAGGGCGTAGCATAAATATGAGAATTTAATAAAATATGTTTAATGTAATTTTTGCACCCGGCAACAAGAGCAACCGGAAGCACTTGACCCGCACGAGGACTACACGAGGCATCCACACTAATGCCAAGTGGAAGCTGCAACTAGTACAACTGGTGACTGGGTGCGAGCGACAGCAAGGGGGCGTGGCACTGGGAGGCGCATGTAACAGTAGTAAGTAATCTGGCAGTCGAGTGGCATCCACTGCAGCCTTAAGGCCTGGCTAATTGGGTCAGCTTAGGGCCTGCGCCCAGCCCACCCCGTGTGTGCCTGACCGGATGTGTTTGTTGGCCAGAAGATATTGCGAGCTAAATTCTAAATGAATTTAAAGCAATTATCTAAATTTATCTTGCATTCATCTCGTATGCAAAAAATGTGAGCAGTATTTACGTAAGCTATTATTTATTTAAATGCTCCCCATATAATTGCAAAGCTCAAGAAATTGTTGATGTAAAAGAAATCAAATTTAGAAACAGAATTTATGCAGGTAAAAAGATTTTATAGAAATAGTAGGAGAAATACTAAAATTTTAAATACATGGGAAATTCTAGTATCAGATATAGCCCTGTCCATATTTTTATATTTAATATATTATTAACAATTTTCGTGCAGATCAAGTTAAGTGAGTTTAAGCTGCTTCTCGAGTGCCCTAACTTCAGCAGGATTCATTTTCGCCTGGCCAGTCAAACATTTGCCAGCTGTTTTGTTCATTTCAATCTGAAATATTTTTGTGAGGCTGCCAACTGCATTTCAGCTGCCACTTGGCGCAATCATTAGTGGCGTTTGAGCAACAGCAGTCACCCGGACACAGGCCCACGTACAAAAGATGGCAGCTTTGCTTTTTCAAAATACAAACGCACTTTTCCTCGCATTGCGCTAAAGAAAAGCATTTCCATGGCCCGACGATTTGACAGGTTTCAACGGACATGGAAAGTGAAGTGGCATTGGATTTGAAGTGCGAGCAGAGTAGTAAATGGGGGCAAAAAGATCCCTCTCTCTCTCTCTCTCTTTTCTTTGGCATTGCCACTCACAGGCGTTGCTTGGATGGCCCTGCACCACTTCACCCACCTCTCTCAGCCCCACAAAGCGTATTTGAATGTAGCGTATAAATTATGCTCGTTGCTCGCATATGCTTTGCATTTGGTAAGCCAAATGGCAGCAGCAACAACAACAACAACAGCTTTAACCGCAACTCCTGGCTCAAACACTCAGCAAGCCACGCAACAGCGAATTGCATTCATTATGATTATTCCAATGATATAACTATTGCTCTCTCACTCACACATGCATGGGCGCCTTTACTCACTACGGTTCTCTCTCTCTCTCTCACTCTCATTCACTCTTTCTCTCTTTTTCTGGCTCTTGACGACTCTGCTGACTTCTTTGCATTTTTCGTGCTCCAAAAATGGCTAAAAATACTTGACTAATGTTGCTCCATGTTCCTGTTCCTATTGTTGTTGTTGTTGCTGCTGCTGCTGCTTTGACTGAACGGATTTAATAGGATTTTAGTGCATTGAAGTGATTTTTCAACGCTGCCTGATGATGATGTTCACTACGTTGTTGCTGTTGCTGTTGCAGCTGATGTAAATGGCTAAGGGATATGAGTGCAGCTTTGGTTCGAGTAAGTTATGCACGCTCCGCGCTTGGCCCGACAATGGAGCCTGCTTGCTAAATGTGGGCAGGATGCGTGGGTTATCCTTTCTCTCGCAACGGACAGGTCATTTATTAGGTTAACCAGCGTAGGACAACAACGCGGAAGCTGCTGCAGAAGAGCAAAGCCTTTCGTGATTGGCATTGTGGCACATCTCGCCGAGAATTGAGTGAATGCATATTTTGCTAAAAGTCTCTTGAAGTTCTTAAAGTAAACTAATTCAAACTGCATTTAATGGATTTCCACTAATCTGGCTATGCTTTAAATAAATCAAATCAGTTCTGCAACTTCAGATTGGATCAGTTTATAATTCGGAATGGAATCACCAATTTTTGGTGACTTTTCTTACAATTTTTAGTCTAATTTTATTTATTTTTATTTTTTTTTTTTTGCAAAGTTGATATGTGATGTAAGCAGAACATTTATTTTGACACTGCCTGACAGTTCTAGGAAGTCAAGCTTAACAGCATTTCCTACACGCCCAAAAGCCATATAAGCCGAGCGACTGAGAGTGAGATAGTGCGAGAGATAGTCAGAGAGAAAGAGAGAGAGAGGTACTGGAAGAGAGTGCTTTTGTTTGGAGCTTGGACTGGTGGCAAATTTATGGCTTGCCTTTGGCTACTAATGAGTTTGTCGGCATCCGTCAGGGAGTTTGAAGGGCGATGAGACCGGCATTTGGTGCCGAGGGAGAGGATAGGATAGATGGAGTCGACAGCTTAAGTCATGGTGGCCGGCCTTGAGGTCCCTGGCGTAAAAGCATGGGCATAATGGGTTAAAAATGCGTAAATGGTTTCGGGCGTCGTAAGCTTCTTAGGTATTTGCATCAGATTTGCCATAAATTGAGTTGAGAGAGGGGCGGTTAGGAGAGGGTGCCGAGGTCGAGGTCGCTGGCACGGAAACAGTATTGTTGGCGGAAGCATTTTGATTGATTTACACACACACACACACTCACACACAAATACACACATGTAGTAAATGCACTGGCAGAGATAACTTCCTTCTCTAAACAGCTCATCTGACTGCTGGAATTTGCCTTGCCATAATGCCAAAATTGCGGCAGTATTCCTTCAACTTCCGGCATTAAGTGCACGAAGCAGCAAATTAATCAAGTAACGTTGCCAGACTGCTACGAATGTGTGTGCGTATATATATATATCCATATGTGCCCTGCCTGTTGTCAAATTAATTAAATGCACGCCAACGACAATATTGTATATCAGGAGAAGAAAATCTCTGCTGCACTTATTGTCCAAAGTCAAATTACTCTGTGCAGCTTAGGAGTGGCTTTGCCTCAACTTATCTCATTTGCACCAGTCCGTGTTGATCCAATTAATCACCAGTAACAAAGCGAGCAAGTACGGTCTACATGACTCACCTTCAGAGTCCATTCAATGCAAAACAATATGTATCATATTTGGCAAGAGCCTAACGAAAATTTAATTAACACACTTGCCACCAAGGACTTATAAAGCTTAAGAAGGATATAAGCTACAATGGGCTAGCATTGAATCTAATAATATTTGCATATAAATTTTAGAACAATTAATCTAGTACGAACAATAGGAGGGACTTGTGCCAATTAATGAAGTTTCTTAGTTCACAGACAAATTATTTCGTCTATCTTGCATAAGGATCTTTAATGTAAACTAATATTTCCACTGTGACATATATCTACGAAATATATCTAACATATACAGTTAAGCTGGTTCATTTTATGTTATTCAATGGCCTGCACTAAAACGGGACATATATACAAAAATTCATAAAGACTAGTAATAACGAACCGCCTGCAAATATTAATCATGCATTTTGTAATATATTGAGACTCTATCAATCATTACCTGTGCAGAGAAGCAGCTTGCTTTCAGTGATTTGTAATATGTTAGCATACATTTAGGAACGAGATTGAATTCGTTTTATGTTTGCTCGGATCCATCGATCCATTGACATCAACGTTCAATTTCAAATCCAAGCTACTAAAAACTGAACAGCAAACACAAACTGCAAACGCTTCAATAAAACTAAGCCGCAAAATTGCTTTTTAATGCGTTGAAATCCAGTTGGAATGGGTGCCAAATAAAAACACACATCAATGTCGAGCATCGGGCAATGCTCCCCTTTCCCTCTCACTCTATCTGCTTTTTACAGTTTGCCTAATTTCACTCAAAACGACCCGGCTAAGCTGCTCGTCTCCTGCCATTCAGCTCCTCCCTTCAAAAAAAAAAAAAAACTATGTCACTAAAGGATTTTCGTGTAGCTTTTTCTATTTGGCATCAAAATGTAAACCTATTCGATGATGCTCCCCAATTGAATCCACTCTAAAAACTTTTTAAGCTGTCCCAAAAAAATAGATATATATGTATAGATAAAGTGATATGCATATTTTTTGTGTCTGCGCTAATCGTTCTGCTTCCTTTTAGCTGTGTGAAAGTGAAAATGCAAATGCGTATGGAAATGAAAATGAAAATGAAAGGCAATTTTAGATTCCACAACGAGCGAAAGTTGCGCAAATAACTGAGAGATACATTTAGGCTCGGATATTGTAATTGATATGCAAAAGAGATAAAAAAAAAAATAAAAAGTTCTTGGATTAGATAAGTTTTGAGGCCGAACTGAACTAACAGATATACAGTGGTCTGCTCTTTATATATATATATATAAGACTTTTTTATATACATATATGAGAAATAAACTACAATGAGGCAAAACAAGCCTAACAAGCATGCAAACTTATCATTGCTAAATAAATAAATTGAATTATATTGTAAAACTAAATTGAAATATTTTTACAAATTTAGCTTGTGTATCAGTGTTTATTTAAAAAAAATATTTATAAAGGTATTTTTCTCGATTTCAGGACGGCTAATATTATATTAAAGTATAATGTAATATAAAATAAAATTATTTTTAATATTATATTGGAAATTAAATGTTAATCGTCTTTAAATACTCAGCAATATATAATTTAATTTTAAAATTAGCCTTTTGATATTTCATGCTTAAAAAAAATAATTAATTGACTTAAAATGCTTGAGGCTTTTAAAAAGTTTTACAATTAGCAATTAATCTTAAGGATATATTATCTTAAATTATTAAATTATTTATATTTGGAAAAACTCGGACAACATACAAAATTATTTAATATTTTTAAAGTTGCAGCAGAAACTTGTTATTTTGAGTAAGATATAAATACTTTATTCCGGAGTGAAAATAATATACATAATTGAAGCTTCCAATTTGTGCACTCGGACTGCAAGTCAATTGGTAGTCTCCAAAGGCTAAATCAATTATTTGCTCAGATGTCATCGATGTTGTTGTTTATGGCAAATTGCAGCTATTAAATAACTAATTAGAATGATGCGAATGATGACAACATTTATCTGTCTGCGGCCAGCAGGCACACACAAGCACACACACGCACAGACACACAATTTTGCCTTCTATCTCAATGAAATAATGCAATTTTCTAATTGGCAAAATGCAAAATGCAAAATGCAGCTGAGGCTAAAAACTTTTCCTGGCTTTAAATTAATTTTTAATATTTAAGTTTTGACCAGCATAAATAAAGACACACACACACACACACACACACGCACACACACATGGGAGTTGAAATCTTGACTGCTGCATCTTTGAAGTAAACCGAATGCCAATATTTGTCTGGCCTGAACCGAGAGTCTGAGTGCATCTTCGAATGGATGTTCATTTGTGCTCTCGGCTGCTGGGCAACATGATTTTCAATTAAAATTGATTTTATGCAAATTTTCAATTAGTCAAGCACATTTTATCGTCAACAAGAAGGACGAACAAACAGGATGCCACACAGGATGCGTATTTGCTGTATTGCTGCTCTCCCTCTCCCACTCTCCCTTCTCTCTATCTCTCTTATCAGTTCTCGGAGTTGGCTAAAAGACTCTTGTGCAAACCACTTGAGATAAATAGATTTTAAGTTGCAATCGCTTTTTATATGCATATTTGCTTCCACGCACATACATATATACATATATCTGCATATATATGCGGCTACGTCTGTTGCTCAGCCACGCCCCCTTCCTTAGACTATTTGTGCTGTTTATCTGGAGTTGTTGTCTCTTGAATGCTGATTAAGTAATTGCATTTGCCCAAAATTTTACAACATTTTGGCGTTGACTTCATTTGCGTTGCCTTTCAGCGTCAATTACGAGAGTTGAGCGACAAAAAATAATATATATATATATATATACAACTTTTCAGTTCTTTATAGTATAATATGTATGTGTCTGCGTGTAAATAACATTTTTGCATACATGTGTGTATGTGTGAGTGTCTATCGCCTAATGTTTTGCAGCGCTCACTAATTGCATTAAAAAGCGGAAAACCCGCTGCGCCCCCGGCTCCAAAAGCAATCTGACGCTAGCCAAATTATACAAAGCATGAACCAAGAACTTGTTAGCCAAAGGATAGCAACATAAGAATACCCTTACTGCTCTAGGACTGTTATTGGTAATATGATAAACTAAGAAATGAGTTGAGTTTTATTCTAGACATTTAGGTAAAGTTAAGATTGGGATAGAAAGGGATAGAAATATAGATATAGAGATTGAAGTAAAGATAGACTGTATGATATATGTTAATTATAAACTACTATCGTTGAATAAATAAATAAATAATGCATAAAGACTTATGACTTGATCTGGAAAAGTACTATAAAATACATGGATATATTGTTTTTCTATATATAAAATAGATAAACATATAAACTCCAGTTTCTGATGACTTACTTCTCCCAATTCAATAACCAAATATATCAATTTTTGCTGCCAGGTTTCACATAGTCCATGGCAAAACCATATGTATACTCAATCTATAAGTGTATTTCAGAATAGACGACGACAGTCTAGAGACAGTTGAATAGTCAGTTAGTCAGATAGTCGTATAGCCTGTGCATTGGCACACCCACACCCCACAGGGATAGCGAATTTATATAGATATATATACATGTATATATACATATATATGTATGTATAGGTGGGGTCTCTGTTTCGCTCAGCTCGTGTCTTATTCGCTTTTAAGTTGCAATTTGGTTGCATGTCACTTGGAAAATGCTTTCAGACATTGTTCCCAGGCTACTTCACATGATGTTTTTCCATTAGTCAGCTGCGAGTCAAGCACCTGGTAAGCGTTGCCCTCCCTTGTTGTCCACGTGACGTATGCTTAATTTGCACTTAACATCAATCCCAGAAGGCAGGAGCAGGAGCAGCAGGAGCAGCAGCAGCAGGAGGAAAGCAACACCAGCAAATTCATCAAATTTTTACCTCTAGCAGCAGTAGTACTAAAGGTGTATTGTATTCAGAATGGTATTAGAAAAGGCAGCAAGTAAATTCAATAATGTTAAAAGTCGCTTTCGATAAGGCAAACAATGCCCAGTTTAACAATATTATGTTTGTATGTATATATTAAATAATTGCTTCAAGTTTAGTTACTTAAATCGTATTTGATTAATAGACGAGAAATGCGCAAGTCGTTTACAAACAAATCACTAAGCCATCTGCAAGGACATAACCAGATTTGATCATCGAATGTGATTGGCATGAGAAGTAATAAAGCCATGAGCTGAACATGTTTTGCAATTAAGTTACGGTTTTGGCTGTCCAAATATTAGCACTTACATTTTCAATAAATGCATCGAGTGCATGGCCAGGAGACGACAGCTCATTTGCATCTGGATGTGTGTATTTGCCCAAGCTGATGGAGAGCTGGGGACGGGGACACTCGGAGCTGAGGCAGCCACAGAGCTCAATAAGTTTGACTGGCATTGAAAGTAAAGTCAGCTCAAGTGTAGAACACGCTCAATTTAGTTGAGGAGAGTGACGGACGCAGGGGAAGAGGGTGTGCCTTCGAGTGGGTGAGGTGAGGTCTGGACAGCTGAAAGACAAACAACAATGGCACGCACTGATTTGACCAGGGTACAGAAACAGGATACCGCACAGTCCAGGCACTGTAGTAAATAATGCAAAGACGACAGCCAGACAGACGCTAGAGCTTTGATTGGCCAGAAGACAAGGGCCGGCCAATTAGCCGGGTTGGAGCTGACCAGGTCTGAAATGAACCTGAAGCCGAGGCAGACGTCAACAGTGAATGCCTCACCAAGTGCATGAATAAATAAGCTGAAGTCACTTGACTAGTTGGAGCTCACTCCCTCTCTCTCTCTCTCTCCATCCCACTCTCTTTCTCTCGCTCTCTGAGTCACAGTCAACACATGTTAACAACTTGATGGCCAAAAGTCAAATGACTTAAATGCCCAGCACATTGTAAGCAAACAGCGACAGTCCCAACGGCCAACAGGGAACAGGATACTAAACAAAAAGAAGAAGAAGCAGAAAAAAACCGAACCAACTGAGGGACATATGCAAATGCAAGCAAATAAAATTATTATTCAAATTTTTGGTATGTCCCATGAGCGTTAAACTAACAGCTACGACTACAATGGACAACTTGCAACTTGACATGAGCTTGTTCCTCATGCTGTTGCTGTCACTCTCAGCATCCTCTGCTGCTTCCTCTCCTCTTTCTCCTACTCCAGGGGGTGACAGTCCAAACAACTTCAGAAACGCTTCATAAAACCCCAGCAGCAGCATTTTAATAATGAAGATGATAAGGCTGATGGTGATGCTGATGGCAGCTCTTGTTGCTGGCTGACAATTGGAAATGAAGCGATCAACAGTTATGTACTGATGATTGCCTCACATATGCACAGTGGGACAAAGTTTGAGAGGTTGATAGTATGATTTGGGATATTGGTTGGAAATTGCTGTGGGAGAAGGCTAAGCAAGAAACTTTCACGAGAACAGATTATTAATTATTATTAGAGGTATAATTAACTAGAAAAGATCTTCACAATATAGTCCAATTTCTTCCAGAACTTTAAAGTTTTTAAGGTTTTTATAATATTCATGAATATTTCCCATATTAATTTCAACCTTTTTTTTTTTATAAAATAAAAAACCCCAATTCAAAAAACATTTTTATTATTTTTTTTTTTATTTTTTTATTTTTTTTAATAAATATAATAATAATTTAAATAATACTCTTTCATTTAAGGCACTTCGTTAACATTATTATTAAATACGTCAATATACACAGTCCATTATTAAAAACTTTAGTTTTCTACCCATCAACTCAACTGTCTAACACTTTTATAAATACTCCAATATTAAACTATCAATTTGAATGAAAAGCATGCAAAATGTCAATCATAATTCCGTCGGGCTCCACGTCCTGACTCTAGAGAATACGCCCGTGTTACAGTTCGCATTGTTTTGAGGGGCAGATATGCAGGCCATTAGCTTGGCTAAATGTTCTCAGGCCGCAACAAGCAAACGCTAGACAACAAAAGGTCAGCTCCTTCTGGTCTGGCTGGCTCAGAAGCCAGCAAACAGTCCGACAGACAGACAGACAGCAAAGTGTTACGCCCACAAATCACGCCCCGTACATGGCAACCACACGAAGAAAACAAAATCCGAGAGCCACCCAAATGGCAGCACAGCAAAAAATGACAAGAATTTTACAGCCAGTCAATTATGGCCGAGAAGAGGTGGACAAAATCGGACGAAAATGGATGGCCCGGGACCCGAAGGGGGGCTGAGGGACTTCGCATTGGCATGGACGGAGCTCTGGACTGGGCTGGACTGGACTGGTCTGAGTGCTGCTCTGGTAGCTCTGGCTAGCCAAGCAACAACAAGACCACGACGAAAAGCAAAAGTTGTTGCTGTCTCATTGTTGTTGTTGTTGTTGTTGTTGTTGTTGTCCATGTTGCTTGTGTTGTAACCAAAACGCGCATTTTCCATGCGATTGGCATAAAAAAAAAGACGTAAAAAGCAGCAGCAACAGCAAAAAGTGGCCAAAAGCTGAAAGGGAAACGAGGCGGTCGAAATCGACATATTGACAGACTAAATGGAGTTGTGGGTTTTGAGTAGTAAATCAAGTTAGGCACTTGCAACACACACACACACACATACACACGCAGACTGTTGAATACATAAGCGAAAATTGCATGCCGCAGAGAATTTACAGAAGAATCCGATTTGAAAACAAAACATAGCAAAGATTCCCATATGCAGACACTATGACGACTCGATACTCTTACATTTATCTGACTTTCTTATCTATTAGCCACTAAATAAACTGACAATAGGTAAGGTTTATTATTATTTTGTGATATGTTTATTATTGGTTTATGGGAAGTAAAATATTTATTTTATATTATATGATAACTCAAAATTTTTTGTGTTCAAGTAGAGTCCTGTTTCCTTCCTTTAAAAAATATCTCAAATAACTAACTTATTTTCTATGCTTAGATATACTCATATTAACAATTCAAATAATGTTAACAATATCTAATATTTCATTTTTATATATTTATATAATAAACTCAATGCATTTTATATCAAATATAACAGATAAATTCTACAAAATTTCTATTGTAGACTCACAGTCTTGCTAGGTTTACGTGCACATACATAGATCCCTTATATGCCTCTTCATTTAAAAGTTTTGTTATCCTCTTCACGTTGACAACAAGTCATTCTACACGCCCTCCTTCAGCAAGCGGAGCTCAGGCCAAAAGCCAAAGGGTCTAAAAAGCTTCGTTGTGTCTGGTGGTCCGCTGGGGACACTGTTCGGGGCAGCTTTTGTTGACTGTCAAGTCGGAGTGGCCAAATATGGTTGTTAGATTGCCAGACAGAAGGAGTTACCGGCCAAGCAGCAGCTGTTCCCACCTCCAGCTTCAGTTCGGGCTGATGCATTGAGGCATTTGCATATTTTTGTTCGCCAAGTTGTGTTTTTGTTTCGTGTCTTGTCTTCTCTTGGGAGCTGTCCTTTTGCACTGCAGCTGGAGCTGGAGCTGGAGCGGAAGGCCAGCCTTTTGCTAGTTTGCACAAAATCAAAATCAAAGCCAAAGTTCGTTTATTGCCAACGTCGGCGCATGTGGTTGCCACTCGTCAAATTCTCCTCAACGGGCTGCCCCGTGAGACAACTTAGTCAGTTGTTGCCACCATCGCTGCCACTGCCACTGCCATTGCCACACTAGCTGCCAGTGGCACGCATTGTCTCTGCTCCGTTTGCACGCAAATATGAAAATCACAACATGCTCGCATCGGCTCGTGTTTAGCCTTTGGCCAGAAGAGGCAGCCGGATTCCCATGCCGCCAACTCGATCGATGCGCCACTTGAGGGAATATTTATGCAAAAGCCTGACTCCCCCCCTCGGCATTGCCGCCAATAACTCGTTAGAGCCGCGTTGCATTCATTGCGCCACTCGCATTGATCCATAAAACATGAGTTGATTTCATTTTGATGCAGCCCGGCCTTAAAGCCGAGACACATCTCTCAGCAGCAGCCAAATGTGACAATTTCAGGAAAAAAGAAGGACAAGCTGATAGCCAAACTGATAGTTATAGAAATAAATTTATATTCACTTAAGCCAAAAAGTTAAGTCAACTGTGCACACATCAGGCACTTATTGAAGTTGGCAGGAATTAAAGCTTCTTAAGCATCCTCTGATCGCCGGAAAAGTCTGCCAACCGCATTTTATTTGCTATCGCCGGCTCCGACAATAACTTCATTAGCAGCAAACCGACAAACACTCGGCCTGACCACTTGAAGCTGGCCAAGCGAGTCGTCTGCTGGGGCAGCCCAATACTAACTTTTAATGGGTACATGGATATGCAAGGGGGTGTGTATGAGTGTGAGTGTGTGTGGGAGTGTGTGGGTGGGCAACACTAAAAATAAGCAACTATGTCAAACAGGGCCCCAAAGTGCAGCGTGTTTGCCTAATTGGCATCTGTAAAAGGTTCCTCTAAAGTGCATCTTTCGATGGGGCAGTCAGTTAGTTGCCTTTTTTTATTTCCATGCAACCTCAAGACTGTGTGGCAAGTTAGTCAAGTGTGCGGCGCATATTTGTGGAGTCAGCCTTAGCATTTATTGACATCTGAGGGGCGTGGCAGCTGGCAGAATTTACTACAAATTGGCAGCCTGACTGCAGGCAGCTGCCACTTGCCACTCGAGTCTAACTCTTGCTCAGTTGCTTGGCAACTCCATGCAACTTTCATTAGTTTTGAGTGGGTGATTCTTTTGTATGCGTCCCCCTACTTCTACCCCCATACCTGCCTCGCCTGCCATGCCAGCTGCCCTGTTAGTTCAGAGTTCAAGCGAACAAAACGCCCGGAGGCACTGTTTCAAGTTACCAAAATTTAATTAGACAAATTCTTAATTGATATCATATGGCCAACGCCCAATTGTCGGCCTGCTCTCGGCGTCTGCTGCTTGGCCAAATGCAGCAAAAACTTGCACGTTCACAACTTGCCACAAGGCACTACGCCAATTATTTGCGTCTACCCAATGAAATGTTAGACCACCACCAACTTCTTTACAAACTCAAATAAGCCCAGAACTGGCTGAAGCGGGAGCGACTGGGAACAGCAGCTCGCGTGTTAGGCTGAAGGATTACCATTGAAAGAATAGAGAGAGAGACAGTATCTACGGATCAAATCATTCCTTTAAAAAGATCTAGCTCAACTAAACAGCTTAGCCATATTTAATGGCTTGAAACCTGGATTAACCAGGATTACGAATTTCAAAAATGTAACTATGCCCAAAATACAATTTAAAAAAAAAAAACAAATTTAAAATATATATAAAATAATATAATATATATCAAATATGATAATTCAGTTTAAATTGCAATTTCAATTTATTAATTATTTAATTAATTTATTAAAATAATTAAGTATTATTGAATATTTATTTATGTATTCATATTTGTATTATTTTATATGGCATTATAAAAATAAAAGAACTAAGCCAAAATATTAAAAAAAAAAAAAAAAAAAAAAATTTTAAATAAATAATTATAATATTTAATATATATTAAATATAATATTTGATACGAAATTTTTAAAATGAGAACAGAAAGAAATGACTATTTTGAAAATATCACCAACAAAATATTTAAAACACAAGAATTTTATACGAATGTAAATTCAATTTATATATTATAAAAATATTAAGTATTTATTTCAAAGCCAATGAAAATATAGTCTTATAAAATAAATGTGAAAATTTAATAAAATTAATTTATTTACTCTTTCAAAAATAATCTAATGGCTTAGCAGACTATTGGGAGCGCTTAGAAGGCTTGTCGCTTGGTTTGGCTTCTGAAATCAAATCGTGTCTCAGTCTTAGATAAACAAGAGCATAATTAAAGCAGCTCACGGCCTTCGGCAATGTGGGCCAGGAGATAAACGAAAATGCAGCCCGCTCAGCCCCGTCCAACTCTTTGTCTGTTGTTTTATATGTATATATGTATATGTATATAAATTTCCTTTTTTAAGCGTAGCGCAGATTTTAGCTGCAAAACAAGGAGTTGAACGGGTGGCGAAGGGGATTCGCCTGATTGTTTAACAAGTGGCTGCCTGGCTATAAACCAGCTAAAAGTGTGTGTGTGTGTGTGTGTGTGAGCTTTGTGTCGAGTGTTGTCAATGGCAGGCGATAAGAGCTTAGCGTACAGGGACAGGGACAGAGACAGTGAGAGAGAGTGAGGGGGATGATATATACATATAATGTGCCTGCAGGTTGTAATATTAATTGTTTTTAACGTTGAGCACTTCTCGAACGAGTCAAAGGATTCTCTGCGTTTGGGGCGTTGCACTCACCAAAACGAATTAGCAAAGCGCTAAAAGAATATTGAGGTGGGCGGATGGCAACCTGGTCAAAGCGGTATCGAATGGCTTTGACAGCCGCTGGCACACGCCCCCATACCAAATGGGGGGAGGGGACTTGCGTCCAACTCTCTCTAACGAAAAGTATGCTTTCAATTTGCAATTAAGCGCCACGACACGGCCAGGATATGCCCAGGACATTGCTTTGATTCAATTAGCCAGCAGCAGTAGCAGCGGCAGTAGCAGCAGCAACAGTGGCAGTGGCAGTGACAGAGGCAGTGGCAGAGGCAATGGTAGCAGCGGCAGCAGCTGTCAAGACACGCAACCAGAGCACAGCCTAAACCACATGATCCGACAAGATTCTCGTTTCATTAACGCTGCGAAATTCGATTAATTGAGCATTTGTGCGGCTATGCGGCTTGGGGGCAAGTGGGCGTGGCAGTACACGCATTGAGCATTCGCAACACAGCGACTGCCCAGAGCGCCAGTTGTCTCCAACAACAATTGTCGCAAACTTTGTCGCCAAGAGAAGGCCCTCCCCCTATCTTTGACACGCTCTGACTTTCCTCTCTCCCTTTTCGTACTTCCCTCACATGTCACCTTGTGTCAGTGACATTTCCGGCTTGCTTTTGACTTAATTTGATTAAAAGTTTTGTCGCTGGCAATTGAAATTCGTCGTTCGACGTCGAAGTTCCTAAGCTTAGGAGCCAAACTCCCATCCGCAGCAAAAACAAATTGAATTCTGGGCTAAACACTCGGCAGCATTTACATCTATGGGCTTTAATGACTTAATTGTCTGCGCAATTAGGCGCCAAGTGACAGCCAGACTGGGCTTAAAGTAACCAAAATAATCACAAAACAATTTTAATCTGACGGTAAACCTCATTAAATCCAGCCGAGTGAGCTTCAAAAAGCGGATATATTGGCATAGAAGTGCTTCACTTGATGGAAATCATAGCTAGCGCCACCTGTTGACGAATAGCGAAGGTATGCAAGAAAAAACTATCAGTTATTGATAAGAGAATACAGAATAAGAATGAACTCATTTACTATAACGAAATTTTAAACAACTTGAAGAGATGAATGAATATGAAACTTGAGCAGTTAGACAAGAAAGAAGCAAAGCGAGAAGTTTAGAGAATAGATAAAGTAGGCAACATTATATATAGTAGAGAAAAAAGTGATTGAGAGCAAATTGAGAACCTGTAAAAAAAATCCAACCGACAAGCTAAGCGAGAGACAATCAAGGAGTAAAGCAGGCAATCGAGAAACAAGTGAGAAACTAAATGATAAGTTATATAAGAAGGAAATCGAGAAGACACAGTGAAGGCCATTGAGAAATTTAGCAATTTTACGAAAAAGCAGAGAGAGTAATTCATATGCTAAATAAGATAAGTTAAGTACGAAACTCAATTAAAACAATAAGATATGAAACGAGAAATCTTAGATAAAATTTAAAGACTATTACACTTCAGATCATATTGCTGCAGCAATTAAGAACTTTATTGAAAATGTGTAAGTTCCGCATAGACTGACCCACCAATTATGGAATGGGCGATTGGAAAGTGGATTGCTTTGCATCATGGCCAAGTCTGTTAATGAAGTCAAGTGCTTGGCAATGTGAGCTATTGCGTGTCTGTGACAGTTGACATCCAGTTCAAGCTTCATTTGCTTACATTAATTGAGCTTCTGTTTAGTTAAGACTGAGCGAACCGATGCCACGGAGCGGCAGATTCATTAAGCACGGACAAAGAAATCATTTGCCAGGAACACTTTCAAATCAATTTCTTTTTATGCCATTCAGTTTTTTAATTAATTTTCCCTTTGAAGAACTAGAGTTTGGATATTGATTTATATTGCATTTAGCATTAATCTCGCAAATGCTTCAAGTGCCTTGCGGGTTGCAAAACTTCAATTTGCTGATAGACGCCTTCATCAAACGATTTTTAATTTCATTTACCATTCTACAGCTTTATCTCTCTTTCTCTATCGCTCTTCATCACTGCCTTCGATACAGCGCAATGCAACATTTTCCAACATTTGTTCAAACGACTTTTGTGGTCAATAATGAGAAATTCCTTTGGCTGCGCGCTCTGTAATCAACGACTAAAAAACGAAGCAGAGAAGCCAAAATAAAAAAAAAAAGGAGGAAGCAAAAACAAAGCCAAGTATTTGCACTCCATTCAATTAAGTAATGACACAAAGCGTACCCCAAAAGCTTTGACAACATTGCTTTGCTCGACGAAATCACTTAAATTCTTGACATTTCGTGTAGAGTTTGTCAGCCCCAGACCCAGAGCTACCTCCAGCTCTACAGCTCTCGCATGCTGCTGACATTTAAGCAAAGCATGCACGAAGTCTTTCACTCAGCTCCTCGAAAGGACTCGCAAACACTCTGGGCTCTGCATGTTGCCTGAGTGGCGCTGAAGTTAGTCGAAGCTTTGTTTTGTTGCGCTCTCAAATGTCAGTTGCATGTGTATAAATAATCAGCTAAGTCAACTCCAAATGGTAGAGCTCCTCTGTATGTATTGCATAGGCAAATATAACGTATACGCAGCGTACAACGCCCAATATGAATTATACCCCAGCTCCGTTCATTTGAGTCTCATCTTTTGGACTAATCAAAGCTAAACAAAGGACCCCGGAAAAACAACCAAAAATTCTCATTACAGACCCACTCACATTTCATTTGCTCTGCCCGAACGGCGCCCAAAGGCCGTAAAAGTCAAATGTGGCACTTAAAGTGGTCCATTTGCAGTGCGGAATAAAACGAGAGCACGTCCCGGGCTCCCACAGGTGTGTTCCACAGGAGCAGCCACAGCCATCTCCCATCTCCCTCCCACCAGCTGCTGTAGCTCTTCAAATTAAATGAAATGCGTAAAAATGGCAACAATTTGATTTTGTCAGATTTTCGGCCAGACAACGCAACGCAACGTAACACAATGGCCGAACAAGCCTCCCCTCGGCTTTGGATCTCTAGTAGTGGTAGAAACGCATGTTTCGTGCAATCTTCATTCCAGCTAGCAATTCGAATCCCCCAGCTCGCCTCACACCCTCGGCTGCGGCTATTGCACGCGCGGCTCCCAAGTTGCTAATTTAAGTGTAATAATCCTCAAAGCCAAGGAAACGTGAGCCAATTTATATGCAGGCATTAGGAGGGCAGTCGTACGTAGAGCTTAGAGGGTGTGCCCCAGCCGAGAGTTTTTCATTTGGGCTGGGGGTTGTGGCAGCTACTGCAATCACCTGCTTTGTTGTTTGGGCATTTCCCCACACGAGATGCTTCTCCGCCCGCTCCACTCTCTTCACCCTCTTCGCTCTCTCCACCTTTAAAATTATGACAGGCAGCCACAACAAACAAACATCCACCCAGGCAGTAGCTTGCCTTGTTAAAATAAATTTAATATTGATTCAGCTTTTGTAATGAGAAACGCGACGTCATCAAAAGCCCACTTAAAACCCGAGGCCTAGTTTAACAGTGCTTGTTTTAGATGTTTTACGGGGGGCTGTATCTAGGGCTGAATGTTGTCTATATGGCTCTTGTTGACCAAGCCCCATTGTCGCTGCTGTTGCATTTTGTCAGCCAAATTAAAAAGCTCTTAAATTATGCTGATGACCAGAATACATACAACATCCCCCCGCCCCCATCAGGTGTTAGGTTGTATATATCGGGCGGGCGGGCTTTTTCATTATAAAGCCGGCCATTGAGCGCAGACAGCAAAAGCACTTAACACGTCGCCCGTTTTCATTAACTATAAACACAAATGCCCAAACGGGAGGCGAGAGATCATATCTGAAGGGAATGTGTTGGCTCTGAATTACTGCATATTGTGATTGTAAATTTGATGCTCGGTTTAGTACAGCATAAAGCCACAGTTAAAGCTGCGAAACTCCGAGCTCTCGGCTTATTTAATTTTATAAAAATAAGAGTTGCATAGCATATTCCAGCCCAGCTCTCATCTTAATTTCATATTTAAGAGTTTTACATTCAGGCATTTAGCTTCAAAGCTTTGCTCTCATCCGCAAAGTCCTACCTTATGGCTATTGCTTCAGCTCTACGGCTACTATCTCCGAATGGCATTTGAAGCGCTTAGGTTGCTGCCCGTTTGGCTGTTTGCCATTTAGCATAATGCCACGCCCTGTTGTTTAGGGCGCAGCTCATTAGACGCCCACTGCGGAAAAGGGTTTCGTTTCGATTCAAGGGATGCGGTGGAGTTTCGCTTTGGGGCACTCTTGTCGCATCCCATTTTCGGTTTTTAGACACAAATAAATGTTGAGTTTTTGATACTGCCCGCTGTGTCAGCAGGAAACGAAAGGACATCTCTCTGGCCCTCTAAAGGCCATTTGCTGGGCTGGCAAAACTATTAGCCAGACGTGCCTCAATTTTGATAAACCTCAACCCTCAACTGAGAACGAAAATGAAATGAAAGTCCTCCAAGTTGTGCTCGGGCGAAGAGAAATGCAATTAATTTGAACGTCAAAACTCATTAATATTTCGTGGAGGCAGACACTCGAAAAGTTGTCCTTAAAAAAAAAAAGGAACCAAGAAGAAACCGTGCAACGACCTTTTTTCAGCCCTTTGCTACGTATTTACCTCAGGTTAATAATAAAGCAGCCAAAGGCTTACGTATTATTTGCACACAAAGATGAAAACAAACTTGTTGCTCCACTTGCCACTTGCCCCGCATGCCGCATGCCGCATGCCACAACGTCAGTAGAGTGGAGTCGACTCAAGTCGAGTCGACTTTTCATATAAAATTTACCTTTTTCGGCGCAATGATTTATGGCCAACGGGCAGCAACTGAGAAGGGCAGAAAGGATTTGTGGCAGGCGCAGGAAATGAAGTTCAAGGCATCGCAAGTAGTTTCGGAAGTAAAAAAAGAAAATAAGAAAGAATGAAAAAGGAAGAAAAAAGCGAAACATAAAAGAAAGTAACGTTTGCAAAGTGTTAAAAAATTCTCAACTCTACCTTACTCAAATTGAAAAGCGCACTTGAAGCTGTCCAGCTTTTCTTTTGCCTTCCCTTTCCGCTTTTCTTCCTGCGATTTTTTCCCTCTTTCGTGGAGGGTTTTGGTTGCCAGCCGCTAGGCAGGGCACAAAGTTTCATTGTAGTCCTGGGATTTTGGGCGCAAACAAAATTAAGCAGTCTGCAAGTTTTTAATTAAAAAAGGACGCGAGTGTGCATTAAGCAGTTCGAGCACAAGGTGAGAAAGCAAAGCCAAGTGCGCATTAAAGCTAACGCTAATTCAAAACCACT
This sequence comes from Drosophila meridiana, assembly GCA_035045185.1. Classification (NCBI taxonomy): domain Eukaryota; kingdom Metazoa; phylum Arthropoda; class Insecta; order Diptera; family Drosophilidae; genus Drosophila; species Drosophila meridiana. The sequence continues at coordinate 15,622,350 of JAWNPF010000055.1, read as the reverse complement.
TTTTAGGCATAACATCCTGGTCAAAAAGACATTATTTGGGATTAAATAAAATAAATCCATATGTACTAAATGATTTTACTATATCGATTTAATACAGATGATCGATAGCCGCCCGAGTGCCGTTATTTGTCGGGTCTACTGACGCTCTTCCACGACAAGTTGCCCGCGGCGTATACCCAGGAGGCGAGGGTATCTGTGCGTACGACCTACACGCTGGACGCAGTTCGCATACGGATGCCATTGTATGTGCCCTTCAATCATGGCCTTGGCTCCGAGGACATTGCCATCGATGGCGACGTAGAGCGTCTGGATGTGCAACATTTCTATGCCTTGCCGCATGGCTATGCGCCGGAGTCCTCGACCGAGAGCTACCTGGTCTACACCTGGCCAGAGCTGTCGGAGAGTGTGACCTTCGACAGCGAACAGCGAACGGATTTTGTGCCCTCAAAAGCGCCGCTAGGAAAGATCCATTTGTCAGTAGAAGCCTTCTCCTATCTCAGATGATCGATAGTTATGATTACGATTGGTATTGATGGGAGCTCAATAGGCCAGTGAAAGGAAAGATGGTTAAAAAAAAGCCAGTTATAGGACAGATATTCAAACCTATTCTTCAAGCATATAGATCACAACCGTAATCGGTAATAAACGATACAGGCTAAAAGATATATCAAAACTATACGTAGTTAGCGAAATAATTAAGTCGAAAACCTTATATATTGAAATTTCTAAAACTAAACAACTTTAACATAGATTCAAGTTCAGCAATAGAAAAGGAAATTAAGCAAGTTTAAAAATATAAATAAAATCCGCAGCGAATATACAAATAATAGTTAACTATGATAACAATAAGTAAGTTTAACTAGTTAATATACAATGTAAGCCCTTAAATACATAACAATGCAAATATATTTATTATAATAATCACAACTGATATTGGTTTATTGCAACAGAGCTGAATGAAAAGGCTACACGTCTGGGCAGTCAAAAGGCGCATGTGAATAAATTGCGTGGCTGTTGGCAGGAAATTTGTTTAATCTGCCAACAAATTGTGGAAGACACGCGAATGGAATCGCCACAGCCAACGTCCGACCAGTTTTTTCTGTTCTTTTCGTTTTTTATTTTATTTTTTTGCGCTGAGCTGAAAGCTGATGAGATGCAAATGGATTGAGCGCGATAAGGCGCCAGGTGAGAGACGAGAGCCAGACTCAAAGACAGACCTCGACTTCGACTTGGAGTCAGAGTCGGAGTCGGACTTAAGAGTTAAACGTGGGCTGTTCGCGAGCTGGTAACGCCAGCTTATTATTAACTGTATAATTTAGTGTGTAGGCAGGAAATTGATTTATTATCAGCGTCAGTTTTAGCTTCCCTTCTCTTTCTATAGCTCATGCTCGCTCTCGCTCTCTCTATATATCTCTCTCTTCTGTTTACTCCACTTGAGTTAAGCGGCATAAATCTTGGCACTTTGTCTACAAAAAAATAAATTACAAATTAAGTTGTTGGCTCCCACAGTTAACCAGCCGGGTGACAACAACTTTAACAGCAGCTTTAACAACAACTATTTCGTCTGTAGATAAGGATAAGAGTCAACAATCTAGCCCCGTTGCGCTGAAGCTGTGTGGCAACCTTTCGCTTCGGCTTTGGCTTATAATTTATCGCGCCCACCTTTTAAATATCCTATACATATAAATATTTCTTGCTCCACGCTTTATCTAAGCTTATCTTCAGCTTTTGCTGCTTCTCGCCCCAATTAATCTCTAAAGTAGCCGATTGTCGAGATAAAAAGCTGAAATAACTATCAAGCGACGAAGACGCACATTGCCAAGGCCATGCAAAAATTTATTGCTTACAAACCTTAAAAGTTCTCGATTTTATTTTCGGTTTCATGATTTATATGAAAAAAAGTACAAACATTAAAAAAAATTCTTATCTAAGGAAAATAAAAAATAACTGACATACTCATTTACCCTTTGAGAACAGAATATACAAAATATTTATACATTGACTTATATATAATTAAATTTTAAATGTTGACATTCAAAATTGGGAAACATCATTATATAAATAATATAAATGTTATATTTTGAGATCCATTGATTTTGTTCTTCTATTTGAACTCTAGCGCTAACAGCTAGAAACAATAACTTTAATCGGAAAGTTTTTGATTTTCTCAATCTGGAACAAAATATCTAATTTGATTTCAACATTGATCTATTTTTCTTTACCAGCTATTTTTTGCTATAATACAGATCATATTCGAATTCATCTATTTCATGCAGGGCACACCAACTTCTTGCCGATTAATGACTCAAACTCATAAGGCTTGCTTCACGCCAAGCCAAATGGCTTTAGCTCTCATCAACGGACATCCCTGCAGACTAATTGCTCAGGCAACAGGCTCTAACCGAAAATGTGGCGAAACCAAACAGGAAATTTGCTGTCGATTGCCTTTCGTAATGCACTGAACTACCAAATGTCATTTTCGGCTTTCAATTGCTTGACATTGTTGGCCCAAAGAGTTGTAGTTGTAGTTGTAGTTGTTGCTGTTGTTGCCATTGTTACGCTGTGCAGTCAGTCATTCAGTCAATTATTGACTGAGCTCTGCCATTTGAGCTGTGACTGTTTCCAATTGCATTTCGTCAAATTTTCGTCGGCTTTCAGGTTTTCGTTTTTGTTTTTGTTTTTTTCTGATCGAAGGGACAAATTGCTATTAAATTGCCTCACAGTTGCAAAATGCCATAAATCGAACAGCAGACGAGTCTCCAATGGTCCAATAGGGTTCGAGCCCTCCCGCCTCTGACTGGCCCTGAACACCCCCTACAATCCAATTTTAATGGTCTGGTTTTCCGCTTGGTTAACTCAATTTGCGTGGCTACTTTCAATTAGGTTTCCGCTCAGTTGTTGTTTTTTTTTATATTTGTTGGTTAGTCGAAAACTCATTTCACTTAAATAACAAATAGAAATGCATTAGGAGATGCCAAATGATCGACTGAAACATACCATCTACAGTATTTTGGTGAGTATTGAAGTCAAACAATAGAACTTTAGTGGATAAAATATTCGAATATTAACGATTTACTTGTCGGTATTATTCATATATAATTCATATTATTCATATATATATTAGGTATAAAATAAATTCTTCAATGTCAATTCTAAACAAAATTAATAGAAATAGTCTAATACTCTCTTCTTCAGCCTTCATTTTATAGAGGATATACAAATATTATTTGTTTACTTGTCGCAAATAAAATGTCGATTAACAGTTAGTTTCTAGGGTTCCGCTCTTTTCTATTATTTCTCGTTTTTTTTTTATCGGAGTTTTATAGACTTTTCGTTGAACTCGTAAAAATAGAAATGTTATAGTTGTCATTTGATGTCTGTGCCACAAATGGGTTTTAACGACAGTTGCCCCATTGGGCGGGGGCGTGACAGGTGCAGTGTGGCCCGCCTTCCGGTGCACACGAACCGCACAATGAGCTGCTTGTTCGAGTAACCCGATACTCAGCTGGACCCACCCAGAGAGAGAGAGAGAGAGACTCAGCAATCGATTGACTAATGAATCAATTAAAGAGGCCTTTCGGCCAGGCCCCAAAAACCTGAATTCCACTTCAAGTCTTTGCACACTTAGCAACGTTCCCACTGGGTTGAATTTATCACCCGGTTTTAAGGAGCTGCCAACAAATGCAGCCACAGCCATCAAGACGCGTCGCTGGCTTTATCAATGCGAATGCATCAGGCGCGCGATAAACGGGAAATTATTTCAAGCAAATAATCGGAATTTAATGTGACATCCGACAGGCGACAAGAGTCCCGAATCGCAAGTCACGAGCCAAAAGCCAGACGAATGAAAAAAGTTGTGCTCGACAGATCGAAGTGTAGATACCCTTTAAAGATTCTCTTAAATATTTCTCTTTCTATTCACTTACTTACTCAGCTTACAGCTGCGACCATTAAAATAGTAGTGCGACTGAGCACAAATTGTTAAGCAGCATAACTTAGTGATAACACAAATTTTTTGATGCAGTTTAAATTAGAATATCAAGATTAACATACGTATTATTAATTTAAATGATATTTTGGTTAAAAAGTTGGGATATATAAAATTCAGGGCATGAGAACGCAAAAATCACAAAATTCAGTCGCTCATTAAAATAGTAGTGGCTAATAAAAATGGAAAAAAACACTATTTAACATTAGAATAACGTCATGTATTATGTTTTACACATAATCTTCGGTCTAATACTTAGATATAAATCTATCATTTTTTATATCGGCTCCCCACCTGCGTAGCATGGAGCCCATAAGGTGTTGGCACCGCTTTATAGGCGTTTGGGGCCACGCCTCTTAATCTACTCGCCGCAGCCGACCACTTTTCAGTTCCTGCAGCTCCATTAACATCTCCCCACAAATTTTGTATCGAATATAGAACCAAGAACTGGGCAGATCAGTATATAACATTGATTTTTGTGGACGAAAGTCAATTTGCAGCAAAAGGACTCGTATATTTCGAGGTCATATCCTGCTAAAACGTCCATTTAGAGACGTTTACTAAATATAATATGGAAGTTCTACATGCTTTCAATTTTTAGTAATTAATGCATGTATACATTTTTAGCCATGATTCCATTTATCACATGGGTTGCAACACCCAGCAGCATATGGATAGTAAGGCTATTTCACAGTACTAAGACGCCCGCTCCTAGCCGTGTCCCAAATGACCTTGGGATGATCTTCCAAGTTTGGTAGACTCCATACGTACTACCTAGAGCCTCCCCAAACAAACAGAACAATTTTGCACTCATTCGTTCACAGTATGGTGTACCACCCATTCAATGGCCAATTTCTGTGAATTGCAGCAAATTGAATTTTGGCGGCTAGGACCTTTTTTGCTTAAATGGGTATCAAAGTAGGACTTCCGGATGATAAATAATATTGTTTAGGTCAAGTACTAACTGTTAAATGACTAACCGACAGATTTTATTCGGTTTTACTTTAGTTTTCTATAGCTAACGGAGTAGTCCTAGTCGGCATCAACGTTTTTCTGGCCTTTAGCCAGGTAGTTTTAAAGGTGCCATCCGGTGTTTTAGGCTTCTTCTTATACAGAATGACATTTAATATCATAGGAGTTGTGCATCCAATAATATTTTCAACTGCTTAATACATTTTGCCCTGATTTTTAGTACAAACAGGTAAAATTTTCTTTTCTACCAAGCAATTCTTCCTTCCGCCCATTAAATTCCAAAAGGATTAAAAATCTAATTAATTTCAATTAGTAAAAAAAATCAAAATAAGTCTACCTTATTGTTAATATGTTTATTCTTAAAGATTTTCTAAAAAAATAAAAAAATTTTCGACCCATTTCACCCGCACTACTATTTTAATGAGCGGCTGATTTTCGATGCATCTCTCTAAAGCCGTCAAAAACAACTAAATTTTGGCCAAAAGTAACGGGACTTTTGTTATTTTCACTTGTTATATTCTACAGCTAACAAAAAATATCCATCTGCCTATTTTCCAACGGGAAAAGTACCGTTTTATTCCGTTTTTGCTTAGTGTACTGCACCACTACTATTTTTATGGTCGCAACTGTATAAGTTTTTCCTACCTATACAAGTCATGCTGAACAGATTGATGCCATCTCTTCAACTTTTCGTTGTATACTTCACTTATATGTGTTCTAGATATAACTATGTATTTCATTAATAGTCCATAATTAAATGTTTTAATACAAATCAGGCAATCTTAAAGTTCTCAATGATTTTTGGCACCCAGATACAGATAGCTATAAACAATACGTGAATATTTAAACGGAAGCTCAATCTCAATCAGTATTGTCCTATAAATAATAAGCTATGATTTAAAAGGAATACATATAATGCTCAATAAATCGAATGCAATATTAAACACGCTTTTATAACAAAGTCATGTTTGCCCCATGTAAGCGGAATGCCTTTGGTACCTGCCCGTTACTTCTGGCAGTTGATGTGACACCTTGTCCCTACTCAGGCGTTTCCTTACCTTTCCCCCTTTCCTATATTCCGTATATCAATAACAGACGGACAATGGCAGGGAGCGTGTTCCCCTTCCGAGTGAAGCATTATTGAACTGTCAATGGCTGTGACAAAGGCTTAAAGGTGTCACAATCGAGTAGTTTCTCAGTCTTCTGCCCTTTTTTTTCTTTTTGGCAAAGGGTCGCAATGCATTAAAAAATGTTTACTATGGGCTGTCATGTTGGGTATACTATATTGCAAAATGATGTTCAACCTTTCAATGATGTATAAACAATTCGACCCTATATCTATAACACTGCAAAGCTGAATGCATCAAAATTATTTGATCAGCTTTAAGCTTAAAGCTCAACATGATTTCTCACAAAATATCATGTTGTCATATAAATGAGAATCGCAGTGAAGAGTCGAGTACCTGTCAACTAAACTTTCATTTCTCTTTCTTTCTCAAAGTTTGGCTTATCATGAAAGAACTTTTTCAGCTCGCATAAAACTTTTCTTTCTGATTCATCTCTGTTTTTAGACTCACAAATAGTAGCCCAGCCTATGCGAAACATTAAAAATTGCAATATGTTTGGCCTAATCGGAACACAAAATATTTATGCCTTCAAATTGGCTACGAGGCAAGGTCCGAGACAAGGGACAGACATCCGTACATGGGCTTGGCGGCACTCGACGCTTTTGTGGGTCAGTGTCGAGCGACGCTCATCAAAGCGGAGAAACGGAGAGGGCGGGGTTTGTTTGTCTGTTCGGTAACCTGGAGCTGTGTGCATCATCATCTTTGGTAGTTGGACACGTCACTTTTCGTGTTTGATAAGGATCCGCAGCGAGAACAAAATCAAACCAAAGAAACCAAGGCGAAGGCGAAGGCGAAGGCGTGCGCCCGAATATATATTCGAATTTTATTATGCATGACAGCTCCAAGAGCAACAACAACAACAGGAACATTAACAATGGACACGCCCACAGCCCCAGTCATGAAGTCAAGCTTGCGCAGGACGGAGGATGGGGAATGGGGAATGGGGTTTGGGCAGCGGAGTTTTGGGTACCTGTCTGACAGCGGGTTGCCGGCCTTTCGAGGTACCGAACCGAATGCTTAGCCATGTGAAAAAAGATTGCGTTTTTCATATTTTAATTTTACTTGTTTAACGTTTCGAATACGATTTTTGAATATCGATAAGTTGCAAGGCGGAACATTTCCCTTTATTGTTACTTTTGTCGTTGTTGTTGTTGTGATGATTCTTGGGCTTGTTCTCTGTATGCCGCATGCATGATTATGTAACATTTTCCTACACTCTCATTCTCCCCTCGCTCCCTCCCGATTTATATACATATTTTGACAAATGATTTCTAAATGAGTGGACACTTTTTACAACCCTCCCCCCATCAAGCAGTCATTCCTGAAGTTAATAAAAACGATGCTTGGGTAAATATTTTTGACTGCTGGCAGCAGGTAACGGCAAACGAGCATGTATTTAATTAATTAAGCCGCGTCAAGATAACAAACAAGCAACAAGAAAGAACGATTCAAAAATCAACAACGATTAATTGAACGATGACTAATGCCAACAAGGATGAAATATTCCGAATAAAGAATACAAAAACCAATATTTTATTTAATTCGTATATATATAGTTCGGTTTAAAATAACTGTAAAATGACTTATTGAAATCCGTTTACCAGACATAACCTAGAAGTCCCTAGTTATTAAGCCTATTCATTATTTTGAAATAATTTAATATGAGCATGAGCTAATGAGCTAATATTAACTATAAACTAATATTTTGGGTTAGATCATTCGATAGATTCAGCATTTGGTGCCAATCAATAGATATAATAATATTTGAAGTATTAGATAATTACATGTAAATATGTATATACACCCCATAAATTTAAACAAAGGAAGCTGAATATTATACATATTATATATAAATACAAATAAATACAAATAAAGCGAATAACTTGCATCGAATTGTTATCTCCATTGAATGAATTTCCAGTTCGTTGACTACACGACAAGAAACTAAGTTCTATCACACATTCATACATATGTATGTATATACATCAAACATCATACATATGTACACAGCTACATATATACATATATTTATCTGTATAAATAAACGGCATGCACGCCACTGAATTAATAGAATTAGAATATACTAGCTATTCAATTATTTATCACTATTCACAAAAAAAAAAAAAAAAAAAAAAAACAAATAATAAAAAAACAAGTAAGAGGGCTCTAGTCGAGACTGCTCGACTAGGGGATACCCTGAGCCCTGTGAAGAGCCAAATATCAAATCATTCTACGCTTTTGTTATACATACAAACAACACATACACACACATATGCACGCACGCATAAGCGCACGCTCTGCCAACTGCGCAGTTGACGCAGCGACTGCGCTTGGGCTGTAATGTGGGCATTACTATGGGAACTTAATTGCTCAATAACTTTTCTTAGCGATGGACTAAGTGCATCAAACTTTCACAACTTATTAATGGCATTCATATATTTGTATTTGCCAAAGCACAAGTCTCTAGTATTTAATTTGCGCCTTTCACAAATAGGGGCTATTGGGGGCAAATGGGGCGTGGCATCAAAAATCTAGTGATTACGTAATCTCCGTATTCATTCAATGCAATTACACAGCAAATTTGAAGTCTCTAGCTCAAACGATTCACAAACTACGCCTTAAAAACGTATTTTCGATAAGCATTAAAATCGATAACATTACAACAAAAAGAGTTATCGTTCATACGAAATAAACTTGACCTGCGCGTGCTATCCACGGACCCAACAAAAAAAAATTCAAGTCTCTAGCTTGTCTAGATGCTTCAATCGACGCGTTCAAACATACGGACAGACGGACAGACGGACGGACAGACAGACAGACGGACAGGGCTAAATCGACTCAGCTCGTCGCCCTGATCAAGAATATATATACTTTGTGGGGTCTGACACGCCTCCTTCTGCCTGTTACATACATTTAACAAAACCATTATACCCTGATTTCCCATTTTCAATGGGCTCAGGGTATAAAAATAACAATATATTGCGAATTGCACGACACGACGCAATGTGCACGATCCGATTGACATTGAAATGCAGCACATAAAAATTTAGGCTGGCAGTGCTGTTCATTCTCGCATTTTGCCTTCTCCATATTTCTTTTTGTTACATACAAACATGCATACATACGCACACATGTATGTATGTATGTACATATCTACGTTTGCAAGAACATTATTCCAATTGCTCCAAAAACTTATTCACTTATACTTTTCATGGCATTGGCAACAATATGTAAATAATCATCAACTTTTATAATTAATTGTACACATTCTATGTACACATATATGTATGTGCATATGTACATATGTATGTATGTATGTATGTAGACTTTTTCGTTTGAACACTTGTAAAATTTACTTAGTCGGCTGGCAGGCTTTATTCACTTATGACTTCAGACACTGCATAGAAAAAAAATAGACATACATACATACATATGTATGTGTGTATGTGCATACATTCATACATATGTATGTATTCTGTAAAATAAAATAGCATACACGCCACCGAATTAATAGAATTAGAATATACAAGCTATTCAATTATCAATCATTATTCACAACAAAAAAAAAACAAAAAGATATCATTTTGTATTTGTAATAACACGCAAAAAAATAAAATAATACATTGCGAATTGCACGACGCAAAATGCACATCCGATTGACATTGAATAAGCAACACATGTAGTTCAGGCTGGCAATGCTGTTCATTTTCACATTTCGCCTTCTCCATATTTATTTGTGCACATACAAACATACACACATACATATGTATGTACATACATATCAACATTTGCTAAGAAATTTTTCCAAATTGTGCCAAAAACTTATTATTCACTTAAACTTTTGATGGTATATGCAACAATATGTGAGTTATAACCAACTTTTATAATTAATTAACAACTATAAGAACACACATATGTACATATACATACATATGTATGTGCATATGTATGTATGTGTGTATGTATGCATGTAGACTTTTTCGTTTGAACACTGGTAATTTTTATTTTATTGGCCGGCGAGCTTTTTTCTTTCATCACTTCAGCCTCTGCATAGAAAACATTGCAAATATCTGGTTATTTTCATTTGTATTGTAACAATTCAAATACATCATCAACAATCGCGAACTGTTCACACTTATGCCAAAATTGGGAAATTGCAAACTAAAACTTAAGTTGGCAGCGCTGCGTATGCCGGCCGGCTAGCTTGCGCTCTCTTCTTTTGCCTCTCTCTTTATTCTTTGTGAGTAATTAGAACAGTGGGGCTTATAGCATTTTTAAGCCTAAAAACGTGTACACTCAAAGAGAATTTGATTAACTATTATTATATTAAATACACAAATTATTTGATGGCTCCGTAAATGCCTGCGACATGCAAAATGCATATCGAAACTTAATTTGCAATTTTAATGTTTAACAATGCAAACGAATAATTATATATGCACGTAAATGAAATACAATTGTATGCATGTGTTTGTATTTACAGATATAAGTATATAAATAATTTATGCGATTTGTTTGCATTTGGCATTTAAATTGTTTAATTTGCACATATTCTTCAGTGGTTACAAAATGTAAGTCTATAACCATATACATATATACATATGTATGTAAGTATGTGCACATTGTATACAAACACGCCATACACGCAGCTCCAACTGCTGGGCTCTTCTATGGTTCACTCTGCTGCTATTTTTACAGAGATCGTGCCCCTATTCTTCACACAGTCACAACAGCATAGACATACAGACGACAGTCCAAAGCAAACACGACAACGAACAGTGGGAAAACAAACTCAAAGCTAGACGCCGTTAGTCTCTTTCGGTTGGAACGGCGCAACAGCTGCGCAGCAGAGCTGCAATTAAAGTTGAGCAACAACAGCAGATATTTTTTTTTTTTTTTTCGTATTCAAAAGTCGTTAATTCAATTAACTACAGGTATGCCTATATTTGTAAATATGTATATATTTGTATGCATGATGTATTTTATATTATTAACTACAATTTTCGCAGGCTGTTGCAAAATTGCCCAGTTGCTGCCGATCGAACGAATCGAGAATCAGTCGAAGGCAAGCCACCGATGAGCAAAGAAGCATCAGCTGAAGCAGTAGCAACTAAAATAACGGCGCATTTCATTTGATATAAGCTTGCAGTAATTATTTCAGTATGACAACTACTTTTACGATCAACGGGCAGCCGTATACGGGTGAGTTTTTGTACGAACTTAAAAATACAAAAGCTATAAAAAGATCTGTATTACGTACAAGTATATCGCCGTCTCTCTCACTCTCTTTGCAGTGAATCTGAGCAACCTGCCGGCAGACATCACTCTGAACACCTTCATCAGGGAGCATGCGCAGTTGACGGCGACGAAGTTCATGTGCCTGGAGGGCGGCTGCGGCGTCTGCGTTTGCGTGCTGCGCGACGGGAAGCGCAGCTGGGCAGTCAATTCGGTAAGGCAGGGTATTCTGATAACTGAACAATGGGAAGCATCAACATTTATGTATATTGCCGCCTTCGGTAGTGCCTGACTCTGCTGAATAGCTGCGCGCAGCTGGAGATTGTGACTTCGGAGGGACTGGGCAGCATGCGAGCTGGCTACCATCCCATACAGAAGCGTCTGGCCAAGCTGAACGGCACCCAGTGTGGCTACTGTTCGCCGGGCTTTGTGATGAACATGTACGGGCTGCTGGAGTCGCGTGGGGGTCAAGTGAGCATGGTCGAGGTGGAGAACGCCTTCGGCGGCAACATCTGCCGCTGCACCGGCTACCGGCCCATCCTGGACACGATGAAGTCGTTCGCCGTGGACAGTTGCATCCAGCTGCCGGCGGAGTGCACGGACATTGAGGACCTGTCGGCGCGTAACTGTCCCAAAACGGGCGAGCGATGCGCGGGCAGCTGTCTGAAGTCCACTTTGGTCTACGATGATGGCAGCCAGTGGCATTGGCCGCAGTCCCTGAGTGAGCTCTTTGAGGCACTGGACCGAGTGGGCGAGGAGCAGTTCATGCTGGTCGGTGGCAACACGGCGCATGGAGTTTATCGTCGTGCGCCAGACATTAAGCACTTCATTGATGTGCGCGCCGTGGCAGAGCTGCAGGAGCACAGCAGTGAGCCGCAGCAGCTGAAGTTGGGCGCCAATCTGAGTCTCAGCCAGGCCATGGACATTCTCAAAGAGACGTCCAGCAAGTCGGGCTTTGAGTATCTAGAGCAGCTCTGGCAGCACTTGGATCTCATTGCCAATGTGCCTGTGCGCAATGTGGGTTTCCCTTCCAATCTCATCAAGATCCACTCTTAAACTCCTCTCTATTGCAGACTGGCAGCCTGGCGGGCAACATATCCATCAAGAAGGAACACCCAGAGTTTCCGTCCGATGTCCACATCAGCTTCGAAGCACTTGATGTGCGTGTCGTGGCCTTGAAGAGCGCCAAGGATGAACAGGAAATGTCCTTGGCGGATTATTTGACCTCCAAGGATAAGAAACTCGTGCTGAAGGCATTTCTGCTGCCGGCTTACGCCACGGATAAGTTTATTTACGAATCCTACAAGGTAGGGCATTATAATGCAGATCATATATTATTATATGCCTGTAGTCAGAGATTAGTAAATATATATCAATTCATCTGTAGATCATGCCTCGTGCCCAGAATGCGCATGCGTACGTGAACGCCGCATTTCTGCTGGAGCTGGACACGGAGTCGAAGGTGAAGAGTTCTCGCATCTGCTTCGGCGGTATCCGGCCAGACTTTGTGCATGCGACGGACATTGAGGAGCTGCTAGTCGGACGCAATCCCTTTGACGATGCAGTGGTGGAGCAGGTGTTTGGCAAGCTATCGATGATGCTGCTGCCGGATGAGGTGCCGCCGGACGCATCCCCCGCCTATCGCTTGTGTCTGGCCTGTGGACTGCTGTACAAGTTTCTCTTGAAGCATGCTCCCAAGGAAGACGTGAATGAAATATTCAAAAGCGGGGGACAGATATTGCAGCGTCCACTGTCCTCGGGCACTCAGGTGTACCAGACGCAACAAAAGAACTATCCCGTTACGCAGGCGGTGCAGAAGGTGGAGGGCATGATCCAGTGCTCCGGCGAGGCGACCTACATGAATGACGTGCTGACTACTTCGAATACGCTGCACTGCGCCTTTGTGGGAGCCACCAAAGTGGGTGCCAGCATTGACCAAATTGACGCATCGGAAGCCCTTCGGCAGCCCGGCGTAGTGGCCTTCTACAGCGCCAAGGATATACCCGGCACGAACAGGTTCACTGATCCCAACTTTGGCTACGAGCCAGAAGAGATCTTCTGCACCGCTCCGGTCCGACACTATGAGCAGCCCGTGGGCGTGGTGGTCGCCCTTACTGCGGATGTTGCGAAGCAAGCAGCCCAGCTGGTGAAGATAAGCTATGGCCAGCAGTCTGCAGTGCATAAGGTGTTGCCCAGCTTAAGTGATGTGCTGGACATGTCGCCGGAGCCGGAGGCGTCGCGTATTATCTGCGAGGCCTCCGCGAAATCGGGGAAACTGAAGTACTCGGCTGCGCCGGATAAGACTGTGCGAGGCGTCCTGCAGATGGGACTACAGTATCACTTCACCATGGAGCCCCAGACGACGGTGGCGGTGCCTTTCGAGGACGGTCTCAAGGTTTACTCCGCCACCCAGTGGATGGACCACACGCAGGCAGTAATCGCCCAAATGCTGCAGCTGAAGGCCAAGGATGTGCAGCTACAGGTGCGACGCTTGGGCGGCGCCTACGGCGGCAAGATATCGCGCTGCAATCAGGTGGCCTGCGCCGCCTCCTTAGCTGCCCAAAAGCTGAATCGGCCCGTGCGCTTTGTGCAGTCCATTGAGTCGATGATGGACTCGAATGGCAAGCGCTGGGCCTGTCGGTCCGACTACGAGGTCCACGTGCAGGACAGTGGAAAGATTGTGGGTCTCCAGAACGATTTCTACGAGGATGCCGGCTGGAATAAGAACGAAAGCCCCATCCATGGACATTCCACATTTACAGCAGCAAACTGCTATGACTTCACCGATTCCAATTATAAAATCAATGGAAATGCAGTGCTCACGGATGCGCCCAGCTCGACCTGGTGCCGAGCACCCGGATCTGTCGAGGGCATTGCTATGATGGAGAACATAGTTGAGCATGTGGCCTTTGAGGTAGAGCGGGATCCAGCCGAGGTGCGCTTGATCAATTTGGCCAAGGGCAACAAAATGGCAGAGCTGCTGCCTCAGTTCTTAAAGTCGCGGGAGTACCAGGCGCGTCGCAAGGAAATCAAGGAGCACAATGAGAAGAATCGTTGGCTCAAGCGTGGACTTGGCCTGGCCGTAATGGACTATCCCATCTTCTACTTCGGCCAGTATCCGGCAACTGTTGCCATTTATCACGTGGATGGCACAGTCGTCGTCTCCCATGGCGGCATTGAAATGGGCCAAGGTAGGTAGTGGTTGATCAGCTCGTCTGGAATGAAATAGTCTCATTTCCCTTTCTTTCTATCTATAAGGCATGAATACGAAAGTCGCACAGGTGGCCGCCTACACGCTGGGCATCGAGCTGGACCACGTTAAAATCGAGTCGTCGGACACCATTAATGGAGCCAACTCCATGGTGACGGGTGGCGCCGTCGGCAGCGAAAGTCTCTGCTTCGCAGTTCGCAAAGCCTGCGAAACGCTCAACGCGCGGCTGCAGCCGGTGAAAAAGCCCAAAGCCTCCTGGCTGGAAACAGTGCAGGCAGCGTATGCTGAGTCGATCAATTTGATTGCCTCGGATCATTATAAAGAGGGCGATATGGAGAACTATCATATTTATGGCATGGCCTTGACCGAGATCGAGCTGGACGTGCTTACCGGCAGCAGTCAGATCAAGCGCGTTGACCTGCTGGAGGATGCAGGCGAGAGTCTCAGTCCGAACATTGACATTGGTCAAGTCGAGGGAGCATTTGTCATGTGCCTGGGCTATTGGCTGAGCGAGAAGTTAGTCTACGATCGTCAAACGGGCCGCCTTCTGACGAATCGCACATGGAACTACAAGCCACCGGGTCCCAAGGATATACCCATTGACTTCCGCATCGAATTGGTTCAAAACCCACAGACCAGCAGTGCAGGCTTTATGCGGTCAAAGGCCACAGGCGAACCACCCTGTTGCTTGGCTGTCAGCGTTGTCTTTGCGCTGCAGGAGGCATTGCAATCGGCCAGAAAGGATGCCGGACTACCCAGGGAGTGGGTGCGGCTGGGAGCACCGACCACACCTGAAACGTTGCTACTAAATGCTGGACATGATGTCAAGAATTTTAGACTCAAATGAACAAATTAAATGCAGTAAAGCATATAAATAAATAATATGTTTGAATACGAATATGTACATACTTTACATAATTGTCTTGCCACAGGAGCTAAATATATTTACTCTGTATATATATGTACATACTTATATGTACTTAAACACATATATGTATAAATTTACATAACTAAACAATTTGTTTATTCTTTAATGTTATGGAACTTTCTTTCGTATATACTAAAATGTAACAGATCATCTCTCACTGAATAAACTATATATGTATATGAATTTATATTTATAGAGAATATAGATGGCGATAAATAAATAATATATAATATATAATATATAATATATAATATATAATATATAATATATAATATATAATATATAATATATAATATATAATATATAATATATAATATATAATATATAATATATAATATATAATATATAATATATAATATATAATATATTATATATAATATATAATCTATAATAAATAAACAGAATTTATAATATGCTATTATATATGTAGAGTTCCACATTGATAGTTCCTAAATATATCCCACCCATATACTAATCTATTATTAGTGAAACGAAACGAGTTCTAAAATTCCAGCCCAGCTTGAAAAAAAAAATTAAAATTGTGTATAAACAAAAACAAACTTGGCGATGAGACCGGCTACAGAGAGAAGTTATCAAATAGAAACAATGAGAGAGTGAGAGTGGTAGAGCTTTTGGTAGTGCCCAAAAAAGCTTAGCGAACTAAATAGAGAGAGGGAACGGGAGAGAAGTCTACACACGCGATAACGTCAGCGCGATTGCCAGTTAAATGTAGTTATGTACCTAAAACTGGAATGTACCTAAATTCTAATAGATTATGTGAACTATATGTATAAGAACAGACTATTGTTAACAAATAATAATCAGAATAACCATAATAAAATAAATATTAAATACTTACTACTTACTACTATAAATAATAATGCTAAAAACTATATGATCGACATATATATGTATATATTTTACTAATTATGTTTTATTTTTATTTTCTAAATAAATATATATAGTTTTTAATTTTTACTAAAATCCGACAACCATAGATTTTATAGTAAAACCAATATTAACTGTCCAATCGCTCTAAGAACGTACCAAATTAGTTTGGTACATTTCTGAGACCTGTGTCAAGCGGGAACTGAAACGTAAATGTACCGCCGTTATTAGTAGACTTAAAAATGTTTACTCTCAGTTGAACTTGATGAGCCTCATTGAACGGGTGGACCGATAAATACGTGAACGCTGGGACGACACAACTACAGTACAGCTGCGATCGGCGTGGATTGAGCATTAAAAAGAACAATATTTGCAAAATTAATATACTAAATTATAATTAGTATCAAGTATAAGTATTACGTGTTATTAATAAACGCCAAAAAGATAATCAAACGATAATGTCGCAGAGTATAACTATTAACGACGAGTGCTATGAAGGTACGTATGCATATACAACTGTACATATGTATGTGTATGTATATACATAAAGACCTAAGTGTCTTAATATTATGTGAAGTGGACTGTGGTACACAATTGAGATTATATATATATGTTTATTTACATAGTGCACCTGGTGGTTCTTAATAGTTTTAAAACCATTTATATAACATCAGAGATAACGATCTTTAAAATTCTACACACAAAAACAAATAAATATATGCACATATAAATACGCATAGGTTTGATTGTAAATTCCAACAATTAAGAGTATAGTTGAATTGAATATAGAATATATTTTAACGATTATTTATGTGCTTCTTCTTACTTAGACTATAAAAAATAATAACAAATTAAAAAATTAAAAAAAGAACACATGAGAGTTGCTCTAGTCGAGAGAGTCCAATTAAGAGATACCCTGAGTGAACCCCACTATTTTATTTCAATTATTCTACGATTCGTCCATACTTGACCAACACAATAGAGAATAAATGCTTTGGCGAATTCGTATGAGGTTTGAATGCCCTTGGAATGCATTATTGACATTACTATGGGAAACAAATAATAATATTAAAATTTTAAGTACCTTGTTTTTATAGTTAATGCACCACGTCATCCATCAAGAACACATTTAGTTTATGGGCTTTGCTATAAAATATGTAATCATTATAACTATAACAAAATATATTTTATATAAAATACAATATATATAAAATGCACATTTTATATATATTATATATATAATATAATATAATAATAATATATATTATAAATAATATATAAAATATATATAACGTACTCACTAAAGTTAGGGTATTCAAGAAGCATTTCTTATATGGATTTCTTATATGTCTGCATCTACTCAATCTTCTTAAATATAATTTTTACTTCAGTAAACCTGTCGAGCCTGGCCCCAGACATCAGCCTGAACACGTTTATTCGGGAACATGCCGGCCTCACGGGCACCAAGTTCATGTGCCAGGAAGGCGGCTGCGGCGTCTGCGTCTGTGCCTTGAGCGGAGTTCACCCGGTGACCGGGGAGCTGTGCACCTGGGCGGTCAACTCGTGCCTGACGCTGTTGAACAGCTGCCTGGGCCTGCACGTGACCACGTCGGAGGGCTTGGGCAACAAGCGCAAGGGCTATCACGCCATTCAGCAGCGCCTGGCCAAGATGAACGGCACCCAGTGTGGCTATTGCTCGCCCGGATTCGTGATGAACATGTACGCGCTGCTGCAGTCGCAGGGCGGCCGGGTGACCATGGCCGAGGTGGAGAATGCCTTCGGCGGCAACATCTGCCGCTGCACCGGCTACCGGCCCATCCTGGATGCCATGAAGTCCTTCGCCGTCGACAGCAACATAGCCGTGCCAGCGGAGTGTGCGGACATTGAGGATCTGAGCAGCAAGCAGTGCCCCAAGACGGGCGAGCTCTGCGCCGGCACCTGCAAGAAGAAGAGCCAGCCACGGGCTGTGCAGCAGTACGCTGATGGCAGTCGCTGGAGCTGGCCGCAGACCCTGCCCGAGCTGTTCGAGGCCCTGCGAACGACTGCAAAGAAGCAGCTTCCCTATATGCTAGTCGCTGGCAACACGGCGCACGGCATCTACAGGCGCAGTGCGGAGATCAAGTCCTTCATCGACGTGCGTGCCCTGGCAGAGCTGAGAGGGTATAGCCTGGCCGAGAAGGAGCTTACCCTGGGCGGAAATCTCAGCCTGACCGAGACGATGGACATATGCCGCAAGCTGGAGCAAAGCACAGGATTTGAGTACCTGGCCCAGGTGTGGCAGCACCTCGACTGGATTGCCAATGTTCCAGTGCGCAATGTAAGTCACGGGGCCCTTCCGAAATAATTCCTATCTTATCAGTGGGCTCTGTTAACAGTTGTTTTATCAATTTATTTCACATTAACCCAGGCCGGCACTTTGGCGGGAAACTTGTCCATCAAGCACGCCCACCCCGAGTTCCCCTCTGATGTGTTCATCGTTCTGAAGGCTTTGGATGCAAAGATCATTGTGCAGGAGTCGGCGGACAAGCAGCAAACTGTCAGCCTCTCTAGCTACCTCAAGCTGTCCATGGAAGGCAAGATTATTCGCGGAATAGTTTTGCCCGCCTACTCGAAGAAGGATGTTCTGTTCGATTCGTACAAGGTAAGAATTGAGATTAGATTAGATTAGTATCTGCTATTCTTCTTTATCCCCATTTGCTTACTTTCCTTCCGTAGATCATGCCACGTGCCCAAAATGCGCATGCGTATGTGAACGCCGCCTTTCTGCTGGAGCTGGACTCGGAGTCGAAGGTGAAGAGTGCTCGCATCTGCTTCGGGGGCATCCGACCGGACTTTGTGCATGCGACGGCCATTGAGGAGCTGCTGGTCGGACGTAATCCCTTTGACGATGCATTGCTGGATCAGGTGTTTGGCAAGCTGTCGACACTGCTTGCAGCCTGACGAGGTGCTGCCCGACGCATCGCCTGCCTATCGCCGCAAGTTGGCCTGTGGACTGCTCTACAAGTTTCTGCTGAAGGCCGCTGCACAGCGTCAACAGAAGACTCTGGGCAGTCGCCAGGTGACCGGAGGATCTCTGTTGCAGCGTCCCGTGTCAAGGGGCCAGCAGAGCTTCGAGACCTTCGAGCAGCATTATCCAGTGACGAAGCCCACCGAGAAGCACGAAGGGCTTATTCAGTGCTCGGGCGAGGCGACCTACGCCAACGATCTGCCCACTCAGCACAATCAGCTGTGGGCGGCCTTTGTGACTGCCAAACGTGTTGGGGCCTTGGTCACCAAAGTGGACACAAAAGACGCTCTGGCATTACCTGGCGTGGTGGCCTATTTGGATGCGAAAGATATTCCTGGACCCAATTCGCTGAGACCCAAAACAACGGATGACTTCTTTTTCCCACAGGAGGAGCAGCTGTTTGCTACGGGCGAAATCAAGTTCTATCACCAGCCCATTGGAATGGTTCTGGCCACATCTAATGCTCTGGCACAGCGTGCCGCGGAGCTTGTGAAGCTTACATATGAGGGCGGTGCCAAGGAGGTTCTACCTAGCATGAAAGATGTATTGGACTCTGCTGCCTCAGGCGATCGCATTCTGCATCCCATCAAGTCGATGCACGACAAACTCAATTTGAACGTGGCCCACGATGTCAAGGGCAGTGGAAAGCTGGACCTGGGACTGCAGTATCATTACTTCATGGAGCCACATACGACGGTGGTGCTGCCTTTTGAAGGGGGCCTGCAGGTCTACGTGGCCACTCAGTGGATGGACCTCGCTCAGGATGTTATTGCTAAGGTGCTAAAGCTGAAGTCTAATGAGGTGCAAGTGAAGACCCGCCGTATTGGCGGTGGTTACGGCGGAAAGGCGACTCGCTGTAACTTGGCTGCGACGGCTGCTGCTGTCGCTGCCCATAAGCTGTATCGTCCCGTGAGATTCGTACAGTCCCTGGAGTCCATCATGAACACCACGGGCAAGCGTTGGTCCTTCCACTGCGACTACGACTTCTACGTGAAGTCCAATGGCAAGATTGTTGGTATCGAGAGTCGCTTCTACCAGGATGCTGGGTATTTAACCAATGAGACGCCTCTCGGACATACGTTGCTCCTGTCCAAGAACTGCTACGAGTTCAGCGATAATTACAAGTTGGATGGGTTCATGGTCCTCACGGACTCACCTACCAATACATCATGTCGAGCTCCAGGCTCTGTTGAGGGCATTGCGATGATGGAGAATATCATCGAGCACATTGCCTTTGAAACTGGCGTCGATCCGGCGGATGTTCGTTTCGCCAACATATTGCCCGCTCATAAAATGGGCGAAATGATGCCCAGATTCCTAAAGAGCACTCTCTACCGTGAGCGCCGAGTCCAAATCAATGCCCACAACAAGGAGCATCGTTGGCGCAAGCGTGGTTTGGGTCTGTCCATAATCGAGTACCAAATTGGTTATTTCGGACAGTTTCCTGCTACGGTTGCGATCTACCATAGTGATGGAACAGTTGTGGTCTCTCACGGTGGCATCGAAATGGGTCAAGGTAAACAGACACTTTTATTCCATTTCAATCAATTAAAAACTAAAATCCATATTTATTCTAGGCATGAACACAAAGATCGCTCAGGTTGTGGCCCATACGTTGGGCATTCCCCTGGAACAGGTGCGCATAGAGGCGAGCGATACGATCAATGGAGCCAACGCGATCGTCACTGGTGGCTCAATAGGCAGTGAGACATTGTGTTTTGCCGTGCGTAAAGCCTGCGACACTCTGAACTCGCGGCTGGCCCCAGTCAAAGAGGAGGTGAAACCAGCAGACTGGCAGGAGCTGATTAATGAGGCCTACAACAGGAAGATCAATTTAATAGCCAGCGATCAGTGCAAGCAAGAAGATATGAAGCCGTACTCTGTGTGTGGCTTGTGTCTGACGGAAGTTGAGCTGGATGTACTCACCGGTAACTACCTGATCAGTCGGGTGGATCTACTCGAGGATACTGGCGAGAGTTTGAATCCGAATGTGGACATTGGCCAGATCGAGGGCGCCTTCATGATGGGACTCGGCTATTGGACCAGCGAGCAGATAGTGGTCGATAAGGAGACAGGCGAATGCCTGACGAATCGCACCTGGAACTACAAGCCGCCCGGCGCCAAGGATATTCCCATTGATCTGCGCATTGAGTTACTACCCAAGAGCCCCAACAAGGCGGGCTTTATGCGATCTAAGGGTGAGGCTCACCTGAGATTATATTTTCAATAGATTACTTAGTTTATTTACTCTATATATATATATATATATATATATAGCTACTGGAGAGCCTGCCATTTGCCTGGCCATAGCCGTGGCTTTCGCCCTGCAGCAGGCGCTGCAATCAGCGCGCGATGATGCCGGCCTGCCCAAGACATGGATTACCTTAAACGCGCCCATGACGCCGGAGCTGCTGGTCCTATACGCGGGCACCGAACCAGCTCAGCTCAGGCTAAGCTAAGGTCGAGGCTCAATGAACTTAGCCTAAATTTGTAATAAAACGAATTTATCCTTTCTTCATTACTTTTTTGTATATATAAAATGATGTAACCGAAGACCTAAAAAGGTCGGAATGAACCTTATGCATAAATAAAATCTGTATATGCGTCAATAATTCAGTGAATATTGTAATGATTTACTACTTTGATTTCATTTTACTATGAAGCTAACTATGTATATATTAATGTCGGTAGTTTCATAATGTTTACCATCTATATAATATATAATTACTGGAATCCAACACTACAGACAGATCAAAATAATTGGAAAAGAGCTATGACACTCCCACAGTTATTTCTCGGCAAGGGAAACCAGATGCCGCTAATTGATCCCATGTTTAGATCTGGGTATAATGTTCTTCCATGTCCACTGTCTTTATGAGGTACGTGAGTATACGCTTTTACCATGAACGAAGTTTGTATAGAATTGAAATCAAAACAAAAATTGGTATAAACAAAACCTCAGTTGACGATTAGCTTGGGTACAGAGTGAAGTAATCAAATGGAAATAGAGAGAACAAGTAACCGAGAGAGCGAGAGAGAGATTGAGAGAAAGAGTGAAGTACGAAGCTTTCCGAACTGCCTAAAAAAACTGAGTGAGTCGAATAGCGAGAGAGAGCGGGCGAGAGCGTTATAAACGCGATAACGTAAGCACGATGGCCAGTTAAATATAGTTTTGTACCTGGGTCTGGATTGTACCTAGAAAGTAGATACACATATTTGCTAAGAAATATATCAATTTTGTTGGAAATATATTTTTGTACAATATATTTATTTTTAGTTTAGTGAATATATAAAATATAATACGTATGCTTTTAATACTATAAAGTTGATTTTTAATAGGACAAAATGGTAAATAAGTACGAT
Organism: Drosophila meridiana; assembly: GCA_035045185.1. Taxonomy (NCBI): domain Eukaryota; kingdom Metazoa; phylum Arthropoda; class Insecta; order Diptera; family Drosophilidae; genus Drosophila; species Drosophila meridiana. The sequence goes on along the minus strand of JAWNPF010000055.1, from coordinate 15,599,631 downwards.
TATATAAATACATAAAATAAAATCTTAAATTAATTATAAAAAGTAAATCAAAATATAATAGCTGATTTGTTTATAAAACATATAAAGTTGTTATGTTTTTTTTTATTGTGTTTTTTTTTAAATTATATATTTAAAAGTTTATAATTTATACTAGAAACCGAAGTTAAATCAAAGTAACAGCGTCAAATTGGTATCATTTTGTACAATATCTGGTATTCACTGTACTATAGATTGAAGAAAGAGTTCCAATTCTTGCAAAACTTGTGGCAAACGTGAACTGAAACGTGAACGTAACGCCGTTATTAAAAACGTAACGGTTTGCACTCTCCGTTGAACTTGAAAAGCACCAACGATAGGCCTGGGCCAATAAATAAGCGAACCCTCAGGCCCCGGAACTACAGTACAGCTGAGATCGGCGCGAGTGGAACATTAATAAAATAGTTGCGATACGTTGTGAAATACATTCCAGAACAAAGTTATTTTTACAAAATATAAATAATATCATATAAGTGTTTTTCATAGATAAAACGCAAATAAAATCAACAGATAATGTCGGAAAGTATAACTATCAACGGCGATAGCTACGAAGGTAGGAATATATACATGTACTTATGTATATACATGTGTATATATGAACTTTAATTCATTCGTACCTACATATGTACTTAGTACATATGCATGTACATCGAGAGGTACATATCTATAATATGAAGTGTTTTAAAATATTTGTAGTGGACTGTCAAACACAGTAGAGATTGTATAGGTATATATATATATATATTTAGGTGTATATTTGCTTACATACGTAATCCGGCCTATCTCAGTAGTTTTAATAACTTTTATATAACATTAAAGATAACAATCAACAAAATTCTATACGTACATATGAACGTATGTAGGGTCTGCTCGTCAATCAGCAATTGGAATTTCTCAAGCTTAACGGAATCGTTGGCTTAACTACATTTTTTGACGATTGTTTTTGTCGATATTCATTTCTTATCATAAAGAACTGTTAACAAAAAGTAGATAATTAAATAATTAAATGTACTTAATTTTTTTTATAAACTATATTTCTCCTTGCATTATAACTACTTCAAGAGTAGAACAATTTTATTTCGAACAATTTATTTCATGATTATAAAAGAATAATTTAAATAAAATGTAATAAATAAAAAAAAAAAAAAACAATATTTAAATAAAAATTAAATTAAATAGACAAATTGATTTAAATTTATATAATTAAAAAAATAATACATTTACACGTATGTATGTATATTAATTTTAAATTTACAAGTAATTTAAAATGAAAAACTAAAAATATTATATATATATATATATTATATATTTTTATTTTTACATTTTCATTAGATTTACAAAATTAATATACATATATATAAGTATGTTAATATATTTATTATATAAATTTAAATAACTTTGTTTTATTTAATTTAATTTTTAAATTGTATAAATCTATATTGTATATATAATATATAACAATTGACCTAATTGTAATCTCTATAAGACACCTGAATCAACCTGATTGTCTTTATTAACTTCTAAATCATTTTCTATTTCAGTTAATCTGTCGAGCCTTCCGGCAGACATCAGCTTGAACACGTTTATACGGGAACATGCCGGTCTCACGGGCACCAAGTTCATGTGCCAGGAAGGCGGCTGCGGCGTCTGCGTCTGTGCCTTGAGCGGAGTTCACCCGGTGACCGGGGAGCTGTGCACCTGGGCGGTCAACTCGTGCCTGACGCTGTTGAACAGCTGCCTGGGCCTGCACGTGACCACGTCGGAGGGCTTGGGCAACAAGCGCAAGGGCTATCACGCCATTCAGCAGCGCCTGGCCAAGATGAACGGCACCCAGTGTGGCTATTGCTCGCCCGGATTCGTGATGAACATGTACGCGCTGCTGCAGTCGCAGGGCGGCCGGGTGACCATGGCCGAGGTGGAGAATGCCTTCGGCGGCAACATCTGCCGCTGCACCGGCTACCGGCCCATCCTGGATGCCATGAAGTCCTTCGCCGTCGACAGCAACATAGCCGTGCCAGCGGAGTGTGCGGACATCGAGGATCTGAGTGGCAAGCAGTGCCCCAAGACGGGCGAGCTCTGCGCCGGCACCTGCAAGAAGAAGAGCCAGCCTCGAGGACCTCAGCAGTACGCTGATGGCAGTCGCTGGAGCTGGCCGCAGACCCTTCCCGAGTTGTTCGAAGCCCTGCGAGCGGCTGCCAAGGAGCAGCTGCCGTACATGCTGGTCGCTGGCAACACGGCGCACGGCATTTACAGACGCAGTGCGGAGATCAGGTCCTTCATCGACGTGCGTGCCCTGGCAGAGCTGAGAGGGTATAGCCTGGCCGAGAAGGAGCTCACCCTGGGCGGAAATCTCAGCCTGACCGAGACCATGGATATATGCCGCAAGCTGGAGCAAAGCACAGGATTTGAGTACCTGGCCCAGGTGTGGCAGCACTTGGACTGGATTGCCAATGTGCCAGTGCGCAATGTAAGTCACGGGGCCCTTCCGAAATAATTCCTATCTTATCAGTGAGCTCTGTTAACAGTTGTTTTATCAATTTATTTCACATTAACCCAGGCCGGCACTCTGGCGGGGAACTTGTCCATCAAGCACGCCCACCCCGAGTTCCCCTCCGATGTGTACATCGTTCTGGAGGCTCTGAATGCAAAGATCATTGTGCAGGAGTCGGCGGACAAACAGCAAACTGTCAGCCTCTCTAGCTACCTCAAGCTGTCCATGGAAGGCAAGATTATTCGCGGAATAGTCTTGCCCGCCTACTCGAAGAAGGATGTTCTGTTCGATTCGTACAAGGTAAGAAGTAGAAATGAGGATCTCTCATATCTTTAATGAACTACCACTAACCCTTACCCCTACTTTTCTTCCTTGTCCCTCCGTAGATCATGCCACGGGCCCAGAATGCGCATGCGTACGTGAACGCCGCCTTTCTGCTGGAACTGGACTCGGAGTCGAAAGTGAAGAGTGCTCGCATCTGCTTCGGGGGCATTCGACCGGACTTTGTGCATGCGACGGCCATTGAGGAGCTGCTGGTCGGACGCAATCCCTTTGACGATGCATTGCTGGATCAGGTGTTTGCCAAGCTGTCGACTCTGCTGCAGCCTGATGAGGTGCTGCCGGACGCTTCGCCTGCCTTATCGCCGCAAGTTGGCCTGTGGACTGCTCTACAAGTTTCTATTGAAGTCCGCTGCACTGCGTCAACAGAAGACTCTGGGTAGTCGCCAGGTGACCGGAGGATCTCTGTTGCAGCGTCCCGTGTCAAGTGGCCAGCAGAGCTTCGAGACCTTCGAACAGCATTATCCAGTGACGAAGCCCACCGAGAAGCACGAAGGACTTATTCAGTGCTCGGGCGAGGCGACCTACGCCAACGATCTGCCCACTCAGCACAACCAGCTGTGGGCGGCCTTTGTGACGGCCAAACGTGTTGGGGCCGTGGTCACCAAAGTGGACACGACCGCCGCTCTGGCATTGTCTGGTGTGGTGGCTTACTTGGATGCCAAGGATATTCCTGGACCCAATTCACTGAGACCCAAGACAACGGATGACTTCTTTTTCCCCCAGGAGGAGCAGCTGTTTGCTACGGGCGAAATCAAGTTCTACCACCAGCCCATTGGAATGGTTCTGGCGACATCTAATGCGCTGGCCCAACGTGCCGCGGAGCTCGTGAAGCTCACCTATGAAGGAGGAGCCAAGGAGGTGCTGCCCAGCATGAAAGATGTATTGGACTCTGCTGCCTCAGGCGATCGCATTCTACATCCCGTCAAGTCGATGCACGACAAACTCAATCTGAGCGTTGCCCACGATTTCAAGGGCAGCGGAAAGCTGGACCTGGGACTGCAGTATCATTACTTCATGGAGCCGCAGACGACGGTGGTGCTGCCTTTTGAAGGGGGCCTGCAGGTGTACGTGGCCACTCAGTGGATGGATCTCGCTCAGGATGTCATTGCCAAAATGTTGAAACTGAAGTCCAATGAGGTGCAGGTGAAGACCCGCCGCATTGGCGGTGGTTACGGCGGAAAGGCGACTCGCTGTAACTTGGCTGCAACGGCAGCTGCTGTCGCTGCCCATAAGCTGAATCGTCCAGTGAGATTCGTCCAGTCCCTGGAATCTATCATGAATACCACGGGCAAGCGTTGGTCCTTCCACTGCGACTACAACTTCTACGTGAAGTCCAATGGCAAGATTGTGGGCATCGAGAGTCGTTTTTACGAAGATGCCGGCTATCTGACCAACGAATCACCTATCGGACATACGGTCCTGTTATCCAAAAACTGCTACGAATTCAGCGATAATTACAAGCTGGATGGTTTTATGGTTGTCTCCGATTCGCCTAGCAATACGCCGTGCCGTGCACCTGGATCTGTTGAGGGAATTGCAATGATAGAGAATATCATTGAGCATATCGCTTTTGAAACCGGCGTTGATCCGGCGGATGTTCGCTTCGCCAACATATTGCCCGCTCACAAAATGGGTGAAATGATGCCCAGATTCCTGAAGAGCACTCTCTACCGAGAGCGTAAGGCTGAAATCATTTCCTACAACAAGGAACATCGCTGGCGCAAGCGCGGTCTGGGTTTGTGCATCATGGAGTATCAGATTGGTTATTTCGGTCAGTATCCGGCTACGGTTGCGATCTACCATAGTGATGGAACAGTTGTGGTCTCTCACGGCGGCATCGAAATGGGTCAAGGTAAGGAAAAAAAGGATTTAAGGTTACATATATGTTAATATCACGAGAAAGTCCGTCCGCTGTCAGTCTAATTTCTGATTTCCATTTTCCGCTTTATTATATCATTTCTTTCAATATTCTCATACCACATCCCTGCCTATTTTAATGCTTCTGAATATATTATAAATTTATCCATATCCATCATCATAGGCATGAACACTAAGATCGCTCAGGTTGTGGCCCATACGTTGGGCATTCCCCTGGAACAGGTGCGCATAGAGGCGAGTGATACGATCAATGGAGCCAACTCTATGGTTACCGGTGGCGCTGTAGGCAGTGAGACATTATGTTTTGCTGTGCGTAAAGCCTGTGAGACCCTGAACTCGCGCCTAGCCCCAGTGAAGGAAGAGCTGAAAGCAGCTGACTGGCAACAGCTGATCAATGAGGCGTACAATAGAAAGATAAATTTGATTGCCAGCGATCAGTGTAAACAGGGCGATATGGAGCCGTATTCGGTGTGCGGCCTATGCTTGACCGAGGTGGAGCTGGATGTGCTCACCGGTAACTATCTGATCAGTCGTGTAGATCTTCTCGAGGATACTGGCGAGAGCTTGAATCCGAATGTGGATATTGGCCAGATTGAGGGCGCCTTTATGATGGGACTCGGCTATTGGACCAGCGAGCAGATAGTGGTCGATAAGGAGACAGGCGAATGCCTGACGAATCGCACCTGGAACTACAAGCCGCCCGGGGCCAAGGATATTCCCATTGATCTGCGCATTGAGTTACTGCCCAAGAGCCCCAACAAAGCGGGCTTCATGCGATCTAAGGGTGAGGCTCACCTGAGATTATATTTTCAATAGATTACTTAGTTTATTTACTTTATACTTATATAGCTACTGGAGAGCCTGCCATTTGCCTGGCCATTGCCGTGGCTTTCGCCCTGCAGCAGGCGCTACAATCGGCGCGCGATGATGCCGGCCTACCCAAGACATGGATTACCCTAAACGCGCCCATGACGCCGGAGCTGCTGGTCCTATACGCGGGCACCGAACCAGCTCAGCTCAGGCTGAGCTAAGGTCATGCTTCAACAAACTGGCTTCTATTCTCTTTGTTAGCGAAGACCTATACAAAGACAGCGCGCGAGAAGCGGCACGTGGCGATGGGAATGCGCCGATAAGCACGAGCTTTATATATAGAAAAGAGAGAAAATATATATATGACATATATACACTGCACACCTTGTTTTATGCACAATAAATTAGAGACTTATCCAACGCAAATCCAAATGACATTCATTGTAAGTGCCCCGGGCGGGCTAACAGCTTTGGCCAGCCATCGTCCAAAGTGGCCAAGTGGCATTTTCCATTTTCCTTTGCTCTTCGTTCTTTTTTTTTAACACCTTAACACCAGCGCAGCACACCCCCACCCGACCTGGCGAGCAGAACACACAACGAGGTCTTCATTAATTTTAAAATATAATTTTTGTTAGGAAATTTTATGCCACACGAAGCGTTAAGTGAATCCTGTCCTGACACCAGGGGGCTCTACATCGAGGGTTGCATCGCGTTTAACTCAGGGGCAGGGGTTCACGGTTCAGTTCATTTGCCAGTTCAAATAGGTCTTCCAGCGATAACACCAACTAGGCTGTTAATGAGCAGCACATAAATTATACTAATGATTGGATAACGCTGAGATGGATCCATTTCAAATACGATTAAATGAACTTTTAATTTAAATAATTGTGGTTCTTGGTAAATATGTATATATATATACATCTATATGTATATTGTCAGAATCAACGTATGAAGCTTATAGTTGCACATAGAATATATTTCTTTGGAGTATCCTGAGTATCCTTTTGAGTATCTCAAAACAAAGATATAAGTCAAGTTATATATGTTATTACGTAAATTACGGTACTACTATTCCCTAGTTAGAGCATTTGAAATTTGAGCAAAATCTTATTTTTATTCAAAAAAAAAAAAAAAAAAAAAAAAAAAACCCCCCTCTTCCTTTCTTCCCCTCCCCCCACCCCCCCCCCCAAAACCATACCCCCCTCCGCTTCCCCCCAAACCCCACCCCCCAAAAAACCCCGAGAAAATCCTTTCCCAAACCTATCCCTGATTTCCCATTTTCAATGCTCAGGTATAAAAACACTTAAAAAGGGTAGAAAAAAATGTATACCGAAGAGTGAAGAAAAGGTATAGCTTAACTGATCCAGAAACTTTAAAATTTGAACACAAAGACTTGATCGTAATAATATTTATTACAAACATATCTATCCTGATCAAAAGCAGACTTGCTATATTACTTCCATTCTTCTTTTAAGTTCAGCGTGCCAAAACCCTTGAGTCTAGAGTATCATGGAAGGTATTATTCATATTTTTTATATTTTCAATATATTTATATCATTTTTATGTATTCATATATTTATAATAAAATCTGTTCACCTTAACTGGCAGATCTAACATCGAACAATATTCCATGCGAGAACTACGAGCCAGAAAGAATTATCATAATACATCGTATATGAAGTTCAGCTATAGATGTACGATATTTAAAACTCTCCAGCTGTTTCGTCTGCAACCAAGTGTAGTTAAAGCAAGGGTCAATGCCAACCGTGCGCCACGCCCACGAACGCGATAAAAGCGCCGAAAAAAGTCGCAACTACGAGAAATGGGCAAACAAAATCAGCGCATACAAAAACAAATAGTTAATATTGAGGAATGGGGCACAGGCTCGGACTTCAGGCAGAAGCAAAAGCAGCGGTCCAGTCAGACGGACCCATTTGCCGATAATCAGAGAACGCATTTGCATATAAACATGTTGTTGGGGCTGATGTTCGCATGCAAATGAAAACATTAGCGGCATACGCGCATCCGCAAACACTGATACAGATACAGACACAGATACAAACCCAGATACAGATACAGATGCAGATGCATATACAGATACAGATACAAATGTATGTAGTTGCAGCTGCAGAGCTATACAGTGGCACGGCTGACACGCTGTCTGGCACGGACCGGCTTAAATATATATATATTTCAATTAAAATTTTACACACGAATAAATGCATAGCCACGCCCAGCACATTAGAGCCAGTCCCCCTGCTCAGTCCGTCTGGCACTCTGCAACTTGTGTCGCGTTTGTTTATGAGCGTCTGAAGGCCAACATCAACAGACGCCAGACAGAGGCCAGCGACAATGCCGTAAAGTGGCACTGCACATGAGTCCAAGTCCGCGTCCGCATCCGCATCCGTGTCCGTGTCCGTGTCCGCATCCGTGTCCGAGGACGGGTCCAGGCCGCCTGTTATTGCCCTCCAAGGAGTGTGAGCTGCTCGTCAAGTATTCCACATGGGCGTTGATGCTGCAGCGAAAAACTTGGCATTGTGTCCAAATATTTGCTCTCTGATGCTGAAAGCATATTCATTCACTCACTCACGCCTTATGCCAGTCGAAATGAATCCGTAAATCAGAAAGAAACGGTTTAACAGTGAATCAGCGCAGCCTGTGAAACGTTTACGAAAGGCAAGCACTTCAGCACTCAAACTGAAATTGAGGCAGGGGAATTATTTTTATATAGTTAAAGAATTACCTGCTAAGGATATAGACAACTCTAAATAACTATGTACTAATATTAATTAATACAAAAATTGAATTAAAATTATAAAATTTAGAGCATAGATTGATTACTAAGCTTTTCTTCTTAAGCAATGTATTAATATTTAAGAAAAAAAAATGTTATTAATTAACCTATACTTTAAATTTTGTTGTTTTAGTTCACAACAATTTGTAAAACTACCTAACTATAAATTGCTAAAAACACAGCTATATTTAAACAACTCTGAGCTAGAGGGGAAGTCGAAATGCTAGTCGGGCTTGCCTGACTAAAAAATACCCTTAACGCAGATACGGACTGCTAAAGGTACTTTGCATTTGCTAAATTATCCTTATAATAATTAATAATATTTAAATTTAAAATATATTATATTTACAATAAATAAACAATAAAATTATAACTTTTACATTTTCGCTTAACATACTTAACTATAATTATTAACACTTACCTACAGGCAGAAAAAGAGGAGAAGCACCGCGCTGTACTGGACGACTGACCACCAGAAAATGAGGAATACGACTAAAGCTGCGCTGCAGCAGGCTTGCCTTTATATAGGGCAGCGACAGCTCCACGCAAGTCAAGCTCAACTCTTGAGTCACTTTATGAGTCAATCTTAACACTCGATCATTAGTCGACCAATCAGAAGATGAGGAATACGACTGAAGCTGCGCTGCAGCAGGCTTGCCTTTATATAGGGCAGCGTCGGCTTCCCTGAAGTCAAGCTCAAGTCTTAAGCCTCTTTCTGAGTCAGTCTTCACACTCGATCATTAGGCGACCAATCAGAGCACTTTCTCCTGCTGATTGGTCTTCAGCTGCCTTTATATAAGGCAGCGAGACTTCCACTCGAAGTCGAGCTCAACTGTCAAGCCCTCTCTGAGTTAGCGTTAGCTCTCTAACTCTCTATCAGTTAGCGATCAATCAGAGTATTTTCTGCTGCGTCTGCTGCATACACATGCAACCTAACATCTCCTCTTTAGATCTATAACTCTTTTTCATCTCTTCTTCTTTCTGGTCTATTGATTAAATTCGAAACCTGTAGCTCAAACAATGTACAAACCAGGCCTTAAAAACGAATTATCTAAGTAAGTATTTGAAAATAAACAAATAAATATTATTAAGTAAATATTTGAACAAAAAACTAAATAAGTAAAAATATTATTCAGAGTATGGCCCAAAAAGAAAATCTATTATTAACAAAAATCGATTAACTAAATAACTATGTATTAATATTTATTAATAATATTTTTCGATAGTGCCGAAACATCGATAGTTCTTCACCTGAATTACATATATAGTTTTTATCTCCCCCCCTTTTTTTTTTTTTTTTTTTCTCTCCCCCCCCCCCCCCCTCTTTTTTTTTTTTTTTTTTTTTTCCTTTTTTTTCTTTCCCCCCCCCCCCCTCCCCCCCCCCCCCCCCCCCCCCACTTTAAAAATTCCTTTACCCCCTTTTACCCTTCCCCCCCCCCCCCCCCCACCCCCCCCCCCCCCCCCCCCCCTCTCCCCCCTCTCCTTCTCCCCCTTCTTTTTTTTTTCTTCTTTTCCTCCCCTCCCACCCCCCCCCCCTCCCCCTCCTCCCCTCCCCTCCCCCCCTCCTTTCCTTCCTCTTTTCTTTTCCTCTTCCCCCTCCTCTTCCTTCCCCCCTTCCTTGGCCGGGCCCCCCCCCCCCCTTTTTTTTTTTTTTTTAGGCTGCCTCTTCCTGTCCGGGGTTTTTTTCTTTTTTTTTTTTTTTTTTTTTTTTTTTTTTATTTTTTTTTTTTTAATAAATTAAATTATTTTGAATTTATATTTTTTTGCTTAACAAACGGGGCTCGGGGTTTCCTTCGGGCCCTCCGACTGAGTTTTCTTACTTGTTATTTTTATTTTTATTTCATAGCAGCATTGCTGAGCAGTCTAAGATCTAAGGGATTTACTTGAGTACCAAAACTTGTTCACTTTTCAGCAATCTAATCAACAGCCGGAAAGAAAGCTAAAATAGCCTTGCCGGACTGCCTATGACGCCCAACTGTCTTAGCTCTTAGCTCTTAAATACAACTACAGCCAGACAATCTAATGTCACGTTAATAATTCAAATGCTTGATTAGCCAAGGTTTACAATTCAATCCATTCCATAAGAAGAGTCAGGGCTCCTGACAGCGTTGCCAGACGCTCGCACACAGCTGCCACTATTTGCATGGCAGAGGTTTCCATTTCAAGCACGTTCGCAATGAACGTCCTGAACTTGAACTTGGCAACTGTAATAATAATGCGCGCTGGCGACTGGCCCCAAAAGCTGGCAACTGGGCTTCACTTTTGCATAGCGGCTGCTTCAACTTTTTTCCGTCCGTCCATTTCCTGTGCAGTGCTGTCTCCCTCTGTCTCTCCCTCTCTCTCCCTCTCTCACTTCTGCTTTTGTCTGTGCCATGCATTTCAAATTCTAAGCAAATTTGTCGTCTGGGGGCGCCGGGCGCAACATTTTATGAGCGTGTGCGCGATGCAGCGCCTCAGATACGAGAAGACCAGGCAACGTCTGCTACAGCAGCAGCAGCAGCAGCTCCAACTGCTCCAGTTTGTGCAGCAGCAGCTGCAGAGGTGGAGTAGATGGTGTCATGTCTGCCTGTGGCACACACACAAAGATGTCCTGGTGTGATTTATCGCCGGCGTTGCTAGGATAATGGCCACGTATTATAATAATGCCGCGCTATGGCGTATGCTTATCGCTGTCGAGGACGCAGCAGCGTCAACGTCTAGACGTCCTGCGGTGCAGCCTGGACGAAGGATATTGCACGGCAGCGCTTGCACCAGCACCACAACCAGAATCAGCAGCAGCAAAACTCTCAGCGCTCGTTGCTTTTTCAACAGGCATTCAAGCATTTGCATTCGTATTGCAGTTTATTAAATACGAAAAACCCCAAAATTAAGTACATCATTTTAGTTGAGTTTCTTGTTGATGCCGAGTGTGTGCAAGTGTGTGTATAAGTGGTGTGTGTCTGTATGTGTGTGTGTGTGTCTGGCGCATATCCTGTGGGCTACATAATTTACAGGCCCTGCATGAAAGCCGTTGTTGAATTTTACGCCGCAGCGAACGTCTTTGGCCAGCAGACGGACTCGATTCGTGAGCCAAATACATAAAATTTACGCAAACCCATATGAGAGTGAGTCTGTGTGTGTGTGTGTGTGTGTACCTATGTGTATCCTTTTGCCATATCCTTTTGCTCATAATGCCAACTGCAATCTATACAAACACAAAGCAAACAGATACATATATATAAATATATATATACGATTTCATGGTCTCGTATGCATATAGTTTATAATACATTGTCATTAAAATTTCGTTTTGGGCCTGGCATGTCCTTGCCATTCCTTTGTTATCCTCGTGTGTTAAGGCCAAAAGAAACCAACTGCTCCCAAGTGTCTGGCGACCCAACGAAAAAACGAGAAAACAATAGTTGAAGCAATAGCAAAACAGTCTGCAAGACGACCCAGAGCTTAACTTTCAGCTATTTAAAGATTTACATAAAAGGATTCGTTGGACTTTCATTTCTTTTCTTTTTTTGGAATATTAGAGAATTAAATGAACACAAAAAATAATTCTATTATTGATATGTTTGCATATCATTTAAATATTATAAATAAATAAATCCAATACTCTATCTTCTGATGTGTTTGAAAAGTTTTTTTTATTATTATATAGCTGACCTTGGGCAACTAATTTTTCTAGAGTTCCACTGCATATTTATGTTTATGCCATTGGAATTGTTTCCAATTCGAGAGCCAATATATCCGCTTCAGTTATGTTGTAGTCCGAAATCGATAAGGTTGCTTTTTGATTAAATTTCAAGTGAATTGGCGCCGCTTGACGATTGCAAACTGAGACGTCTGTCTTGACACTGTACAAGGGCTTGGTTGTGGGATCCAAGTCCAACTGCTGCCCGGCAAATATGCCATTAGATCTCGGCCATGAAGCTGTGCAGAACATAGAGAATATAATTGAGAGAGGGAAAGAGACAGGGAGTTCGTAGCTTACCAAATGTGTTTATCGCTGCCATGGAGCCAAGAGCCTGAGCTAGCTGTTGATTCAAACTTAATTCGTTTGTCATTTTTCTGAAAGTGCAAAATTTTTTATTTAATTTAAATAAATTAACAAAAAAGTTTAGCCTGCCTTATGAAAATTGAACGCGATTCAGAAACAAAATAATGCCCTGCTCCAAGCTCCGTGTACTATTCTCGAATTTTGACAGCAAAAACAAAGATGGGGATTGGTTCTGAAACCAGAGCTATCCAGCCAGCCAGAGCTGGTTCTGAAGCCAAAGCTATCGATAGTCCAAGGCATTTGCACGGCCAGACGAATAATAAAACTCTTCTGAGAATTTTAATTAAATTTAATTCCAAATGGGACTTAATAACCGGTTGCTTCTTTCATTATTAAAAAAATCGCAATGTTCGTTTTTTTCCAATAACAAATCCAGAAAGGACACGTCTCAGTTGCCTGGGCCCAGACAAATGCCGCGAATCAGTGACAGCGACTCCACGACTCCAGCAGGGCCAATGCCGAAGGACGGCGACAACAGCCGTAACTCAATCTGCAAATATGCAAAAAGGAATAATCAACCAGACGCACTGCAGCAGGACAATGATGGCAGCCTTCGCATGCCGACAAAAAAAAAAAAAAAAACCAAAAATAAGAGGATAGCCTTGGTCATTTGTTATACTCTGCAATTGAAATCGAATATGCATGTACGACTATGACTTACACATATGTCCCTGAATTATTTATTTTATATTTATTTATTAGTTATGCTTAGTTATATATTGATTTATTATATTCAAGTTTATTTATTATACAGGTACTATCCTTATAAAGTAGCGGAACTTTTACGTATGCTTCCATATGTCTATATTCCATTTAACAGATGCGAATAAGTCCGAAGAACTAAATGTGTAAAAAGAAATATGCAAACAATTAGTCTGTAATCTTATGATTTTAGCATCTGTTGCATCTAAGACTATTTTTGATATATACACAGATGTATCTTATACATATAATATTTGTAAGTAGCCAATTCAAAAGTGTTTAGATTAAATTGATATAGTGCCCATAAAGAATTTTGCAATTAAAAAAATAAAACCACCAATTCAGCTGGCAGATTTTCTATGCCCTCTAGAATAGAAAAGAGTAAAAGCCAAAACACGTTATTCTAAAATATTCTATATTTAAGAATATTAAAAAAAAAAAAAAAAAAATTTAAATCTGTGATTTTTATATATTTTATATGTAGATATTTTCCCTATATTTTTTAATATGTATATATATTTTTATAAATTTTCTAAAATTCTTGCTGCGTATAACTTAGTTGTGCTTATCCTTATTGGTAATTTTTTTAAATAACTGAAAAAATATTGTTATGCCATTTATTTTTTGATTAAAATCAAATATGCTTCAAATTTCATATTTCTAAAAGATTTCTTAGCAAATTGTAATCCAATATTCAATTCATGTATTTACTTTAAGTCAAAAGTGTAATATTTGTATACCTCTAATAATATATTTTTATATATGTTACTTATGTACTACAATATCCGCATCCCATTGAATTTGCTGATAGGAATAATTATAAATTTTATTGACTAATTCTACGCATGTAAATATGTTTATTTTCTTTAAAAGTAAGGACAAATAATATAACCGCTACGCTTGCTCCTCGTGCACCGGAATTAACACTTATTTTCTCTTTCACGTTTTAAGTACATTAAAACAGCAGAAATATCCATGGAAAGTTGTTGGCAGCATCTTTTGGCAAGCCAATTGAAATTGAATAATTGAATTTAATGCAGGCGCTGCAGACGGCGCGGCACAATTTTCGCCCAAGTTCCGGCGACACGCCCCTCTCGACTCACGGCCCGACTGCCTCTTCGGACCACTCATCACAGAATCCACAACGCTCGCAACTCATTGAAAATAAAAATGAAATCAATTATGTTGAAACTTTTTGAGCGTTCGCACCGCCGGCTATGTTGTAATTAATACAAAATGCCATGGACCAGAGCGGATAGAGAATGGAGAGTAAGAGAGTGAGAGAGTGTGAGAGTGTGGAAGTGTGAGAGTCCTTGCCAGCAGCAGCAGCAGCAGCAGCGCCCATGCGCTCCATCACCCTGCCCCGGCACGCACTGTGAATTGAGCCCAGGGCATACCAAAAGTTGAGTACTTGCCCCAAACTCAATTTGAGAAAAATTTCATTTACGATTGCCATCGCCATCGCCATCGCCGCCGACGCCCTGCCACATGCCTGCCTCTTGCCACCGTTTTGAGCTCCGTGTGAGTGGACAGTTGTGCTGCCTGTTTGGTTCTGTTATGGCCCGGCCTGGACTGGGCCGACTGGGCCTGGCCTGGCCAACAACAACGAGCGAGGCCTGTGCCAATTGTTGTGTTTATTAATTTAATTTGACAGTCGCGCCCCACGTACGACTCGTCGCTGCCTCGAGGCATCATCCGCAGCAGCTGTGGACAGTTGCGGTTGGAGCACAGCTTTTCCACACTTTTCCTTTATTTTTCCACGTTTTTTGTCGGAGGTTTTGGCGGCTAACCTAAATGTGCTGATTTGATAAGAGATGATTCACAGTTTCAGTTAGTTAGCCAAAGGCGTCGATGCGAAATTGAATGAATGTAACGACTGCAAAGAAATGGAATACTAATTTAAGAATGTACTACGAACGGGAATATTTTTAGTAGATATGGTATATTTTTTGATGATCTTATACGATGGTTGTTTTCAAAAATAAATTTTCCTAAATAAGAACTAGAAGTAATCTAATAAAACTTATAAATTATTCAAATCCACTTTTGATTTATCTTGTTTAGGTTTTCTCTAACTCAAAATGCTCAACAGAATAGTTTTATTTTATCTATTATATCTATATATCGTAATATCATATACCTATCTACATTCAGTAATCTACACTCAACTAAATTCTTCATGCTTAAAATGGTTTTTCTTTTCTTTATTTTCTACTCTTAAGAAGTTTCACTTCTGAAAATTTGCAAAAATTCAATTATCATAAAATATAATATCTAAAACTCTTTAATCACGTTCTATTAATCCTTTGGCATATTCCACATTTCGCATTTGTCTCAACTTTACTTCCTTATTCATTTGCACACATTCTTTCATTACTCTACGTACTCTACGCTCATAGCATAGCGAATTAATACTAAGATCATTTCTATGCCATCGTAGTATGGGTCCTTTGAAACTATACCATTAAATTAGATGGCTTCCTTCTTCTATCAATATTACAATTCGAAGGGGAAACGCTTAAGCACGTGCCATTGGTTCCACTTCCACGCATTCGTTTGCTAATCAAATGCTAAGTGGATATTCATAATCACGCAAACCCGAGAGACGGCGAATCATTGATTTGCCTCGTCGAGTCATTTACAAGAAATGCTCAATAAATCAAGAGAGACAGATAAGCGAAAAAATATACAAGCCAAAGTTTGAATACCCTTACGAAATGTCCAATACGTTGACTAATCATGAAAATAGTGATCAAATAGTGGTTATCGATAACAGTTTTCAATAGTGATCAGTTACAAGCTATCGATCGTCGTTTTATTTAGTGATCAGCTAATAGTTATCGATGACAACATTATGTATGTGTCATATAATCTTCAAACAAATTTTAGAGCTAATAATTGAAGTTCTACAAAATATTGTATGATTATATGACATACACTTAAAGCTGTCATCAAATATTACTAAAATAAAGTATCGATAGCACTTATCGATAACATGTTCTTTTTTCTTAGATTATCAATTAATAATCATTTTAAGCACTATCAATAACAGCAATTTAGATAATAAATTTAAAATTAAATTAACTATATTGTCTATTAGTTATCAAATATATTTATATATTTAATAATAGTGATTCGGTTATACGTACATTTCTATATCAACTGTGACTGTTTTTGAAAGTTTAAAGTATATTATTTATAAGGAAGCGATAACTTCTACCGTTAACACATTATTTAATGTGATTTGTGACATTTCTATTGTTTCACTTTTTTTCATCGTCGTATAGTCGTACATGGCAAGGCTTCTCACTGTTTGCTTACAAGCTTGTCATCAAATGCAATGGAATTCAGCTTTGCAGCTAGTGTATCACGTGCAATTTGTTGTAAATTTGCAAAGCATTTAGCATTGATTGGGCTTTGAGGTAGGTAGATACCAGATACCAGTTACGAATGGCCCACAGTCCGCCGCTCGTTGCCCGTTGGCAGTTGCCCGTTGGCAGTTGGCAGTCGGTAGATAGGTGGTTGGCCAAGTCATAAAGTCAGGGCCAACACTTTTAGTTAACAGCGCATGTGGCTGGGGCATTTGTCAACGGCAGCGACGTGTCGGCAACTTCAACGCCAACGCAAAAGACGTCAGTGGCGACACGTTTTAAATGCTGTTGCCCCACACACACCGCCGCCGCTCTCGTCCTGCCATGCACTCCCCTCGCAATCTGCGTGGCGCCCACCGCGCGTAGCAAAAAAAAACTATAAACAATTTATGCGTTTGGGATGTCTTCTACTTGCGCTACCTGCCCCAAGCCCAAGCGCTCCCTGCAACTAGCAACTGCAACTGCGTCAACATGCAGCGCATGCCAAGCGCCTTTGCATTTGCTGTCAATTGCGTTTGGGGCAGGCTAAAGACAGAGTGAGAGAGAGGGGGGAGAGGGGGAGAGGGAGAAAGAGGGAGAGAGAGCGAGAGCGAGCGCTTGACTTGTACTCGTATTGCATTACAGCTTTTTAAGAGCAGCTTGGAGCGGGAGGGGGATTGGGGCGGACTGTTGGCAACATTGTGAACTAGTTTTTGATTTGTCTGCAACGGCGCAACTTTGTTGCACATTGTTGCACTTGAACTTATGCCCCACGGCTATATTCGGGGCTAATTATTCGCCAGGCACTCGCAGGGCAACTTTGTTTGTGCCGCTCGTATAATTTACAAAATTTGCAAACAACAACAGTAGCAGCAAGGAAGGAAGAAGCAGAAGAAACAGAAGAAGAAGACGAAGCAGCAGCAACAACGACCCTCGTTGAAAGTTTAACAAGTGTTAACTTTGCCATTTTCATTCTCATTTTCATTCGCATTTTCATTTCTTTGGTTTTATTCATTTTGCCAGATAAGCGCCAAAGCGCCAAAGCGCAACGGGCCAGCGCGAAATACAATAACAAAAGAGTTGGCGCCGTGGCGAGTGGGGCAAGCCGCAAAGCGTGGCTAGCGATTTGTGGCAGCTGCTGCTCCTCCTGCTGCTGCTGTTACTCCTCCTCCAGCTGCTGCTGCTGCTTCTGTGGCAAGCAACTGGAGCAAAATCATTTTAAATGACCGCAAGTGTGTAATTAAAGTGCAGCGCATAATAACAATAATAATAACAAGAACAACAACAACAACAACAACAGCAAGAATGGCGCATAAAAGTTAGGGCAATCAGCTTTTCCAGCACTTTTCCCTGCTTTGCTTTTTCTTGACAGAATGTTGACCAGACCGAACACAATCGGAATACAATTTATGCATTGCCTTAATAAGCTGATAAGCAACAGCGGTAACCAACAATGCAGAGTTCATGAAAATAGTATATACAGAATAACTAAATGGCGAATTCTTTTTTCCATAAAACCTAATATATTTTAGCTGTAGATCTAAGTTATGTTCATAACAGACTTGTGCTTAAGCATATTAAAGTGCGAATTTGTACACTTTGAATGATTTGAACTCAACTCACTACAATCAAAAAACAAGTCAGTCATTGAATAAATATATATATATATATATGAATCGAACCTACATTTCCTCGATCCAAACACCATCTTTACCATCCCTCTAAATATCTATTTCGGAACTGCACTCGCACGTAAAAATTTAACCACAACTCTATTGCAACTATCATGCTCATAATACACAAGAATATACGTATTTGAGTGTATGTGTGCACATACATAGGAAAATGCTTAAGTTTGTGTGTTTGCCTCATGCTTTGAACAATTGACCCAAAGTTTTGTTTAATAACTTCTGTATTGCCTTACGGATTTCAATTCATTTTGAGCATCTGCTTTACATATTATATAGAATTTGTGCTCATTTAGCTAAAATGCAAACGAACATATTGACTATAATTGTAACTGAACTTTAATGAAATTGAAGACTGAAAATGAAAACTGAAAAAATGTTTCTAAAATAATCGATATTGAAATTGTATTAAAATGATTTCACATGAATTTAAACTATTTCAAGCAGTAAAAGCTAAAAAAAAGTAGGTTTGTTATGTTTGTCTTGCAGGATAGTAATTGTAAAATGGCAGCTCTGCACAGAGATCAAAGTATCTCCTAGTCGAACACCCCCGACCTGACCACTCGCATTTATTTTGGTTTTTGCTTTAATCCTTAAACCAAATATATGCATATCCTATACCATCCAATATCAATTTGTTTTATATTTATATAATGTACATATATTGTTTTTTATCTGCCCAAGAAATTTGCATAAAATTTGTATATATTTTCCTGGCCATAATCCAATCGTTTAAAAAATAGAGCAACGAATTGATTTTTACGTTTTCAATAAACACAATTTTATAATTCAGTTATGTGAAAAACTTTTGTATTTTTGAGTATATCAAAAATTAGTTTATGCAGCTTAATCGAATTATTAAGTTTATTTTGTTCGCTAAAAGCAAAAATAACAATCGAACAATTTGCGAAATTGAATTATTTGCATTTTGCTGCTATTTCGGATCGGATTTCTTGTATTCGAATCTGTTTTACTCTAACCTCAAACCAAAATATAATCTCTCTTTCAATATATATATAAATATAAATATATATGTATATATGTATGTGTATATGTATATGTATAGAGGAGTTCAGACAACTTCCGTTAGGCGGTTTCCGCTGGACACACCGAAAATAATAATAAAAATAAAAAAATCCGTTTTTAAATCGTGTGGCAACGCTTGTGATCCATTTGAATCGTGGATTTGCCCAAGAGCCACGTTTCATGTGTATTTAAAATCGTTAAAAATAATCTGCAAATTGTGAATTTTTAATGCATTTCCATGTCTGCGGCGATTCGCTGTCCATTCACAGTCAGCCGGCCCCAAAGGCGTGGCCCCAGGGCAATAATGCCGTCTGGTGGGCGCGTCGCCGTCTGGTCATCAGCGACAGGAGCTCAAAGAGGAGCTGCAGCTGGAGCCGGAGTTGGAGCTGGAGCTGGAGCTGACATTGTGCTTCTCAGCGTCGTCATCATCATTTGCATTTATTGTTTTTGTGCCTTTGTGTGCGAAAAGTGATCAGCGATTGTGCCTAGCACTTGCCACTGCGCCGAACAATGCTGTCTCTATATGTCTATATATACATATATATGTATGTGTATATATGTATTTGTGTATGTGTATGTGTGTCTGTGTCTGTGTGCATTTGCCACACGCATGGCCCATTGCGTCGCCTGTTGTGCATTGATTGTACGGCGGAAGTGTTGTGGCGGAATTAAAATAAATAAATGCATTTCATTTCCACTGGGAAAGCGCTGCAGCTGCAGTTGCAGTTGCAGCTGCAATGCGTATACGCGGGGTGTCACATCGGAGGATGTAGTATATGGGCTGAATCGTGTCCAATTCTGGCTTGTTGCTTCATTTGTTGCACATTAAACAATGCCACAAATGAGTCACTCTTTAACTCGCTTCGCAGAGGAAGTTCTTAATTTTTACTTGAAGCGCAGTGGACGAAAAGAGTTTCAATATTGAGAATCTTTAATAATGATTTATGTAGAATTTTGACGAAAATCGAATTTCAATGTATTTCAATGATATCCTCTAAGAGTTAAATTAAAGCTTAAAATCATATTTAGTAAGATAATGTAACTTACATTTAAAGTGAAGAAGAACTTCATATGTAATGAATAGATTTTAAAAATTTTATTCTAATATTATTTTGCATAATACAATAAATATAAAGCTTATTTAGCTATTATATATGAACTAATAATATTATAGATTTTAAATTAGGAATTTAATAAACAAATTTTATAAAATAATAATTAATAATAATTAAATAAAAAAACTACATAAACTTAAATAAATAAATAAATTTATTTATGAGAAAAATTGATTTAATTTATAATTAATACTGATAAAAATAAATTTAAATAAATAAATTTAAATCAAAGCAGATTCCCAAATAAATCTGTAATACATTTAAATAAATTTCAAGAATTCCTTAAGCCATCAAAGCCCGAATCGTGACACATTTAGCCATATTATGGCTCGCATTGAATTCCAAATAAACGTATTAGGCTTAAATAACCATAGTGGATAAGTGGCCCCGAAAAGTATGCCACACTTCTCTTTAAACAAAATGCCGCTTGCAAATCGGGCCCTATTGATTTTGGTACAAATTTAGCTCAGGTTTGCGCCTCATTTAATCAAAGAAGGGCAGATTGTATATTCCATCTAACGTATTAGTTGAAACGCCTCAAACCGAAACCAGCAACGAATCGAATCGAATCGCAGGTTGCTTTGAAGTCTCATTAGTGGTGCGGTTGCCAGGTGATGAAGACAAGGCATAGCTCGAGGTTTAGCTATCTAGGAGATGCGATACATTTCAAGCACAAACACACACACACACACACACATATGTATATATAAATATTTATGTATGGTAAGAGCATTCCATACCCACGTCTCTGTAACTGTAACAGTATCGATATCAGCACACAAAATACACGTGATTCTTTGGCATGCGTTACACATTGCCAAACATAATTTGGATACATTTCCTATTTGTCTTGGGGCATTTGAGATGAAAATGAAGCCAATGGTTTCTCTGGTTCCTTGGTTTCGTATTACCTATTAAGAACATTTTGGGTCTTTGGTTGCCAGTGCCTCATTAAAGTTCCCAATTGGCTCTCCCTTTGCCTCTCTCTCTCTCTCTCTCTCTCTCTCTCTCTCTCTCTCTCTGACGCTCGCTCTCTCTCTCTCGTTCACACTCCTCTTTCTGTCCCATGAGTTATGACAGTACTTAATGGCAAAATTAATTACCATAAATATGCCAATTATAGAGTAAAGAGGGAATTGAATGCACGTCAACGCCATCATCGGTCATCATTGAATGGGACTTTCGGCTGCCATTATATGGCAACCATATCCGCATATACTCCATTGAAGTGTTGTGGTGCCACTTGCGTTAATCAGCCATTAAATATATACATTATTTGCATATTGTAAATTAAGTGTCTGGACTGAGCTTTAAATTTGTGAATGCATATTGAAAGCTGTTTCTGAAATATGTTTGATTGATTGGCGGACTGAATGAATTACCGACTGGTGATCATAACTGTAACTGTGTTTGTGTTTAACTGTTTTAATGTATGTGATATCATGGAAGTATTTGATGTATGCGTATATCACTTTTATATGTGATTCTCATGATAAAATCATCAATGATACAAAATTATTGATTCTATTACGTATCTACTGGATTTACTTCAGGCTTAACAAGTGTAAATATCATATCGCCTCTTCTTTGCGATTCTCATGACTTCAAATGATACATATACTTTATACTCTGTGAATTTCCTGAATATACTGAAGTCTACCAGGTCTGTCAGGCATAGATAAGTGTTTTCTATCAACAAGTTGATGACAATAGAATTAACTTGATATATCACTCTTCTCATGATTTTAAACGATTTAAAATATAGTTCTCTCTTTCTAACAGGCCTGACAGGTGGCAATTATAAGTTATGTATTAACAAGTTATTGGAAATGGAATAACTTGTCTTATTGCCGTATTTTGCGATTTTCATGATTTCAAATGATTCAAAATATTGACTCATTCCGTATCTCTTGAATTTATTTAAGTCTAATTAGCTTGACAAGAATTGATAAAATATTTCGTATCAACTAGTCAAAGACAATTGAATTAGATTGGCTTATCGTCCTTCTTTGCAATTCTCACGATTCCAAATTGTCAAATATGTTGATTTCTATGTGGATCTCCTGGCATTTAGTTAACCATGACCATAAAATAAATTCGCCTTATCATTGTCATCAGATTTTATTCCTAGTGCATTTTATTTATTCTTAGAATCACACAGATGTCATTGCTATTATTGTATGTCATATTGCATTATAATTATGAGTAAGTATATTTATTATCTATCAATTACATTTATATATATGTATATATTTCTTTTTTCAAACTATCATCTCGCAGTTAAGTTGCGGATTTTCTGATTTGCTGAGAGCACTCCATCATATTTATGCTTCCCTTTGTACAACTGGCCGCAAGGGCTTTCGGCTATAAATACCCACAGCAAATTTCTTACCTCAACAACAATTACAACTTTTTCTTTATCCTCATATTCTATTTTTCTTCCTTTGGTATTTTTGTTTTGTCGGTCGGCGCAAAACTTTTCACACAGCCGGCGAAAAAAAAAGCTCGCAATGTTGCCGCATATTAAACACAATGTACACACGCACACACAGACAAACTTGCCCAAGTATGTGTTTGTACTCATGTAATGCTATATTTACTATATAAATATATATAAATATACATATGTATATACAAAAAGAAGGAAAAGCTTTGCATTTTTGCCTAACTTTTGCATTTTTGGGTCTAAAAGTTTTGTTGTATTTTTGCAACATGTGCAAAATGCGATTGTTGCTGTTGTTGTTGTTGCTGTTGTTGTGTTAGTAATTGTTGTTGTTAAGACTCTCGGCATTTACTTTAATGCGCAGACAAAGTGGCAAGAAAAGTTTACGAGCCCAACTCTAGTCCAGCAGCCAGCCCCCCAATCTAATAAAGCAGGTACAACATTTTGGGCAGTGCACAAAATCCAACTTTTACTATGGCTAATAATGCCGCATAAACTTGCCACAGGTTGGCAGCGCTGTTTCCTTTCGTTTTTTTTTTTACTTTTTTCCATACCCTGTAAAAGCATAAAAATGCACTAAGAGGTTGTTAGGGACGGCACTCAAATATGACTTCTAAATTCAAAGATTTGTTTCTGTATTTTCTTCTGGAGATCTTTTTACAAAAACTAGAATCTAATTTCTATATACTGAGATTGAGATATGTGTATCTATATCTAGAGTACAGATTACACTCTACATTCATTGTTGTATGTACCCTGACTTTATATGACTTTATTGTGGTTTCTGCTCTAAGAGTTTCCGCAGAGAAGCCAAATATCTAATCGAGAACAAGAAATTGTTCAGAGTATCTTATGGTCGCATCTGTAGCTCAGCTTTGCTTCACTTGTTTAATTTTCGGCGTTTGAATGAAGCCCGACTAGAACTTTGTGGCTGGCTTTTATGAGCAAGTTTTTGGCCATGGCTTCAACACGAAAATTATGAAAGTCGGCCTCAGCAACTTCGTGGTGTGCGTGACTCCTCGGGGTCACATTAACATGTATTTGTGCTAAAAGTGTTATTAGATTTTAGTTTCAAGTCAAGTGTAGCCTGTTTATATGACACACACACATACATACACATTTATACAGCCAGACACTTCTGTTAAGATATACTGGCCTTGGGGCGTGACTCACATGTTTGTCGCTTGTCCAAATCTTAGTCCTTGGCCAGGGCACATTATGTTTGCGTATGGGCCGGGACTGCAGTAAAGTTTTATTCGAGCAACATAAAGCAAAAGTGCTTTCGAGTTGACTTAACATATTGCAGAGCTTTATGGCACTCGCAATTCCCATTGAGAACGGGGTGCGGCCAAGACGACTCACAACTCTCTCTTATAAAATAAACTTTAAAGTGTGCCAACACTTAACACTGCGATAAAGATAACAGTGCTCGGTATATATATGCGCACACTATGTAGGCACAAAGCCACAAGCAAATCTTCTCTCTTATTGATGAATTAATAAGAGATAATAATAGATAGATAATAAGAAAGATAGATATATAAGATATTTTTAAAGTTTTGGTAAAGTTACCTTTTAAATATAAAAATATTTATCAACAGAATTTTGCATATTATATTTTGAAAACACTCTTTGATCTATTTTAAACTAATAATATTTATTTATTTATACATAATATTAACTTTGCGCAAGTCTTAAAATTAGAATTATTTAAAGGCTTAAATTCTAAGTACTTCTACCCTTATCATTTGCTTTTACAGATGAAAGCCCATCTTTTTAGTCGCCTTGATCCTTTCGAATGATTTTCTGTACAGTTTTAATGACAACGTAAACAAATTTCAGTCAAAGCCAACGCCAGGCAACCAATTTTAATTGCAAAACTAAAAGTTTGGCTCCGTCGCAAATGTCAATCATAAACAGAGTTTGGGGCTGGGAAGGAGTCGCTGTCTGCTAGCCAGCGAGTTGGCAAAACTAATTTTAAGCGCTGAATTACAGACATCAGCAGAAACCAAATGCAAAAAAAAAAAGAAATAATAAAAAAGCATCGAGAATGAAGCAAAGTCCGAATCGATATCGATGCGTTGACTTTCAGCCAAATGGCTAGACTTCGGCCCTGGCCCTGGCTCTGGCCCTGAAGTGGACAGTTGAGTCAATGCCAAAGGACAACGGCCTGGTATGGAGGCACTCGCACTTTATTTTTCCTTTCAATGGCATTATTTGTTCTGTTTTTTTTGTCGCATTGATACGTCAGTGTCATTAAAAAACCAAGAGACAATTTCAAATTAAATAAAAATGCGGCGATTATGCGTCATAAATAACGCAATGCAGGCAAACGACAGAAAATTGTATTGTTTTTCTGTTGTTTGTTCTTTCATTTTGATGTCCATTAACTGTTTTTTTTTTTTTTTTTTACTCATAAAATAGACAAAAATGAGTATAATAAAATTGGAATTCGCCAATACAGGCATGCAATGGCTTTTTGATTTAAGCATAGATTCATCTCTTTCAGTAATACAAGAATCGTACATACAGAGAATTAAATATACATATGTATATATATTGTAGATGGATAGATAGACAGATAGATATATGATAACAGCATTTAAAGCTACACATTTTCAATTGATTTCAAATATTTTATAGGCTTACTTTACCTTTTTCTTTACTGACTCTTCAAAATCAATACATAATCATTGGCAATATAACTAACTCTACAGCTATATATCAACAATTCTCATCAAGACCTTCTCAGCCACATCTCCCAGACGGCCACAACTCAACTCCAAGCACTCCAAGAGCTCAATTTGGGTATTGCAGACTTTTCTCTGGCCATTAAATTGAAAGTTGAATCAGCTGGCCCATGCTGTATATAAACTTTGTCATTTTCCAACTAACTGCCAAAGTAAATGTCAATTTCTGGCGGCCAGCACATGCGGCGTATACGCAATGCAAATTATGTAGATGCTTTAATAGAATTTTCGTTTGAAGTTTTTCACTTAGAAAAAGTTGACAAAATTTACATAGATTCAATTCCGGGACACTTGTCAGGCGTCGAGCCCAGTCTCGACTAATTTAATTAGAGTACTGGGCGTGGCAAGCGTCAAGGCGTTAATAGCACCGAATTAGGAGGACAGTCTTTTATGCGGAAATATAAATAGCAGCCGCTCGCTGCTCGCTGCTCGCTGCGCCAGTCGTGCCTCTGTAGGTGTTGGCAATTCATGTTTACAACTAATTAAGCAATTTGATGTCCTTTGATGTCGCCGCGGACAGCCGTAGAGATATGAGTTTCTGATACTCTGAAATTCTTTTACTACACTTTACATTTTTATTTTTGCCGCTGCAGAGAATATTCCCGCCACTAATTTGCGCCTGTCTGTCTGTCAAGTCAGCTGAATCTCTCAATGTCTCAATATCTCTATCTCCATCTCTATCTCTATATCTGTCTCTGTCTCTGGCGCAATTCAGCATTTACTAACCATATTTATCTCGACTTTTAGAAATGCGTCCCATCGTCTCGCCCCGCTGACAGCTTGTGGCTTGCTGTAAAATATTTTAAATGTCATTTGAAAAGACTCGCGTTAAGTCAAGTCAAGTCTCGGTTTGGTCTCCTGCTAGCTGCTTCTGCTGAAGCTGCAATAAAGTATCTGCTACTGCAAATATCCAGGCGCATCTGTATCTGCATCTATACGTGCGCATAACTCAACTCCGCATCTTATTGCGTTTTGCATACTTTTCATTTTATTTATTTCTTAACGAAGCTCCAATTCTTGGGTTGAAATGGCACAATGTGCTGAATCGCGGTTAGGTGAGTAATTGGTTTGGATTTCAGCATCAGCTTTGTTGTGGTTGAACAAGTCTTGACTTGTCTGCGTTTGCTTTCTGTCCTCTTAGATGTAAAAGCTTACTTAAAATAACAGTTCGCAGGCTTTACATTCTCATGAAACAGCGGAGAGTGGCACGTGGCATTTTAAGTAGTAGTAGTAGTAGAAATAGTAGTGGTAGAGTAGTGAATATAGCAATAGTAGTAGAAAAAGTAGTGGTAGAAGTAGTGAATATAGCAATAGTAGTAGAAAAAGTAGTGGTAGATGTAGTGAATATAGCAATAGTAGGAGTAGTAGCAGAAGTTGTAGTAGAGGTTAAAGTTGTAGTAGCAGTTTTACTGGTAGAAATGGTAGTAGTAGTAAAAGTATCAATGTTAGTAGTAGAAGTTACAGAAATAGTAAAAGTAGTAGCAGTAGTCAAAGCAGCAATCGTAGTTGTAGTAATAGTAGTAGAAGTCAAAGCAGAAATCGTAGTTGTAGTAACAGTAGTAGAAGTCAAAGCAGCAATCGTAATAGTAGTAGTAGTAGTAGTAAAAGTCAAAAGATGCAAAAATAATAAAAGTAGTAATTGAAGTCCGAGCAGTAGTAGCAGTCGTAGTAGTAAAAGTCACTTGGAAAAAAGATGTAGAAATAATAAAAATAGTAATTGAACTCCGAGCAGTGGAGCAGTCCTAGTAGTAGTAGTAGTAATAGTCGTAGTAAAAGTAGTAATAGTAATAGTAGAAGTTGTAGAAGTAATAATAAAAGTAGCAATAGTAGTAGTAGAATTTGTAGAGGCCCTAGTGAAAGTGACAATACTACTAGGAGAAGTTGCAATAGTATTAGATGTAGTGGTAGTTGTTGTAGCAATAGTAGTAGTAGTAGTAGTAAAAGGAGCATAGATAGAAAATGCACAAATAGAAAAACTAGTAGTAGAAGTCCAAGCAGTAATAGAAGTCGTAGTATTTGTAGAAGAAGTATTAATAGTAGTAGTAGTAAAAGTAGTAATAGTAGTACTACTTGTAGTAGTAATAATATCAGCAGTAATAATATGAGTAAAAGTACCAGCTGCAATAATAGGAGTAGAATTATCAGCTGTAGTAATAATAGTAGTAAGGCAGACAGTATGTCACAATCCACTGACAGCTCTGCCTGTAGTTTTGCTATAGTTAGTTACACGAAAGGTTGCATCAATCTCGGCAGTCATTAGAAGTAAATCCTGTAGCAGGTGTGCGAGAGCCCAGGACAGAGTGCATTAATGACCAGACAAGGACATCGAGGACATCAATCATGGCCGTAAGCAGGACACTTAGGCGGATATAATACTTTAAAGCCGTCGCCAAAAGCGAGCCGCAAATATTTTGACAAAACCATTTCCGCTTTGAAGTCAAATGCAAAGCGGCAGCGATTGATTGATGGACTGATGGATGGATGGCTGGATGGCTGGATGCAAAGGCTGAATGAATGGACGCACGGTTTGGGGGATTGATTTGTCGCGGCAAGTAGCTGGGTCGCATATGAATGCAAAATGTGTGCATGATTAATGAGTTCTTCATTAAGCTCGTTAAGGTGACAGGCGCGCAACCCCGGCGCCGAGGCGCCACCACAAAGGCCTGTTGCTGCTGCCACTGGCTGGCGGCTTGTTGTGGCACGAAGCTAAAAATACGCCACGAAGCTGTCGCTGTCAGGATCGCAAGTCCCGCTCTCGCCGCACAGCTGAAATTGGCAACGTTCTGCTGCTGCCACTCACATTGACACTTGCCGCTTGCCGCTTGCCACTTGCGGCACGGCATCTCATTGATTTAGCGGCGCGTTGCTGGTGGCGGGTTCCCGCACCACATGAAAAATGGAGTGCAAAGCAAAGCGCCCAGCAAAACAAAATCAAATATTTTGCTTTACTCAGCCAAAAAAAAAAGAAGAAAACTGAAGAGAAGAAAAACGAACAAGAGAAAATTCATAAATTGGGTTAAATCCTTGGAGGATTCACCATGACAGTGCGAACAAGTGGCACGCGGGTTGCCCTGACGCCTGACGCCTAACGCCTGCCACGGTGGTTGCTTGATTAAGACCTGCCACCCTTAGAAACCGCCGTTCCAGTTTAAAGCAGCCCTCATATCATTTATATTTTTATTTCATTTCATTTTCCGTTTCGCTCGCCTGTTTTCTTTAAAGGACCTCGTCCTGCCACACGGCCTTTCTTATGCATTTCGCATCTGCAATCGCTTAACAATGGCACGTAATTTGCGCTTTCGGGCATTGCGTCCGACTCCCTCGTGCATTGGCTCGTGTGTGCCACGCCCACCTCGGGCTACTGATTTCCATAATTAAATCATATGTACTTTGCATATCCGCTAACAACTCGCATTGAGCTCATTAGCCGCTCGCAATCAAGCCCGAGCCGAAGGAAATAATATCAATATAGTCTCACGATACGGCTGTTTGTCCTTTGGGAATCGTGAAGGAAGCTTTGAAATGGACTCGAACTGCACTCGAACTGGACTCGAACTGGCTATTTAAATATAAAAAATAAATTGATTAATAAAAAATACATTTAAATAAAACTTAATTTTAAATTGAACAATTGATTTAAAATTGAAAATTTAAAAACTTTTTAGTCATTAATAGGGAAAAAAGATTAATATTAAAATTAAAATAAAATATAATATATTTTATATATCGATATATGAACTACTATCCCAACTATATTATATTTCTTACAGCATAATTCCTCATTTCTGATCGAAATATAATAAAATAAACTATAAAATTTTAAGATTTTCTAAATAAAAATCAATCATATTTGTCAAAGAATATAAAATAAGAAACAACACAAAATAATAATAAAAAGTATTTTTTAAACGTTTTTTTAAATTAAAGAAGAAAAATTCAAAACTTATTTAGAAAATATAAATATTTGAATATACCGAAATATTATATTATATTAGTTTATATGAATAATAATATTATATATTTTTATTATAAATATTATAAAATAATCTATTAAATAACTAAAATATTAATATTGTACTATAAATATAATATTACTTAAAAAAGATAAAAAAAAGAGAAAAAAATAAATATTTTTAAATTAACTTTCCATTATATAAAAATCTTTAAGAATAAATAGTAATTAAAAACAAACACAGCCAAATAATATTTCTCTTATTTCTAAGTGCATAATTCTCTCTCAGCTTTTCACCTTTTCCAACTCCCTTCACCTTGGAGCTAAGCAAATGTATTTAACGTAATGAAATTAGATTTCTTGAGATCCGGATTCACAATTAATTACAAGTTCAAAGTGCAATTGCCATTATCATTATCCATTTAGCTAGTCAGACACGCAACAGCACGAAAGAAACGTAGGAAAAAGTGTAAAAAAAAAAACGAACTCAGACAGACGTTACGCAGTCCCAAATGGCTGTTGGCATGTCATAAATTTACGGATTAACTTTTAACCAATTTACAAGGGGCAACAAACAAGCTGCGGAGCAGAGGGGCTGAGCAGGAAAGGAGGAAAACGCGAGACGACATCGCATCATGTCCCATATTGCAAGCGTAATAAAGAGCAGCTGTGCGGGGTATGTACTAACACACACACACACACACATAGACACACTCATGCACACACACACACGCGCACATAGCGCAAAGTCAAGTCAAGACGCAAGTGTTTGTGATAGAAGAAGGCGAAAGGACGACATTGCGGGCACCTCAACAAGCATCACGTGCAGCCCACTTCCGTTTCCGTTCGCTTGTTTTAAACTTTTGCTTGTGTGCGTGTGCGTGTGTGCGTGTTTGTGTAAATCAATGCAAAGGCTGTTAAAAGCTGGGCGGGCGCCAGGCTGGTACGCTGTGCAGACAAAGTACGTTGCTTACACAAGGCTTAACAGCACCCAGCGACAACGCACAGGCGACGGTCCACGCAGCAGGAGCAACTGCCACATCCACACACACACACACACACCCATCCCCCAACCCCATCGATGCCAAAAACAAAGCAGTGCATAAAAAAAAACACACTGTAAAAGTAAAGCTCTTGGAGCTGTCGCATCCTCATTCAGCGAAGCTGTGGAGCAGCCGGAGCCACTCATTAAGCTGATTATATTGTTATCCTTTTTATGATACGTGCAATACGTGAGCGCATATGGCAGCAGCCGCAGTTCCATCGTTCCATCCATCCACCAACCCAAGCCACTCTTTATCCCTGCATCCTCCACAGTGAGTTTTTCAGTACATTTCTGCAAGTGTAATTATATGGAGCAGCAAGTAAAAGCAAACGCGTTAAGTCTCATTTATGCACCGCATATGCTAAAGACCTTCAAATTGATGAGTCCTTTGCCCTATTGAGCTGGCAGCAGTGAGAGTCGAGTTGAGCTGTGTTGAGTTTATTGCAGGTAAAAGATTTCATGAAACTTAAAACTGGTAATTACACAAAGGTGTACTCAACATGTGTGCCAACAATGCGGTTGTTATTAAGACTTAAATTTTTTTAATCTCTAAAGAAAAGTATTCAATACTGAATTTCAGTTTATAATAGAGTTCTGATATATTGCTTAACAAGAAAAGTTTACTAAACTATATTTCTAACTATAACACTGTCTTTTTTCCATTTATATCCATAAATATTCTAAGCCATTCAGATTTTTCCTCTGACAAAGTATTATTATTTATTATTTCAATAAATATTTCTGAATATTGAATTTTCTGAATATTTCTAATTTCCATTTATGCTTAACATAACTTTAACATAACTTATATATGTAAATAATTAACTGTTAAATAAATAGACAGTTTAACCACAATGAAGTATAACTTTCTCATTATTAGACAACTGAATAAATAAAATAATACTAAATCAACAAGAAAACATAACAAACCCAAAATTCTCTCAAATTAATAGATAAATTGAAAAACTCTCACAGTAAAATAGAAAGTCCGCCAAAAAGCGAACCAAAAAACAGTTTAAGCTGACAAAAGAAGACCAAAACTGATTTATTTAAGCAAAAAAGGATATAGAATTATAAACAAATGTAATTTAAATATGAATTTAAGTGAGTTCTGTACACAAAGAGGAAGGCGCTTGTCGTTGAGCACGACGACATCGTTCCGGGCGGGACAACGGGGCGGACAATGGATACGCCACGCGCTCAAACAATGAGCCATGTAAACAAAACTGTTGCCGCTGCGGGGCACTAATATAGAGAGACACAGGACGAGCGAGAGATGGAATGGCATGGGCAGCAGAGAGGCAACAAAATTTTCATAATCATAATCAAAATGGCATTAACAACAAAAGCAATGCAAATACGAGCTGAAGCAGCGACAACGACAGCGACACGCGTCGCAAAATGTAACCAAAAATGCCATAATGAAATGCAAAAGCGGCGACAAAAACAAACTTTCGAATGGCTGGGACAATGGCAAGCAGGCATACTCGACTAGCAGATACCCAGTAAGCAGAAACCCACAAAGACAGCAAGAGCAACAGTTGAACAGTTTTACGAATAGTCGTTAACCTAAATTTAATAAAATTCTAATTTATAAACTATATTATATTAGAAATCTTGTCGGAAAAACAGAAACTGAAATCTTCAATTGTTTTCTATTTTATTTATTTTATTTTTTATTAATGATTATTTTATTTTAATTTTTTTTTTTTTTGTGGTCTATTTTCATTCGAATATTTTAAATAAAAATATAAAGCTTTTGATACAAAATTATTTTTAACAAAGGTTGGTTTTTTGTTTTTAACACAGATATCAATATTTTTACGGATTCTCTATATATTTATAAAAATTTTTTATTTAAAAGGAAAGAAAACCTTGATATAACTTGTTATTTATTAAGTTATATTAAGGTTTTCTCCCCAGACTTTCCTGTAAATAAAAAATGGGTATATCAAATACAGAAAATACGTAAAAACTAATTAAATAGGAAATTTAAGTCTTTAATCCTTAGAATAAATGAAACTCATATACTCATTATAAACTAAACTGCTTTATTTCAGAGGGCTTCTCATATCGTCCTTTATATCTTTCTCTCCCACTTCATCATGCACTTTAAGTGCTTACAGGGTATACACTAACAACAATTTGTGGCGTCTGTGTCTGTCGCTCTGTTGTTGTGCATAATGCAGTTTCAATTTCAATTGTTGTCGCCCAAAGGATCTGCGAACAGGACAACCAACAACAAAAAATAAAAAAAAGGAGTCAGCCTCCGCCTGCAAACTGCAGCAATAGCAATAGCAGCATGGCAGCTTTTGGGGTTTCTCAGCGCCCATCGTCATCATTGCCGCCAAATTATGCTAATTAGATTAAAGCATAATTTCATGCAACTTACAGCTGCGTCTGTTTGCCCCACACTCCACATCCTTGTGCTCGCATCCTTGTTGCCCATTGTCTGCTGGCGCATTGGCGTTTACGGCTTCTCCCATTGGCTTGTGTCATGCAGGCAGCCAGAGCGCAGAGAGAGTGGGGTTGGGGCTCAGAGGCTGTGCCAATTTGTCCCCATGCTGACAGACATTATAATGAGGTCTAACGGGTCTAATAAAGGCTAATCAAAATCGAGCAACGATTTGCTTTGAAGCAAACAAGTTAGAATTTAAAATTTGTATCTATATTTCAATAGAGGTTCTAATAAAGGAGGGAAATAGAGAAGATAAAGGAAATATAGAACGGTCCCTCTATTAATGTATAAATAATAATAATAATATATTTTAAAATAAATTTATATCATACATATAATATACACATTTTATATATATCTATAAATTTATAATAAAAATAAAACCTATCGTTAAGCCAATAAAAAATTGAATTTTAAATTTAAAAACTCATATTGAAATATAATTAAATATTAATTAATAATGCCTAATTTGAATGGATACTTATGCTCGCTTCTTAAAGAGTTCTGCCAATTTGCTGTCTTTATTACACGCACTGGCTTCAAATGTGGAACTTGCTTGCATTTATTCACGCTGCTTAAAAAATCCAACCAATCAACTCAGCAAATGGCAGCAGACTAAAGTCCAGTGAAACACTGCGGCCTAGACTAAGCCTGCGTTTGCACTAATACTATGACAATCAACAGTCGCGCTCTCAACATCCACAAATACAAATAGGATAACGGAACCGAACAAAGCAGCAACCAATCGTTCGGTTGTGCGCAGCGTACTCAGAGCGAACTCTTAGCATCCACAATGATCGCTCTCAGTAGGCACTAGGATAACGGAACCGAACAAAGCACCACGAGCGATTAGTTGTGCGCAGCGTACTCATAGCATCCACAATGATTGCTCTCTGCTTCTTATTGCACTCCACACACCGTCGCGGCAGTAGTCAATTAAATAAGCTCTTTTGACAAATGCCAAATGCCGCGCAAATACCACTGCTCTCATTGGTCTTAAATTTCTCTCTCTCTCATCTTTTTTGGTTGCTTTAAAAATGCGTATAATATACTAAAAGCATGCACAAATCAGAACAAAAGTCAGTAAAATTGCAGCAACAAACATTTTAAAAAATATATATTAATCTTTAAATAACATTTTAGCAATCTTTAAGATAAAACTAATAAAATATAATATTTAAACCTTAACAGGCTGCACGTCATCAAGCTGTAAACCCACTTGACTCATCATTGTTTATAGACCCCATAAAAAGCGCACACAATGTTAAGCCGAGTGGCAAAGCCGAGCTACCCCTGATTGGCGCGAGTTTTCTAAAGACTCCAGAGTCGCACAATTAACCGAGCAGGTTTTTTAAAAACTCCCCAATGATGTGTCTCGGGCAACAAGCAGATCACATTTCCCAAAATGCGGGGCCCAGCTAATGCAGTCGAGGTTTATGATTATAAGTTATGATAATTTAAGTTGACGGCGCAAAAGAAGTTGACACCACGGCGAACCGAAGTCGGCATGGCAACCCCAGCAGCCAGGGGCGTTCAGCCAGCAACCCTTGGGCTGAACTTTACCGTTACTTACAGTGGCATCAAGACTTCCGCTAGTGTCCTCAGCAGTACTTCAACCAATTTTTTTATTTTATTTTGTTTTTGTGAACCATTCCCTGGACGCACATCAAAAACTGTTGCGTAT
Source organism: Drosophila meridiana (assembly GCA_035045185.1). Taxonomy (NCBI): domain Eukaryota; kingdom Metazoa; phylum Arthropoda; class Insecta; order Diptera; family Drosophilidae; genus Drosophila; species Drosophila meridiana. The sequence goes on along the minus strand of JAWNPF010000055.1, from coordinate 15,565,022 downwards.
TCGACTCGGCTGGCAGAGCATCCGGCTTGTCTGTTTGTCCTTTATTGTTTTCCATTTGGGGTGCGAGTACATCGCATTTGCACCTTCAATTAATGCAAGGGGTGGAGTCAGCAACCAACCCTCGTCCTACGTTGTGATTTATGAGGGTGCGCCAGGCAAAACAAAATTAAGCCACGACAACGAACGACATTTGGCGTCAGCATCTTATATGCATAGAGCAGAAGCCTCCCCCCACCCCCAGCGAAAGGCAACTTCAACTTTTAATTAAAAGTCACTTTTGATTTATAAACGTGCGCATTTCACAGTTTTACATAAACAAAACGCAAATACGATGGCTCGATAGCTCCGATAAGTTTGTTTAGCTAGCTGTTTAATTTAACATCAAGTTTATCAACGCGGATAATGCTAAATATTTATTTGCTTAGAATTTTGTGTTAGTTTAACTTACAAAAAAGTTCTTTACCAACTTTTCTTTTAAGCAAAGTTATTTTTAAAAGTATCTCAATATATCTATAGAAAAAGTAGAACTAACTAATGAAATTTAAAGGACAACGCGAACTGCAGAATATAAATTTGAATTAAGGAGAAGCTGAACAGAAACAGTAAAATATTGTATATTCGAAAATATATTTGTAGTATTCAAAATAAACAACTTTATAAATAAAACAACATATTTCTTAAATTAAATAGTATTTCTATTATATAAATATAAGGATTAATTTAAATCAAATCTATTTCTTTTTAATTACTGTCTTTTAGTCAATAGCACATATCTTTCTATATAAAGTAATGCTGCAACTTGTCTCTATCTAGATTATTATCTAGCTGACATTAATAAATTACCATTCGCCAGAAGATCACCATATTCACTCAATCCCAACGACTTTTCATGCAACAGCAACTCTCTGTTGCTGTACTCCAATGCTAGCCAGACAGTATTGGTAACCCTGGCAATCTACCGTTCGTTTGCTGCACGCAACGTTGCCATATTGTCAGAGGAGGCACGTGACATGTCGCGACATTCGAAAGTGGGGTGTCCGGTGACGCGTGTCCGGCATATAATCAGGATTTGCATGCATCAATGCAAAGCCGTAATGGTATTATGACAATGAAATATATCAAAATTAGGCAGAGAAATTAATATGAGAAAGTAGAAGAAAAGTATGATATGATGACAATAGTCTACTTGTAGCTTGAACAAAATGAAAGGAGGATTCGAACCATAGTTTGAAATTTCTACTTAAAAAACCTATATTAAAAGAATATAAAAATTATGGGAAAACCTTTGCTAACAGCATTACTTTTTAATGGAGTTCGAAGCACTAAAAGCATTTGTTCTGTTCTGCAGCCCTGTTCGAGAGACAGTCCAATCGTTACAAATGCTAACAGAGTTGGGCGACCCACAGCAATTCGTTGCAGCTCCTTCGATGCGTAAAATGTTTGCGGCAAGCATTGATGGAAAGAGTGGACAGATGGGAGGTAGGCGGTAGGGCTGGGGGAGTATGCCAGCCCTGACGACCGTTGCACATTGCCCGCGTGCAGGGTATGTCTGCGAGTCGCGTGTGCGTCTAATAAGCCTAATGCATGGTGCAGCCGGGAAAATGCTTGCGGGCCACAGAGTCTGAGTGTTACGGAGGTTACGCAACTGACTAGACTAGACAATATTGGCAATATTTTAAAGTGCGTCGCAGATCGAGTGGGCATCGAAGGAGGAGGGAGCCGGCACACGACCCACGAGCGTCTGTTGTCATAAAAACGCTTTAATTAAATTCATATTTGGGCGCAAGTTGATTTATATAGCACAGGACGGAAGGAAGGTTCGGCGTGAGACATCGAGAGACAATTATTAAATGTCATTGTTGGGCTGCATTAATCTAATTGGATTGCATTGTCTGTTCATGAGGGGGGAGTTCCATAAAAATCACTAAAATTCGTAATTCGTGATGTAAAATTTTGAAAAAAGAGAAGAAAATTTCCAAAACTGTCGCTAGGTGTCGTCTTATGCACTCAACTTAACGTCCCAAAGTTTTACAATTGTTGCGGACGTTAATTTGACATTTGAATTTGACATCTGAATTTTTGCGACTAGGAACAAAAAGTATATGCAGCAAATGCTGGCAAAAGTTATGTGACAGCAATCGCAGCAGTTGGTCAAAGTAAAACTTTTGCACTTTAAATTTGAGTATATTTTCATAGATGACTTTCGGAAGTTTCTTTTGAGATATCTGATACTGTTGACAGTTCAGCTATAGGGTTATATATTGAATAAACAGGGAATTCAAATTATAGAAAAAGACATTATATCGATATTTCAGTATGGACATTTTACAGTAGAGCAAGATTTGTAGAGCAAATATCGAAAGAGATTAGCAATTGGCGAAAGTGGACCTTGAACGTCATTGAATTTGGAGTTGCTTATACTATGGAATATGTTTTTCTACAACTTAACGTTATTAAATACAAAATTAATTAAATACAAATATAGTATACCATTATTAATAAAATTATTAGGTCAACGAAAGCTTAGATAGCGCAATAACGTTGGATACATAGATAAAATAAAGAAGTATATTTTCCACAATTCTAGATATGATCAGAAAGTTTTGTAATTGGATCATTGAGCTATTGAACAACACTACAAAAAGATCTATAAATTATATTATAGACCTATAAACTATATTTATTGTTATATGTATTATATTCAAATTTGTATATAGAATAAAAATAAGAACCATTAATAAATTATAGACAGTATTATTATTATTATTATTAGTATTATATATTATTATATGTATTTTATTAAAATTTGTATATGGAATACAAATAAGAACCATTTGCAAATCAAAGAAAATAGAATTTAAAAGTTTATATTGGTTTATATATGCAAATTCTTGAAGAACCTCAAGTATAATTGCAACTAGTGAACAAGTCTAAAAGCTATTATAAAAGACACTAGATATAAACTAAATACAGAAAAATTTGTTTTAAAATATATGAAATTTAATAAGAATGAGTTATCTTTCAGAAAATATATATGAATATATAATAATAATAATAATGAAAGCTTTAATCACCCTAGAGTATTGTAGTAGTGAAAGTTTTTATCCTTTAACAGAATTATGCAAACTGTTGCGCAGAACTTATAATTCTATTTAACTCTTAAATTATTACTGCATTCATTTTTATTTTCATCTCTTAATAGTTAAAACACTAACGCCTAATACCATTATAATTTATGACTGCTCCACAGCTTGCTGTAATAATTCTGAGATGGACAACATATAATTCATCTGAAAAGTGCTTATAGCTTTATCATGATCAGCGCATATTCAGCATTTCAATCGTTCGAGCTGCACATCAAGAGCATATGTGTTCATATTTGCATAAGCCACGACCCCAAGGCGTGTGCCTTGATATATCCAAGGAGGAGTCAGGCACACTCATGCAGCTAGCCCGCCAACAGGATATGCTGCATCATGGTCATCATTACTCAACTTCTGGGCTATGTGGGGCGCTCAGTAAATAGCAGGCACTTTACGACCAGGGCCCAGGTTACTCAGTGGGCGTGGCCGTAAACAGCAACTGCTGCTGCTGCTCCTGCTGCTGCTGCTGCTGCTGCTGCTGCTCCTGCGGCACGTGCCGAGCATATTGAATGGCGCATTGAAGTGCAGCATGCAGCATGGAGCATGCAGTATGGAGCATGCGGTATGTGGCATGCAGCAGGTTTCGTCTCTTTTTAATGCTTTTGAAAAATGGTCAAAGTTGTTGCTGTTGCGCGTCTTTTCGGCCAAACTGACAGGGGCTAGCATTTACCTATATATACACATATACATATACATATATATCCATAGATATAGGTATAACTCTGACTCTGGCAAAAGATCACGCGCGCTGCTTAACCCAGTTTTTGAGTTTTTGGCTGCTGCACGTGAGTCCTTGCTAATCATTTGTCTTCCCTGGCTGCATTTTTCCAGCTGGCAGTGCTGCGAAGTTTCCATTACGCACTGACAACTGATTGCCAAGTTTATTATTGCTTCCGTTTGCTTATGAACAGCCAAAGGATATGCCATTTCTTCTGCCGTTGCCAAATGCTGGCAACAATTTATCAACTCGATTTTTTGTTCGCCCCCTAACGAAAATACGCCATGGAATTACGAGTGATTTTCTTTTTTCTATTTGCTTTTTTTCGTTTTTGTATTTTGTTTAACGGGTCACATTCATTTATTATCCTCGCTGCTTGTTGTGCTCGAAAGCTATTCCAAAATGTCATTCTATATGGCCTGATAATCACTCGAAAGAGTTGCGCACGAATATATTATAAAGTGAAGTTAACAGTTGAAAAATATAGTTGGAGTTAGAGTTCTAGTCTAGAGTGCCCCAACACGGTCCTCTCAATTCATATATCTATATTAATTTTCTATCTATATGATATTATAATAAAAATAATTCTTGCAAAACTGTTTTTCTTTACATTTCAGAGTATATATATGAAGATATCATTAGTTTGATCTATGAAAAGTATTTTTTCTTATGATTATTGCTGAAGTATATTAAAGATTTCTCAGAATATTCTAAATAGTATGTGGCATTCATTCTGGGAAACCAACAAACCTGACCAACTTATATAAATGTGGATAATTGATATCAAGGCTTAATGATAAATTCCAAAACAATCCAATCTTAAAATCTAATATATTAATATTTGAGCTAAATTTCTTACTAAGAATTACAGAAAATATAAATATACTGCAGAGATTCTAAACGGAATTATGAATCTAAAATACCAGCTATATCAAAGTTGTAATCGAGGCTTTTCAACTGTCTTACACAAATTTCTATCCATTAACTGTTGATTTTTAGTTGCCTCAATGACTAAATAATTTACTATCCAATTACAGCTAATCTAATTACATCTTTAAGCTCTAAAGTAGTTTGCTTCTACTTAAAAACCCTATTATCTAATGCCTAGCTTACTCGTCTCTCCTTGCCTGCCTAACCAATTCAGTTAAGATCCAATTCGCTAATGTTTAAACTAGATGTATGTCAAGCACTTTGGATGTCTTTGACGCTTGAGTAATCCGCATTGAACTTGACATAACTCCATGGGATGCGGCTCAATGGAGATGCATCAAGTCAGACAACGACTGCATTTAAAAAGCTGTAAAAGCTCTGCGCTGCGCTGCGCTGCTCTGCTCTGCTCTCTGCATGTGACAGCACTTAACACTGCCACGCCCACACACACACACATACGTAGAGTGGCGAAGTCAAACAGTCGGAGCCACAGCAATTGAAAGTCAGTCACAAAAATGCAATCACAGTTTGACACAATTTTACCGAAGCGCCACTTCAACACGTTGCAACTGCAATATCTTTACACAGCGCCTGCAGCATAGCAGCAGCAGCAACCAAACAACCGAACCAACGCACGAGCGACAACTCTGCAAACAACACAATGACAACTCTTTAACACTGTTAAGTTCGCGTCGCCGTCGGCGTCTGCGTCGACGTCGACGTCGATTGATTGTCGCTTTGCTCTGTGGCTCCGCGTCACTGCATGACATATGACTGTATAACAGTGGGTATTATAATAATTATAACAATTTTGTAGCGAGTTCATTCTCTTATGTTATGTAAGACTGTATACATTGTATTTATTTTTTTTTTCAAGTTATTTTTATATTAAAACAACGTATTTAAGTATATAAATAGCTGTCATATTGATCTAAGTAAGAAACTGTAACTTTATGTCTAAATAAATTATTTTATTATTTGTGTATACATGTAGTAATCTCATCTTTTAGTATTGTATAGTAACTACTAAAGTGCTCATTACCTATTCAGCATTATACAGAGTCCTGTTTATATTTTACACCCCTATATGTTTCTAATAATCAAATCTTATATTGATCAAACTCCACACAGTCGTTACGCTGGAATATATGTGTTTCGATATCAGATATATACATATGTACATATGTAATATAGCAATGTTATAGAAAAAAACCATCTTATTCTGTATGTCTGCAAAAAACCAAGGCTAAGAAAATATCTAAAATTTTGCTGAATTCAGGTTTTGGGACATCATATCAGCAGGTATTTTTAAATGAGTTAAAAGCAATAATACAGAATTGATTTTATAATGTGTGATAAAAAGAAATAATATCAAAATAACGGATTATATGTATTGTATATATAGCAAACACTATATGTATTTCGTTTTTCTCCAACTGCAATTTTCAGGGTATTCAGAAGGCAAAGTGAGTTTTTATCTTAAAACGGTTGTTGTTCCTATCGTTATCGTGGCTTTCATCGCCGCTGCGCGTGCTCGAGTGCATTTACACTCACTCGCACACACACACATACATATTGAAACAAACAAAAGAAATACAAATACAAACATATGGCATTGCCGAATGCCCACACACACACACACACACACACTCACAGCGAGGACATTTTTGTTGTTTGATTGCGTTTTTATCTACGTCATTTCAGCAGCAAGCAAGCGAGTGTTTGGGCAGCGTTGCCACACTGGCCCTGGTCATGCGGCGACTGCAGCAACTGGCTGACTCGACTCTGGCGATATTTTACAGCGCCAACATTTTATTGCAAACATTGTGCAATTTCACTTTAAACGTCAATCGATTTTCATTTGATTTTTACGACCATTTTCTTTCTACTCTTTTCCCATTTTCTTTTCCTTCTTGCCTTTGTACAAGTATGTTGGGCAAGCTTTTGATTTTCTCAATTGCAATCTCATTCACATTTTTATACCCTGTAACCCATAAACCGTTTGCTCGTTAAGTGGTCACAGCGAACAGTATGACAGGTCTGTACAGGGTATATGCATATTCAGGCGAGACTTGATATGATGGAATTTCCTGTTTGACAAATTGATAATAGACTGGATATATTGTATATACTAATCAATTTATATTTCAGTATAACTACCATAACTAATCTTATGAGATACCGACATAACATCTGCTAATCCAATAGACTCTATACAGAGCATTTCCTTAGTTGTTATTCCCAACATTTTACTTAACGCATATATTTTGCATCACAATCGTATTATCCTGTTGTGTGTGTGTGTGGGTGTCAAATTTAATTAACTTGACGTTTATTGAGACAGACACTTTGCAATGCAAATTTCTTGATATGATTTTCTCAGATACTTAATTTGTCAACGCTTCGCTGATTTATGAATTCAAAGCGATTCGATTCGATTTGCTGGCACGCAAATCAAATGAGAGACATCTGAGTGTCACAAAGTCAACAATTGGCTAAGGAATGAGGAGAGAAGAGAAAGGCAATGAACGGGAAAATGAGAGAAAAAGAGAGAGAAACAGAATGGATAGTGTGAGAGAGAGAGGGAGAGTGAGAGTGAGTGAGATGGAGAGAGATGAAGAGAGAAATAGAATGAGAATGAGAGTAAAAGAGATGGGAGAGGTGGGAGAGAGAGAGAGAGTGAGAAAGATTAGGAGAGAGAGAGAGAGAGAGAGAAAAAGAGAGAGAGAGAGAAACGAAAAGAAAAATAAAATAGACTAAAAGAGATAGATAGAGAAAATGATTCAAAAAACGAATGACAGAAAGTGTCAGAAAGAAAGAGACAGAGAAAAAGAAACAGAGAGAGAATGAAATAGAGAGAGAAAGAGAGAGGAAAAAGCACACAGTTAGACTCAATTTAAATTTGATGAGTAACAATGTCATTGATCAAACTTTAAATATATTGATTAACAACGTAAAATCAATATTAACAAATGATTAACAGTAAAAATCTGAGATTAAATGCCAGTACTTTTTGTGCTTCAATGCCTATTCCACTTTTACAGATATTATTTATTAACCCAAACACGTTCACATGAAAAATGTTTATCGATGAATTATAGAAATAAAAACCTAAAAACCTTCTTTAACTTTAATACAAACTGTGTTTCCACTATTACATATTTTTCGGCCTGTGGGAGCTGTGCGAATATACAATTCACCAGTTTTCTATCCCTTTCCCTATCTGCTCCACTCTGTGCCCCACCACAAAGGTGTGCGCCGTGAAGCGTGCTATACATTTATTAAAGGAAATGTCAAAAGTAATTGAACCACGTAGGCAGAGCGTCGCAATCAAAACTCTGGTTAACTCTTCTGCTCTTTGGCGACCTCATGTGCTACATTAACTTTCGCTTTTTGTGTAGTTTTCTGAATGGATCAAAGAGGCAGAGAACATCAAGAAAGGGGGCGAGACTGGGCAGAGAACACGAAGAGAGAAGGCGAGGTTGGGTCTTGCATGTTTGCGCCATTTTCGCAGAGTCATCGCATGATTTACGTCGAATCGGCTTTGGCCAAGTAATCATGTTGTTCACACACACACACACACACACACACACGAACGCTATTACGAAAAGCCAACAGAAAGGCAGCTGGACACAATTATGGGGGCCAAGAGGGCTTTCAATTTCACTTCGCTAGCTTCGGGTAAACAGCTACTCTTGCTGGTGCCGTTGCCTTCTCCCCTGCTGCTGCTGCTGCTGCTGCTGCCGTGTGCCGATCAACTGAAGCATGCAACAACCGCAAGCATCACGCAAACGCATCAAATCAATGAAAGTGGCCACTGCGCCACGATTTGCACTTCATTGACTTCAATCTATAGACGAGCTGAGCCACAGCCGGTCAGTTCTTCAGCTCAATAGCTGCCCCGAAAAGTCAATGAAGTTCAAGTGGCAGCAAAAGCTAGAACTGGAGCTGAGCTGATGCTGATGCCAAAGCTGAAGCTGAAAATCAAGCCAAAGACGCTGCTTAAAGCTCTTTCAGTTCATTCGCTTTATTTTGCCCCATTTGATGCCGCCGTCAGTTTATGAAAATGAAAATTGGCAAAAAATAAAAATAATGGAAAATTCTTCAGGCTGTTTTTAAATACCCTGTAGATGTTAATGTATGAGGATAAATATCGTATGCGAGTCAGATATGTGAAAAGAAAAGTTTCAAAATAAAAGATTAGTCAAATAGACCTATAATAGGTTAACATAGTCCATATCAGGAATATATACAACCTTGATCTACTTAAATTGCTTTACATAAATTCCTGGGGTATTGTCAATGATATAATCATAGTAAATCCAAAGTAAATTATATTTTCTACAAGTAGAACTTGTTAAAATATATGTACCTCATATATATCTTATTAAACTTATTTAATTTGATTAGTTTCCTTTATTTATTACCCACTTATACAATAGATTTTTGTAAATTTTTCCGCCTACAGGATATCAATTAGTCGGTCCGACTCGATCTACAACTAGTTGTCTTAGTAAACCGCTATAAAATTGCATTGAGGCACAGCGCTCAAAATCGAACCACTGACTCCACGAAAACCCCATCGCATAGAAATTCACTTCACATGGTTCGTTTATATAAGAAATATGTACATACATATTGATTTATTCTGCATACAAATCGACTATCAGCGAAAAGGAAATAACGAAAGAAAAAATGCTTTTAAAACTATGCATGAAAAGTTGAAAAATGAGCACAATATATTTTCATGAACTTGAAGCAACTTCTTAGCAAATACTATATAATCTATATAATCATCAATATGCAGCGGTATATTATATTACAATAGATAACTGCAAAATTAGCTATAGTTTTCAGGTAAATTCCAAAAAATTTAAATTAATAATTTGAAATATTTCAAATACTTAATTTTTGAAAATTCGATATAAGAGTGAAGATATTGAAATTTTATTTAAAAAATACCAACATCAAAGTCGGATAATAAAGTAAAAATAATTTATACTCGTACTACTACTACTACTAATATTATTACATCAGCTGTGAGCAACGAGTACTCAGAATAGTATTAGTAGTAGCAGAGGTACAAGTATTTGTTATTCTAACTATATCATGTATTTAAAAGATAAAGATAATCACAAAAATGGAATATAGTGTAATATAGTAGAGAATTAAAAATAAACATAATTTTAAAAAATTCGAAATGGATTTAACAATATCCATCTATGGCCTTCGTCTAAGATGACACAGGCTTCAAGCCTCTGTAAGAACTACGACCATTGCTCATACTATTACTTTTGCTCTGAGTACAACTGTTGTTGCTACTACTGCTACTACTAGTAGTAGTAGTAGCAGCAACAGTAGTACTCAGACCACAATTAATAGTATTAACAGTAGTTATACCCTCAACTCTATAGTTATTTCCATTTGAACAAATTCAGTAAAAAAATTAATAAAAATATTGTTAAAGCTTTCGTCGCCAAACGATTTCCCGCACTGCATTGATCCGGCGATTGCTCAGGCCAGATTATCTGAGAGCCGATGCCCATCCTATCCGCTTCCGCCTGAATAAAGTCGATCAAATGTTGATCTAGCTTTCGCTGACGCGTCAACAGCTTGAAGAGCGGCAAAGGCGAGACTGTCGAGTAGCCGCAGATAATGGTCATAAGTTGAGGGTCGCTATAGATGACCTTGTAGGTGACTGTGACGTTCATTTTGACAGTTGTATAATTTAGCTGAAACACGCTGTTTCGTGTGAAGCTGTTCCAGGGAAACGAAACCGTCTCCCTGACAGCCCGAATGTTTCCATCAATTGTGCTAATATATTCCAATCTCAGCTTGAGTTTTCCATCCGCAGTCGGCGGTACGGAGACATTCAGGCACTTCATAATATCCATGTTAGGTATACGTGCTGCCTCATACCAATAGCCCGACATCTAAGGGAAGGAACTACTCGATCACTGTTCTTCTATGTAGTAAAACTTCCTACTTACAGTCGTTAGATTGAGGGCCTCTTCCCGTGCGATTTGACTGCATGAGAAGCGTTTCAGACTCGAAAGCTTGCGCAGATATTGAGCAGAGCTCGTCGAAACGAGCGCTAGAAAAATCACCACAAATTGTTGGACAGCCATGCCAGAGACATCTGTGCTCAACAGCATCCGCCAAGCAACTAATTCTCATGCTGCCTAACTAAAAGCTAAGCTATTATATGCGAATGCGACGCTTATCAGACAATTGCTATTCATAAACAAATATAATCTATAGTTTATAGAAACACTCTCTGAGAGAGCGAGAGATAGTGAGAGTCTAACTAAGAGAGTCAGCTGTCGTTTACTAAACGACAACTGACTCACATACTTGATATGATTACTCAAAATTGAATTCTCGTATATGCTCTACAAACACGGGTATCTTATCGTTGGACGTAAAATTGTATTGTCAGTATTAGAATGCAATTAAAATTTCTTTAAAGCATTTAGAGATAAACTCTGTATAGACAAAAGAAGTTCAAAGCAAATTTATGATAAATATTGTTTTATCTTAATTATAAATTTGAAATTTTGTATATAATTTTTATTAATTTTCTACATTACTTTCTCTTTGTTTAACATTGGATATCATGATAAAGGGAAAATTTAATTATTTATAGAAATTCATAATTAGTATATTTATTACATTATTTATTTATTTAATATATTTAACACTGTCATAATATTTGTTAAAAGTCTTTACCACTGAAGTGTTCTAAGCTTTTAATTTATAATCATTACCAAAGCTAAATGAGAATTAACTACTTTTCACAACATTTTTAAAGATAAGAAGCAGCTAAATTCTAGTGCTAATGGAGCTCGTTAATAACAGTATGAGGAACTTATGCCATATATTATTAAAGCAAATGCTAAAGACTCTCAAACACAAGCAACGTGACAGAGCAATAAATAAACTTTTATAAATGTTTGAAAAATTGCTGAACAATATATGCCATATCTTTGTGTACTACACATAATATCATAAACAAAGCACTTTAGATATATAAATAAATAAATATATATATATATAATAAAAAAATATATTATGCATAAAATTGGCTTTCCAAACACACTGAATTTTTTCCTACTTATCACAAACTATAATAACTGTACAATATTGCTCAGTGGCATTTCCTGGTACTAACCGATAAGTCCACCCCAGTTACATAGGGTCCGAGCGATAGCCAGGGCGAATATGGTTAAGATTGCCATTGCTGGACGCACTGCAGCATTGCAACGATCCGCCGATTGCTCCGTCCAAATAATGTCATTCGCATATCCACTGACTTCCATCAGCTTGTTGATCAGCAGCATCTGGTATGCAGGAATCTGGGGCTGGCGCGCGAATACCTTGACGATTGGCAAAGACCCTAAGGGCGAATAGCCGCAGAGGATGACGAAGTGTTTGGGATGACGGAACTTAACTTTATAGATGAACGATACATTCATTAATACGGATTCATATTGGACTTCAAAGAGACCGTTCGCAGTGTTCTCATTCCAGGGAAATGACAGAGTCTCCTTAACGACCCTCGGCTTCTTCGGATTAATCGTCTCGATGTACTCCAATTGAATGTTCAATTTCTTATCCACAGTTGAGGGCACGGAGACATTTAGGCACTTCAGAACATCCATATTGGGCGCACGCAGAATCTCGTACCAATAGCCCGACATCTGTGTAAAGAAAATCAGGTTAGAATCGCCTTTAACAGTGCCTGTTAAAAGACAACTTACGGCTGCTAAATCAATTGGCTGACGAATCAAGTCCCCTTGGCAATTTATATTATCCGGTAGGTGCGGTAAGTCTGGTAACTCTGGCAGCTGGCACTGAACGCATTGCGTCCAGCTCAGTGCCAAGAGCAGCAGAAGAATTAAATTCGTGTCCATCCCACAGTTCTGCACGCTCCCGAATTTGACTAACGACTGACTCATGTGACGGCCCATTGATATAACTTGGCTTATCAAACACCCGTGCGTATACATAAATATATTGCTGGAGCCTAGACAGCAGATATGTCGGAAAATATTGTGCAGATTAGGTTATCGATCTACTATCTATATTTCGACTTTTATTAGGTCGCTATAAAGGTGAATAATCCACTCACTTACGAGGTGAAATAAGTTTATTGGAACTGCCAAAAAGTAACTGGTTTGCAGTTGAACTCTTCTATGGGCTGATCAGTAGTTATATATAAAAATATCGCATATATGTATATATATTTAAGAGTACAAATGCAATTGGCATCGTCGAGCTGGCAAATGCAATTGGTATCGTCGAGCCGGCAAATGCATGTATTGAATTATTGCAGCCGGAGTTATCCAGCCACTTGAAATCGCTTTCCAGCTGCGATTTTTCCAATACCTCATTTATGTAATCCTTGATTATGGGATCCATTGTTTCGATACGCGAAAATAACTTTATCATTATTACGGGCGAAACGGGCGAATAGCCACAAACAAATGCGTAATTTATATAATCGGTATTCATGATCATGTAGAGTAGAAATGTTTTGGTTTTCCCCATCTGATATTCCTTCATAAATATTGAGTTTCTGGTTAGGTCGTCCATGGGAAATGTAGCTATGTCCTCTTCTTTTTTCACCTTTTTACCAATGCGGCTTACGTAATTCAACTTTATACTCAGATTTTGGTTCGCACTCTCTGGAAATTCTACGCGCAAACAGGTTACGGCATGACCTTTGGGGAAACGGGCCACCTCATGCCACACGCCCTTAAGCTGTAATTCAATTCGTATCGAATCAATATTTATATTATTATATATACCCACATATTGATATCAACTCACTTGCTCCAAATCAAGGGGTATGCCTGTGCTATGAGCCTGGCAGTCTAATACAAATGTGTCAAAAGAAGGTATCCCAACTGATTTAACACCGTGCAAGCAACTCAATATCAGGAACCACATAATGAACATTTTGACCTTCATTCCAATATCCATTCACTGCTAATGTACTCTCTACAGTTGCATTAATTTATCGTTGGGTTACTTTGATATACTCTAAATATATTAAAAATTCCTAATAAGGAATATAATGTAAATAATATATATAATGTAAATAACGCCTGAAGGCCTTTGTCGCTCTGGCTTAAAACAAATTGTTATTTAGAATTAATTCTTGGTAACAATAAATAAATAAATAAATAAATAAATAAAAATTCCTAGGCATTTAAATCTTGTTTACTATGTTCAAATTTCGACAGTCAAATTATACAGATTTCTGTGGAATTGCGACGAGCCCATACTACATTTTATCTAGCTGCATTTGAAGAATCTCTTCGGAATATAGTTTTCATGGTAAACATTTTAGATATGCCTAAACTCGCTGTTTCGTATTTTTCAAAGCTTTAGCAGCTTTAACTTTTCTCTTACCCGAAACCAAAAGAATTATGCATTTTGTGTGCCGAGTTCGCTGCTTAAATATGCAGCTGCAGCAAAAAGCTGGCAACTTCTAGCATACCAAAAAAAAATATATATATAAAAAAAAAAGGACGAGCTCAGAAAAAAATGATAGTGAATAAAGCAGGCAGCGCAAACATGCGAAACTATTAAAAACATGTCTTTGTCCTTTGGCTTTGGCTGCATATAATGAAATTCCTTTGCCCCTAGCCCCTAGCCCCTTGCCCCTTGGCCCGTGCACCGTGCACCGTGCACTTCCCGCCGAAACTCCAAAGCTCCTCAGTATCAATCTAGGTGAAATATTAACAAGCCCGTCGCAGTCTGAAGTTGCACGATAGAAGGCCGATGTCGTCCCCGACGACAGCTCATAAAAATTCCTAGCTACAAAGCGCCTGTCTCTCCCTCTCTCTCTCTCTCTCTCTCTCTCTCTCTCTCTCTCTCTCTCTCTCTATCCTCTTCTCTGCCATGAAATGGAATGAAAGGCGACTGTGAGCTCTGGTTAAAGCGCCAACAGACGCTGAAACAATAGACTTGAGTTAACTTAAATTGATTTCCAGACGCGACAGCGTTTAGGGAAACCCAGCCAGCCACGCCCACCCAGCCCCTGCCGCAATTCGCAAACGTTGCACTAAGTGGGAGTGAGAGTCGTAGTGGGATTGGGATTAAGAAAGGAAGTGGAAGTAGCCTCTGCACCTTGATTGCAAGTTATTTGAAATTTTGTGCAAATTTCTGAAATAAGGCGAGACGAGAGGCGTAGATACCCTGTAAATAAATCGAGTACTTAAGTTTAGATGCTGCATTTCGTTATGAATCATTTGAAGTAGAATCACTTATAAATGAATAAATATAATTTTATATAAATATAATATAATATATGAGATATACATATTTGTAAGACTAATTGAAATAGATACCCTGTAAGTATACAATAAATTAACTCGAATATATATCATAAATTATAATAAAATTGCAATGCTTCAGGATAGTCTAATGGAATCCAAGAACAAAGCGTTGTTACATTAGTATGTATGTAGATTAAAAGCAAATATTTACCTCAGTCCGGATACTCTTTAATTACAATTATTTACCGTACTCCAGGATACTCCTCTCCCACCCGTTCTTTTACGGGGTATTTAGGAAATCAGCAGCCAGGCAGTACGAGTTCTCCGCCAGCTTCTTTTATAACGTTGCACTTGAAAATCTTGAGATTTTGCACGAGAAATTTTTGTTGCAATTTGTTGGCGCATTGTTTGGCAACGTTTTGGTCAGAACAGATGGGAAACGGGACACGGGAAACGGGACACGAGACACCACTTTTTTGGCCAAAGTTGCTTTGCTGCAGTTGCTCAATTTGGCTGGTGGATTCTCTCACTTTTATTCCTTCGCTGCATATTGAAATCGTCGCTTTATTTGTGCCACTCAATGAACGCTTTGGCGTAGATGAGACAGTCTGAACTGTAAATGCCGAATCTAGTTGCCTGCTCACATTAAGTCTATTTGCAATACTCGCTTAGTGATTGAGACTACAAATTATGCTAAAAGTCCCAGAGGTCCAGACAGGGCGTACGACAGCTGATCTATAAATATAAGAGACCACATAGCGGTGATTAATAAAGGCTTCAATTTAGTTTAGTATGAATTTTCTTAAAACCATAACTGTTCAAAACAAAAATTATATTTTTACCTTTGAATAGATATGAATATATAAAAAAAATACTAATATAATACTTAGTAATTGTAATTAATTATCGTTAGGTTCTAGTAATTTAACTATTTTCCATTGAATAGCTGATCAGAGTATAAGGTACTGCAAATAACTATAGAGTAAATAATTTTAATAAAATCAATTAAATTAAATAAATAATTATATTATATTAATTTTAATAAAATTCAAATCTTTGTAATTAATTACTTTGCTAAAATCAGTTGAGAATTATAGAAACGTAGCGACAGCTTAAAGCTCTATATGCATCGATTGCGCTTACGCAGTTCTTAGAAGCTGCTCGAAACGATCGCTGAGTGTTTAACTTTCACCTTGTCGCACAGCAAAGAGCACGATTTATAAGGCGCTCGTCGCCTGCAACAATGGAAGTGCAACAATGAGAGTTCGCTTTCGCTCGGCTCGGGATGGGATGGGGGACAAATGGGGTCCGCACTTGAAGTCATTTCGCACCGGCTGGCCATGGAGCTGAGGGCAAGTGCAAACTTTTTAAGTGAATTTTTGATTAGATCTGGGCAAAGTTTTTGTCGCCAGCGACAACAAACGGCATCGGATGCATTCCGCCAGAGTTGCCAGCGTTGCTCAACGCACAGTCGCCCAGCTAGTTGTCTAGTTGTGCCCTTTTGTAATTTGCGCAAAAGTCTATTTATTTGCGCAAACGATAATAATAAAATATGCGCTGCAGATAGTACCTAGTAGAGCATAAAGTCGACTGCCGCACGCCCGGACATCGGACAGCTGGGCCTGGTTCACA
This sequence comes from Drosophila meridiana, assembly GCA_035045185.1. Taxonomy (NCBI): domain Eukaryota; kingdom Metazoa; phylum Arthropoda; class Insecta; order Diptera; family Drosophilidae; genus Drosophila; species Drosophila meridiana. The sequence continues at coordinate 15,548,313 of JAWNPF010000055.1, read as the reverse complement.
ATTACGGGGCTCAGACTGAGAGGCTCAGACATTGTACCTGTTTCTACCCAAAAACTTTTCGAATACAGTTCACAGTATCTTTCCCTCTCTCTCACTCTGACTCTGTCTCTCTCTCAATTTAAGTTAAAGTTTCTGTGCGAAAGTTAATAAAATTATTTGCCACAGACGTTGATAAATATGACACAGAAGTCCTTCGCAATGGCAAATAAATACCAGTGCAATACAAAATGGCGTCTGCTGCAGCTAACGGTGTAAACAATATGGCGGCAGCGCACTGATACTTTGGCAAATTATTTACCCAAGTTTTATTGCATTCTCTCTGCTTCTGTGTGTGTGTGTGTGTGTGTGTGTCTGTGTTGGTCGATTAAAGTCAAGGCAGTTGAGAAATAAACTATAAAAGTATCTTTTACAGATGCATTATTTGATCTAATTAAAATTGATTGCAGCTCGCTTGAAAGGTTCGATAAATAGTGAAGCAATCATTTCATTGGAGACTTGAGTTGAGTAAATAATACTCAACTAGTAAAACAAAAGTATTGTTGTTGGTATTTTTAAAGTAGCCAAACTGAGATTAGTTCTTTGAAAACTAAATTTTAATAAAATCCTTTTTTATTTATTAATTTTAAGAAATTATTAAAAAAAATTGTTCAAAAGTTCTGAACTTTAGTATTTGAGCTCGAAATACTATTATTTTATTTTAATAAATGCTATACAACTTTGAGAACTTTTCTAAACTATACCCAAATGTTTATATTAAATATTAATAAATCATCTAAATATACTCATTAAGTCAAAATGAATAAACATTAATACAATTCATCACGTTTAAATATTTTCTAAAAATATTTCAAACATCTATATATTTAATTTGATATATCTCAGCACAAACCTTATTATGTACAAACATCTTTTAAATATTATTACAAAGCAACAAGCTCAAACATTTATCTTTCGAGCTCTGATTCGATGTGCTCAAAACTTATTTCACGCAAATCAAGTCACATTCGAAGAAACATTCTCTATACCTTCTTCGACCCCTGACATTTGGCGACCCCCACAGTTGAGTGCAACTGCTAACCACACTTAAATAAATAAACAAAATTCGCTATTAAAGCAAAGTACAGAGCGTAAGTTCGCAATGGCACCCCCATACCTTATAATATCTACAACTGAAGGGTGTTTGCTTAGCTCTTTTCTGTATTTTCCTTTTTTTTACCAGATGCATTCGATGTGTGTAGTTATTATTCATTGTCGTGCTCGAACAAATATCAAATAAAGTTTTTTGCTTTGCTGCTGGGCGAATTTCTATTTTTCTTCATATATACATACATATATACACATATGTATATCTGTATATGTATATGCATTCACTTCTTGATACTTTTTGCACATATGAGCGGGGCGTGGTTTTTTTATTGCCAATCCCTTCATGAGGTTTTTGCGCTGTTTTTTAATCGAAGCATTTGTAGCGTGAAATTGTCCTTGAGTCTGCAATATGTTCGAATTTTAAGCAAAACCTTCGCTTGGATCTTGAACTTTCTTTATGTGGGTGGGTGAGCTATGCGTGCCAGTCATTAGTCAGTCATTAATCATCATTAATTACAAAAAAGCAACTGACAAAATATGAGTAAATATGCAAAGTACTGAAAGTCATAAAGGGTTCGAAATTCCTACATTTTCGATCGATTTGCTGGCAGAGCAAAGTCTTTTGCCACAAAACAGTTGACAATAAATCTCAATTTTGGGCAAATTAGGCGACGATATGCCCAACAACAAGGCAGCAGCTACGAAAAGATGAAGATGAAGCTAACTGACATACGATATAGCTGCTCAGCCACCTACGCCCTGTCAGGTAACGGCTAACCTGTTGGGGGCAGGGCGCTGCAAAGGGGACTCTCTTGACTGGTATGTCAGCCACATATCAAGTGCAGCCATAACTCAACTCTGCAGCCACAAAGCTGGCCATTCCGAGGCGCGCTCCACACTGACATTTGCTCAATTTATCGTTATTTCTCTTTGCCGGCCAGAGAAGAAACGAAAAAAGCGAGCAGAAAAGGAAAAACAACAAAAAATCAATTTTTGCCTATGATAAAGCTCGAAACGAATTGCTCCACGAGTCACAAGGAAAGGAAAAACAAATAATTAAGCTATTTTAATACTCTTTAAGGGTTACTTAGTATAGTCTTTTAACAGATAATATTGTAGACAAAAACTGGATGAAAATAAAATGGAAAAAAAGTGTTTCATATACAATAATTTGTTAATTAGAGACATAGAAGATCATGGAAAATTTTATATAAATATATCTTTTATGTTCTAGATTGACAACTTGTTTATAATATATATTCTGTGGCCAACAGAAAATATTCAAAATTTTCAATAGACTCTAACAGGCAAAACGAGACGGAGATATAAATACTTGACTATTATTAATACTGAATATATATATAATACTGAATATATATATCTTAATGTTAAATAAATTCTCAAAGCTAAACCTTATCAATTAAGTCTAATTTTAATAAATTTGCTCAACATAAATTGTCTTTAACCTTTTCCAACTAATAATATAAATATATATAAAAAATTTAATAATATTGTATTATAAATATAAATATAAATAATTTTACAACTTGTCACAAACGACTTCTGTAAACACATATACCCTCTGTGGGAGCATGAGAAAATGTACTTGGAATCTGGCAAATCGAACTGTTCCCGTTTGCAGAGCTGTTGAGGCATTTAAGTGATTTATGCCTTGGAAACTGTTTTTGAAATGTGGCTCAGATGGCTAAAGCCAATACTAGAGCCTAGGCCATGCTCATGGGTTTCGAATTGGTTTCGACTTTCGGCATCGAAGTCGTCGTCACCGTCGCCGTCAACGGAGCTGGCCAAAAGTCAAGAGAGCGCCAAACGCAAAACTGTCCAAGTATACAAATTGGCCGGGCATGAGTTATTGATGATGCAGGCCATGAAATGAACGACCGCTGGGACGTTTCCCTCAGCCTTCCCCTCCTCCTCCTCCATATATATATATGGCTAACTGACTGGGCTGCCCCGTAACAAATGCCTGACCATTTCATTGAAGTGTACCAAAGAATACTTCACGTAGACCCCCAAAAAATGAGTGAGTCAAGCCCAAGTAACTTGGCTAATTGCAAAAAGTTTCGTTCAAAGAGCATTTCGATGAGGTTTTCATTTGCCCAACAAGATGAGAGTTCGAATCGAACTCTAATGAAAGCATGACGTTTGGACATTGAGAGCATTTTCAGATTCCTCTATCTTTGATTTACCACCAATCAAAGAGCGAACCTCCCTCGGCTATCAGAAGAGCATGGCTCGGGAATGTTTACAATGTTAGCTAACGGTTAAGAGCTCTTAACGTTCTCATTAGGCTATAAGTGTTATATTATCTGTATTTTTAGCAAACTCTTTGAAATTCCCTGATTTGTCTATTTCATTCTCTCGCTTACTTATTATAGATCACTTATTCTGCTAACTTTATTGATCATTTACTCTAAGAAACCAAATACTTATTAACAACTTTACTCTAGTTAAAGTCTGGCACATGAGACCCTATTTTTTGCACTTTGACAAACCTTTTTTTCATAATTGACCTAATTCAAATGTATTAAGCCATACACAATATTTATAAATATATATTTAGTCGGCTTACTTAACTACATTCCAGCAAACGCATCAAATATGCAAAGCACCCGGCACTGGCACTGCCAGCCCAAATACCACGAGATCATAACTCATGTCAGGCATAACAAAACGAATACATATTATCATATACGAATATGTATATGTGTATATGCATATATACAGTCTCTTATCAGAGCGGCCAAATCGTGTAATTTAATGTTGTGCTAATTTCACCCAACCCAATGTCATTCCAGGTGAAAGTCGTGACATTTTTGTGGCCAACCCCAGCCCCAGACCCTGGCCAACCACCCTGACAGACTGTGGCTCATTTCTTGCTCATTTCCGTCAAGTGTTGGCCAAGAAACACGAACTATTTACAAATGACCAGACATTTAAGCAAAATGCTTCCGGCCTGGTCAAGCTAAATGCCTGAAAATTATGCTGCCTCAACATGAAATGGCATAAAAGAGAAAGCAAAGGCAAATCCATTGGGCTAAGACGAAGTTCAAATGCTCTATATTAGCTGACTAAAGAAGAGCATAAACAGAGTGCAAGGAAATTTTACAAATGACAAAATGCAGAAGTAAATATATTTTTGAAGTTGTTTTAATAATTATTACTAAGATCAAAAAGCCACGCGCATCTAGAACTGATTCCGCTTTAACATCATGACTATATAATTATGACTTTTTCAGATAAACAAAGCTAACTAAGGCTTTTATGTTAAATCTCGAGTCCTAACATAATTTAGAATGTTAACTATATGTTAATATATGGTAATATATTACCTATCAAAACTTATCTAAGATTCTTGAAGGCTACTGCTACCCAGTTATATAGGTAATTTATAACCTAAAAATCTCCAGCAACAACCCATATATCTAGAAATATGCTTTCTTCATTATAATTTTATCTGGAAAGAAAATTACATATATTTTATAGCCAAGATTCCTAAGCATAATCCCACTTTTGTCTAATATAATAAATATTTTAACCTCCTTGTATTATTGTATAATCCAACTTTAAGCTTTAATTAAAAACAAGTAAATCCTTATAACTTAGTCTAACATAAACAACTTTATATTGAAGCTCACATAAACTTGTTTTGTTGATATACCTTAAGAATATATTTAAAAATAAATCACTTTAGAGAGAATTAGTATAACTTGAGAACTACCACACCACATGCCATAGTCGATATGCCCATTCCCACGATAGCTCAAAGAAAGTGTGAGTTATGTAAACATGCAGGATATGCGTGGCAGACTACAACTGCGACTTGGAGCACGAGCTGGTGTCACCGTGTCAATTGGCCTGAACTGGCTTCTGTTGTCATTGTTGTTGCTGTTGTTGTTGGCCCGGCCCAAAGTTGGCTGAGTCTTAATTAAGTTACAGCCGCAAGTAGCAGTCGGGGTCGGAGTCGGGATCGGGGTCGGGGACAGGACGATTCAATTTCACAAATATCCGTGCAAGGCGACACCAGCAATCAGCGGCCGTCGCCTCGACATAACCAAACAAATGTTAAATGCTAAAATAAGTTCATAAATTGTCGCCACGGCGCACCCAATGCGCATCCCATAAACCAACCAACCCCCACACCCTGCCCCTCTCCCACCCCCTCCCAGCAACTGGCGTTAAAAGCCAAAATGAATGGTCAATATATGAGACATAAATAATTTTTAGGGGTTGTATTTGCGTGTTTGACCAACATTTCCCGTTGCTCTGTTTACTTTCAATTAACCAAAACTGACCGAGCTCCTGGCCGGGGCAACAGACCACACATATACATACATGTGTATATAAATATATTGGTTATGAGCAGAGCCTAATGTGAAACTTGCTAATTGAGTGCCGCTTGTCACATGAGACGGCAAACAGAGTTTGATTTGAATGCGAAACAAATGTATCCGAGCTAATAGCTCTTTAAGAACTAAAATAAATAGAATTCGTTATTACACTATTGAAGGAATTTTTGGTTAAGTATAATTTGGAATTATGAATGAAAGTGAAACTATATTGTAGATTTGATTTATTTTATTTAAATTCGTGTTTATAATCTTTGAACATATACAATTATTTTATATTTTTATTTAATTTAAATAAATATTTAAATAATGAATAATTACATTTAAATATTTAAAATTATTTAATATTTTTATTTAATTTAAATGAATGTTTTAAGAATGAATTAATTAAATTTAAATATTTTAAATTATTTAATATTTTTAAGTACTCCAAACTTCTTAATATAATTAAGAATTATTATTGAAAGTCAAACTAAATTGTAGAACTTATTTATTATATTTAAATTAATATTTGAAAAATGAATTAATTAAATTTAAATATTTAATAGTAATAAATATTTTTATTTTATTTAAATTAATATTTTAAGAATTATTAATTAATTCAAAATATTTAAAATCTTTAATTTTTTTATTTAATATTTTTTACAATTATATTTTTAAATAAAATATCTATTAATCTTTATTTCTTTCATAAGTTATAGATATAAATTATATATATTATATACTTTATAGCCCATTACTCACCCCAGACAGTTGTCGATGTCGAATCTTTGCTGTCTATTGCACACCAAAGGGAAAGACTGGTGTAAAAATGGAGAAAATAGAATTCCAAAAGATGATCAGTAATTTGAATTACTTGGAGTTAGTTAAACAATGAAGGATAGCATCTAAAGAAGAATTAGTAAAATAACTCATCGGCGACAGATTATAAAGGAAATCTAAAAAGATTAATATGTCATATAGTATAAGCAGACAATTTGTTACAATTTAAACCTTAAAGGATATGAAAAAGAAAAACCAAAGATTAATTGAAAGATCAATATGCAGTAATATATATGAAAATACAGCTAAAAGTGAAACCACTAAATCATTTAAGCATAAATTGGTTAAACAACTTCGGTTATCAAATACCAAAAAAAAAACAAGTAAGAGTGCTCTAGTCGAGACTGCTCGACTAGGGGATACCCAGAGCCCTGTGAAGAGCCAAATATTAAATCATTCGACGCATCTTTTATGCATGCATATAAACAACACATACACACACACATATGCACGCTAACATAAGCGCGCGCTCTGCCAACTGCGCAGTTGACGCAGCGACTGCGCCTGGGCTGCAATGTGGGCATTACTATGAAACTTAATTGTTTAATAACTTTTCTTAGCGATGGACTAACTGCATCAAACTTTCACAACTTATTAATGGCATCCATATGTATGTATGTGCCAAAGCACAAGTCTTTAGTATTTGATTTGCGCTTTTTACAAATAGGGGGCTATTGGGGGCGAATGGGGCGTGGCATCCAAAATCTAAAGATTACGTAATCTCCGTATTCATTGCACGCAACTACACAGCAAATTTGAAATCTCTAGCTCAAACGATGTACCAACCACGCCTTAAAAACACATTAAAATTATCGATAAATGCTCATAAAATCGAAATGGAATGAGTTATCGGAAAAATTTTATAAACTTGTGCAGCGTATGGTATTATCAAGTATTCATGTAAAATTTCAAGTCTCTACGTTGCGTACTTAAAAATATCTCAGCGTTCACACGGACAGACGGACGGACGGACGGACAGACGGACAGGGCTATATCGACTCGTCTTGTCGCGCTGATCAAGATTATATATACTTTATGGGGTGTGGCACGCCTCCTTCTGCCTGTTACATACATTTTCACAAAACCTGATTTCCCATTTTCAATGGGCTCAGGGTATAAAAAACAGTAAACTCAAACTGTCTATCCATCGTGTAAATATTTACGCTTAGCTCTTCAGCCCCAAGTATCGTTTACCATTTAAGCTGAAGCTCTATTGTCTGTCATCTTATAATTCCCAACTCGTTAGCCAATCACGCGTTGTGGCTTCAGTAGCCCACTCGCAGCGAGTCATCCATCGTCCAGCTAGTACTTCCGTCTGTCGGAAGCGTTGGACCACCCACGCGGCACACGGAGTGGGTCGGCGTGGTTCCGCCTGTTGGCGCTGCTGTCACACTTGGCTTCGACTGCTTCTGGTCGTATAATAATCTTGATTTTGTGGTCAATTGAATTCTGAACTTCTCAAGCTCAAGAACACAACAAGGCCGCAAAACGGAAAGCTCGACAGATACGAGCATCTCGAGGGCGTGCACAGCGCGCTTGGTAGACACTGAGTGCCAAGTGGGTGGATTGTTGTGGTGGGGCACCAATTGTGGTGCTCAACAGCTCACAACGAAATGACTGACCAGAAATTGTGTTGCCTACTTCTTATTGGCCATTGATTTGGCAGAATTGTTAAACGAGTGCGGCCAGCAAAATGGTCAAAAGCCAGGATATCAAAAAATGTATTTGCCACACAATGGAGCCCACTTGTTTACAGTGGGAATGGAGGAGGAGAGAGTGGCGGGGCAGGACGAAATCTATTTGCCGACTGGGCTATACGTAACCAATAAGTATTAGCCAATTTTATGCTTTATGCTCTTTATGAGCCACAGCTCCTGCTGCTCCTCTTCCTCCTCCTCCTCTTGCTGCCGTTGCTGCTGCTTCACTGCGCCTGATTACAGTCCGGACGCCTGAACCGAGACCGGAAAAGTCTTTACCCACAACAATTCCCCAAAAAACATTTTGTTAGCACTTGCTACTTGTTTCGTTAGTGTTAGTTTCGTGTAGGAACATCTTTATGGGTAATTAAAACTTTTGCCCATTTTGGTATCGATTTGATTTCGGCTATACCCTGTAAAACATAATGTAGAAGTGGGCATAGCCAACGAGGTTCAGTGTTTGGTACAGAGACAGATTTTTTTATATTTTTCAGTGAATTTCAGCATTCCAATTTATATTTGTTATATGTCTATGAGATCGAAACGATTAAACGATTATCTTATTTAAATTTTTTACTTTATTCATGTAAGTCAGTGTTGGCCAACGTTTAATGACAGCCTTCTACAATAGATGTTGTCTTCATTATTTTATTGAAATATTTTAGTACCTCGATTGACACATAAAATGTATCCAGATCAATATATCTCTCTACATGAGAACACTTCTAATATACAGGGTATCTCCAGTGTGTATAGAACCTTATCACTTGTTCGGCTTTGTCTTACTTTGTGCTCAACTCCAATTTATTGCACTTCAATAATACAATTTTTTCCATGCTTCTTCGCTGTATATACTTATATCGTTCGTTAGCTCCATCGAACTGTGTGAAACTATTTTCGAATAGTTGTTGGAGCACGTTTGTATGTTTGCAACATTATTGAAATGGGTAACGGATAATGGGTAATGGGTGTGTTGTGTCTGCAGTTCTCTAGTTTTGCATTCCATTTGTGCAAATGATTTTCTGGCTAGGGAATGTTTGTCCTGTTACTTTTCGGCAAATCCAATCGAAGTTGCAATTATTTGCGGTTTCTTTAACACTGCAAATATTTGCACATACGTACATATATCTTCGAACTTCTGGTGCAAACATCCGTAGTGGATATTTGTATGGAATTTATGTGGTGCATTACTTTAGATACGTTTTTGCTAGGAAAATAGATTACTGACAATAAGAACCTTTGTTAGTCTTTAGCGCGAATATTCTGTAGGATTCTTAAGAAAGTCAGTAAAACGTTTATGTAAAGAAATGAAAAATAGGGAAAAGAATTTCGAAAGAAAATGAATGTGCGAAGAAGTGAAAAATTACATTAACTTCTAAGCAAGAAGTTCCGGAAGCAAAAATTCTAAAGAAGTCCTCAAATAACTCTACCAGAATAGCTGTGTATAACGTAACCAGTATGTAAAACGATTCGTAATTATGGCTGATAGAGAGGAAACAAAACAAAGAGAGTGGGGGGGAGAGAGAGAGCGTGAGATAGAAAGAGAGAGAGAGAGAGAGAGGTATATAAAGATAATGGAGAGAGAATATAGAGAAACATATAGATATTGAGATATTGAGTGAGATATATGGATATATAGATTGAGATAGATAATGAGAGATGGATAGAGATAGATATATATAGAGAGATAAAGAGATAGAAATGTGTAGAAAGATAGAGGAAGGGAATAAGTCATTTCTAATTTTTAAAACAAATTACTAAGAATTCCACAAACTACAAATATATGTATACATATATTAACTATATATACTTACACATTCAATCATAACCAATTTGAATCAAGTCCAAGCATTTCAATCAGCACCATTTGAATCTCCCATTAGACAGGCTTCACATATGAACGCATTATGGACTTCCTCATAAGCTGCAAGGATTATGCACAAATAACTCTGCTACAGGCTGCACAGCGAGTGCCCTATGGGAATGTAGCTGGCAATTGGGCTGTAGCACACACCTGGGCGTGGCACTGGGTGCCCCATTGTGATGGCGAAAAGCAGATTTGCTTTATTATCTGACGGCAAATGCTAAGTGCAAAGCCTTTACACAAATTTTCAAGTATTAGCGAGCGAATGCCTCCCTCAGACGGCGTCCCAGAGGCAAACTTCCGCTTGTTTGTTGGGGAGCTTAAAACTACGGCCTATCAGGCGCACACACGCACACTCCTATATACGTATATATACTCACACGCACATCGGGCAAGACAAATTGGTCTTTGGTAGACTCCACTTAAGGCGGCTCTACATGTTTTCCCTGGCGCAGTTGCCCAAAGGCAATGCGAACAAAGTTAAGGAAAAATCCATATTTTATTTTGATTATTTTCCGGCGTCTGTCGGCAGGTGTCGATTTCTTGCGACTGTGTGGGTGAAATTAAATTTAGCCCCACGCACACACTCACACACACACATACACACACATACACACACATACACAGAGAAAGTGAGATTGACGCCTTTTCTTTCAGCGTCAATCAATTTCGCTCGTCAGACAAAAACAAGCCCACAAAAATGTCCCAAGTAATGGGAAAAATTATTGAATTTGTCAACGACTGCCGCAGGGCGGCCAAGAACAAAAATATTATAGAAGCGTGCTATAGTCGAATCTATATGCACTAGCAGATACCCTGTAATCAGAAAAGACAAAAATTTCTTTTTTTAAATAATAAAAATTATAGAAAAGTTTTAAATTCCAAATGTTAAGATATATCTTAAGCAATATAATTTAATATCGATTTATAATCGATCAATTTATTTAATCATAAATAAATTAAAAAGTTTGAGTTAATATCGCAGAAAGTTCCTATTCCACTAATGTGATATGTGCGATATTTAGAAGAAAATTTTGTGGTATAGCACATGATGATTATCGATATTATTGTTATTATTGAATTATGTATATAAATTATAAATAGAACATATTTATTGTTTATTTAATTGTATAATTGTATAACTGATCAAAGGTAGGACATAATTATCGTTTCATAAATACATGAATATAGTTAGAATCTGAAGATTTTCACGTCCCTTTCCCATATATAACTAACTTTGAAATTAATTAGCTTAATTTGATAAAGGACCAGTAATTGAAAATCGATATTAATCGAAATTGAAAGATTGTTTGTTAAAAAAAAACGAACAAAAAACAACTCTCAGCACAAATATTCTAGCAACTTCATTAAGGACAATTCGATTCCATTTTAGCAATCACAGGGTATAAATACTTTTTAGCTACAGCTTAAAGGCGCGCACAGCTTTAAGCTGAAGATTTATACGACTTCGCATAGGTGTCAGACAAACAAAATTATGTTTGAAAACGATTTTGTACCTTGGCAGTCATACATCATCAGGCCCGATGTTAGGCGAGCGGAGAGCGGAATGGAGCGGAGGGTAGGGGGATTACGCTTGTAGGTTATGGGGGGAGGTCTCTGGCAACCCTCCAAAGTGTAACAACCCTCAACGCTAACAAATTTGTTTGCGACGTTTTTAAATTTTCCCAAATACACACAAACTGGGGAGCTAATGTAAATTGTATGTGTGTGCGTGTGCGTGTGTGTAAGTGTGTGTTATGCCTGGGATAGGTGAGGGGGCCGCACCTTATTTAGTCAACCTAACCTAACGGTGCCCGAACCAAGTGATTTGTTGACAAAGAAATTTTTTAATAATTCACAAGGCTGCGAAGAAAAAAATAGAAAAATCTCATTCAGCATAAATGATGATGTAATTTTCGCTAAAAATTGAAAAAATCTTCAAACGTAAACGTGGGCGAGGGCGGAGGGCGGAGGGGGGAGGCGTGGCTCGGGGTGGGTACATAAAATATGTTGCAACAATCTGTTGGCGTGTGTTGCCACTGACGATGATGAATGTTGCACGCATGCGTTGCACTGATTTGACGGACGAACGAACGGACGGACGGACGGGCGGACGGAGTGAACGGTTCTGACAATCTTGTCACGGCGTGCTGCTGACTCGCGCCTGAGTGCGCTCCCAATCCCTGCCAGAAATGGAGTAAGTTAAAAATCTAATCTTCGTATGCAGCTGGCAGAAACGTGTGCAAACCCAATGAACTCAGCGCTGACATGAACTGTGGGCTAGCAACAGAGCTGCCACCTGCTGCAAGAAATCTTGACTTGAGCTAAGAAGTGTTGCCAACTGCTGCAGGTTGCCTTAAGGAACTGTGAAGAATGGTAAAGTTAACAACAGTTCAGAAGTTTTAAAAATTAATCCAACTATAAAAATGGGCACCAGTGCTGCCACCTATTCAAAAAATACTCTACAGTAGAATGTGGCCGTAATCTCAATACTAGCTCGTGAACCAATATAGAAAAATATCAAAAGTATTGTAAAGTAGCCCTATAAAAATAATAAAAACTTCTATAAAATTGATCAATTTTGTACAGAGTACATGCGTAGCAACAGTACTGCCACATGCTACCAAAAACATTGCTAGAGTATAAAATCGAATAAGAGATTTTATCTAGATACAAGTGCTGACACTTGCTATAAGATGCCTTGCGTTGGCAATGATAGTGTTGCTACCTAATTAAAATCGGTCGTACTTTTGACAGTTGCATATATTACAGCAAACAATTACTATAATTTAAGATAATATATCTTTAGATAAGTAATCTGCTTTAAGCCTCTCTATACTTTAAATACTTTCAATCACTAAATACAATCAAATCACCTAACATCGTTTAAGCTAACTCCTCTCAGAGTACACTTTCTTCAGATTTCCGACACTCATCCATTCTCAGCCAAGGCTCACTCTCAGGACTCCACTATTAGTGACTCTTCAACTACTTATTGTCGCATCATTTCAGCACAATTTGCTAGCTGAAATTCCAGTTTTTTTTTCGATATTTGTCGACTTTTATGCGCCAACCCTCCCGAATGTAATGAAGCGCATGATGTCTGACGGGTTTCCCAAAGAGGGCCCCATAATTCTACCAGGCAAATTGATAGTTGACCGCAAGTTCCGCTCATGTACGAAAATGTACCCAATGTCTGTCGTAATGCTCATGGCTCATTAGTTTTCGCCTAATTTGAGTTGCAGGCGGCTTGTACGTCTGTCTGGCGCTGCCTTCTAATGGAATTCAATCAATTTTCATTTATTTCGATTACGAAATTCGCACCACCAAACAAATGGAGCTAGCCACTCCGTACGGGGCCCCCTCTGCGGCGACAAGAGGCGAACCAAAACCATTTTGTGTCTGCAAATGGGCACTGAAAAATTTCTTAATTATCCTGACGTGCAGCCTGTGTGGAATAGCAGACGAAGTTGAGGCGAAGGCGAAGTAGGTGGAGAAGGAGCAGGAGGAGGAGGAGATGGTGTGTGCCCCTTGGTTGACATGCTTCATCAACATTTCGGTTGTGTTTTCTTAATGTTCCTCAGACAAAGCAAGACAAATGAGCAGACATATCAAATACATAAAAGTAAATATAATTAGAGTATAACAAAAGTCTACATTGAGAAGCGCTAAGAGAGGCACTACAAATAATGACAAATTTATAATAATATATGTATTCAATATATATTAAAATATCACTTTGAGAAGCGCACAGAGAGACGTAACCATGCTTATAATAAATCTACTAAAATATTTCCACAAAAGATATCGCCATGAGAAGCGCGGAGAGAGATGAATGTCAGAAATATAAACATATAGAAATTTATACATAAAAGAAGCAAATATTATAGCCAAGTCTTTCCATGAGAAGCGCAAAGAGAGGCGCAGAGCCTCAAGGCTTATATTGATGTGATCTGCCTACCTTTTTTTCGGCCCACAATGATGTTATTGAGAACAATATGCCACAAATGTCAATGCGATAAATGAAATATCAAAGAGAAAAAAAAACAGGCTCAAAAAGAAAATAATGTAATGAAAATAAAAAAAGGATTCAGCGAAGCTGGCAACTGCGTATAATCTGCTTATCAAAGGGTTGCACAGACAGCCCCTTGGCATAGGCTGCCCTTGGAGTCCAATCTAACTCCTACTTTCGAACTATCCCAATGTTTTGCACTGGAGGATGCCCGTCCACAAAAATGAAAGCACGTAAACAACGACGTGAAAATTTGATTTGCATTTTCTTGTGCAAAATGAAATGAAATTAAATTTTCCTCTTCATATCATTTATTGTTTTTTGGGTTTCCTTTGACTTTTTCTGCTTTTATTATAAAAAAAAAGAATAAAATAAAATAAAATAAAATAAAAGGAAATATATTTAGATGCCACAAAATTGGTTTTCATTCATTTTTGCTTTTGCAATTTAGGGCCAAAAGGTTACGCAACAAAAGCTCTGTTGCCCAACAGCAGTTCCCTCAGTCGAGCACCTGCCGTCAAGCAATGCAATGCGAATTATTATATAACAGCTATCTGTCCAGATAAATCACATATGTATTATATGTGAGCAAACACAACTTCATTAAAAAATGCCAACAAATTCAAAAAACAGCATGAATATGAAATGATTTTTATGCAACTAGTCGAATTTCGTATACACTTGCAGAAATATTTTTTGGTAGTATTGGAGGGACATCATTTATAGATAAATATATCTATTAGGATTACAGTAATGTTTGGGTATTCGAATTGGAACGGCAAAAGAACTTACATTATATAAATCCGTTATATTCGATCATCCTATTCTAGTATAAGAATTGCCCTCCTCTTTTATTCCCTCACTCTTCTGTCATATTGTTATAAAGTAAGTATAATTTATAGAGTAATAAAGGCGCCCTTCTCTGTGATTCTTACTCTAACGCTTTCACTTATTTATATATATTTGTCATCTACTTAAATGTCTTCACTTATTCATATCGCAATCATATTCAACAGAATGTTACACACTTCGTCTGCAACTGAATATACCCTCAGTTGGCTGGCAGGAAGAAGATGCATGCAACAGGCTTGGAGGGACATCAAACAAATCTGTAAGTGAAATCTGCCTGCCCATTGGCAATGCGCTCTGGATGGGGAGCCCCAAACGCACGAATTGAACTCTGCGCGAATTGCGAATTGCGAATCGCGCCTCAATTATAATGAGAAAAGCAAACGAATTGGGAATAATTTTCAATTCACTTGTTTCCCACCTACATTCGTGCCGCCTTTTTGGCTTCGTTTCATTTCTTTTTTTTCGGCAGCGATCCTCAGATATTTATGCGCCCTTTGTTCTCATTATTTATATCGTACAGCGGGGCTCCTCGCTTTATAGGCATTGCGCAGTCAAGCGGAACCCAAACAGACGATGCCTCGAGGCGCTCGAGGAGCTCCTTAGCTTGGCTTAGCTTTGTATAATAAAGCTGTTAATTTTTTGTTTTGTTTGTCGTGTGGGCGTGGCTCGTTTGGCAAGGATGTTCACATAAGAGGTAGAAAGACAGGGAGTGAGGGAGAGAGATGAGAGAGAGAGAGAGAGAGAGAAAGAGAAATATATATAAAATATGAAGTAACTAAATTACTTAAATACATGGACTGTATATCCCGCATTCAACTTTTAAATTAAAAAATGTGCAGAAATTTAAAAAATACTAGCCGAGTTCAGAATAGTCATTCATAGTAAAAATGTGTTTCAATTCCTTGCAACATATGGATATTTCAGATTTGCCTCACCTCAATTGGAATATACATAAATCTATTTTATATAATTTGTGAGGTTTGCCACGATTCCTTCAGCCTCTTGCATACATTTTTTGCAATGTATAATAATAATTTCAACAAATTTCCAATTAAAATCATTTTCAAATAAAAAAACAGATCTAGCACTGAATGTAAATTCGTAAAATATGGAATATCTATCTGCACTTAATGGATATTCTATAATAACTATTCAACAAATGAAACAAATTTGAATTTAGGAATTGAACACTTAGAAAGACTGAATGTTCGTGACAACTTTATTGAAATCGGAAAAACTTCCGCTGTGATTATTATAACTGTAGAGACTAGGGAGAGCTTGAGCATGGTCAATGGAAGAGCCACATTATTTGGGCTTGCACGACGCAGCAGATTTGTAGAGACTTGCATGACGCACGCAGGAGCTGCTCTTGAAGCTCTTTGAGAAGTGAAAACTTTTTCCCGTTGAAGATTTGGAGCAACTCGTTGCCATGTTTGGAGACTTGTCTTTGGGGAAAGCCAAGTCCATTGATTCATCCTTGGGCACGGCCATGATGCTGCCATCCTTTTCAGCGTGGACATTTATTACGGAATTGTCGCCGACGGATGAGACAGACTTGAAAGGAGTCGTTGACTTGAAGCCGATGGACGAGAAAGGGTTCGAAGCAAGCGTTGAGTTAGCTGAAGAATTGTTCATCTCGCCAAATTTGAGGCACGTCGAAGGCTTGACTTCTTTAATCTCCTCCTGCGGCATGGTCAAGGAAGTATCTGGCGAGGACTGAGCGGGCTTCGGTTCCTCTGGCTGCGCCGGCTCGTCAGGATCCGGAAGCGCAGCCTTAGGCACATCCGAATCGTTGAGTCGCTTGGGCAATCTGACCCGCAGCGGTGTATGGCCCGTTTCCAGAGTCTGGCCATTCAGTGCTATGATGGCCTTGTCCCGCGAGGCCCTCAGCTCGTAGCGCACGAAGGCGACGCCTCGGAACTGGCCCGAGAACCGATTTTTGAGCAAGTTCAGGTCAATTATCGTGCCAAACCGTTCGAACACCTCCCGCACCTTGGCCTCATCGTAGTTCCGCGGCAAATTGGCCACGTAGACATTGGCATTCTTGATGTCGTCCGAGGAGGGGCGAGCCATCGACACTTTCAACTTCTTGCCGCGCACCTGGCGCCCGTTCATCGAGGTCTGGGCCATGTGGGCGTCCATGGCATCCGTGTAGTTGACGAAGCCGTAGCAGCGGCTGCCGCCTGTCTCCGCGTCGCGTATGATCTTCACGTGCTTCAGGTGGCCAAACCCGCAGAACAGCCGGAACAGCTCATGCTCCTTCATATCGAATGGCAAGTAGTTGACCAACAAATTGGAGCCCTCGACCTTCTTCTGGTCAGCGGACGCACCACTGGGCGGGGCCGAATAATCGGTCAGCACTGCCTTCTCCCTATTGGCCATGGTTTTCCTCAAACGTTTTCTATACAAAACAAAAAACAATGAAAAAAATAAAAGAAAAGCTGTGCTCGCCCACTCTTTCATTCCTTCTCCAGTCTAACTTACGTAAATATCAAAGATGATCTCAGCACAAACCGCAAGAGCCGCAGCAGAAATTGGATAGCAATTTTATGCACTTTCATTTCAATCGACAACATGTTTGCCAACACTGGTTCTCTAACTGACAGCAGTGACAGCAAAATCCGTCTTATTGGGCGAGCTATCGACAGTGTCTTTAAGGCAGTCTTGCACTATGAAGATTATTTACGACTAGACAATAAACTTACTCGAGTAACTGACATTTTATCTTAGTTGATTATACATATTCCATGCAATACATTAAGAGATTTTCATTTCAAGAAATATGACAGTTCTACTGATTAATCGGTTTGATGGTATCTAGAAAAACTATCGATTATCTCAAGTGTGCTCTCTGAGCATTTACCTGTTAAAATGTCAAGAGCTGTAATAGATTTCGAGGAATAGACGAATAGCGCTAAATGGACTAAACTGTTCAAACTCCGTTTGAAGATTAATCGTTTTGATGATATCCAAAGAAACTATCGGTTATTTCAAGTGAGCATTGATCTGTTTAATTGTGAATATATTTAAATAGGGAAACGAATAGAGCTAAATGCACTGATTTGATAAATAATAATAATAATATATTGTATATAAGAATATATATAGTTTACGGCATTGAAAGCGCACATTTCAGGTTGTTGCAGGCATTTTAAGCAAATCATATTATAGATATAATATAATTATGTAAATAAAATACATTTTTAGCAATATATAATATATAACTATATATATAAGAAAGGTAAATAAGTTTTTGATTATATATATATTTATTACCAACCACAGCGAAATTGCTGTCGTTAAGAGTGAAGTGATATCGATAGGCTTATAAATTTGTAGTATAAGAAACTTGACTTGACTCGATCAAGGAAAAATCCTCATTAAATATATTTCAATTCATTCACGAAACCCAAGACTTCTGTTTTCCCTGAGTTAAATAAATATATAAAAATAAATATATATCATATATATGTATATATAAATTTACATACTCACAACATTGCGTGCCAAGATGAAATGAAACGCCTTTTTAGGGGCCAGAGAAGAAGGCGTAAAACGCGAAAGCTGAAAAAATAAACAGATAAAAAATGCCGAGTTTTTTTCAGCTGTTTATTTATTTGTTTGCTGATTATGGAATTGTTAAGGAGACACAAAAAATGCGAGCAATTCGAAGGTTTGCCCCTGCGCCAGGTACATTAATTGGAACAGGTGCAAAAATTGGTGGAAAACAAAGCAAACTCAAAAGAAGATACAGTATGGGGTAATAACGATTCACTATCGAAACAGATGACACAATTCCAGGGTATTTGAGCCTCGTTGCAGTTGAGGAAAGGAAAAGCTTTTGCTCATTGTCTGAGTTTTCTTCTTCGTATTAATTAATTTCCATTTCCGTTTTGCGTTATCTTGCGCACGCCGATTTTTACCTTTATGCAGACTCAGCAATTAATCAAGTTTAATTACGCCCCAGCGTTTGGAGTTAGCCGGGCCTCCACATAGGGATTCTAGCGAACATTGGCCGCATTAATCACTCGAATATGCCCAAACATTTCTCATGTGTGCGAGCGGGGGAGGGAGTGCGAGGCGGCAGCCCTTGAGATAAGAATGAGAGCCTCATAAAAGGGACGTCTCACGTAAGCAGCGCATTTAAATATTTGCCAGGATAACGACCCATTGTCAGATCATTTAATGACCTCAACTGAAAAATATGTTTGAAATCTTTTGAGCCAAGACACATAAGCCACTTGCGTTCCACAAATGATGGCACGACTTAGCGAATGCAACAACCAGCGCAAGCGGACAAAGTCTGACTGCTATGGACAGTGCTGCTTTAGTGGATGTTGTTAATGTGGAGTTTGTGGACTGTTTCTTAAATGCAATTTGTATGTGTCCTGTAATACCCTGGAACGTATCTTTGTATATACCACTGAATCTTAGCTTATTTATTTCTGTATTGTTGCTAAAATAGCTAGTTATATAACTTATAATAATTAATATGAATAGATATTTAACTTATAATAATTAATAGCTTCACTTTTCTCAACAATATCTAGTTTGCCAAAACTTGTTTACAAAAAATCAAAGAAATAAATTTTCAAAACAAACCAAACGCCCATAAATAATGTTTTAGTGCGTACAAATACAAAAGTGTATAAGTTTATTTAAATCAATTCGCATTCAAGATATTTAAAATATCGTTGCAAATTATTCAATTTATTTGATATGCTTCTCTGTCTGTTGCTCTCTAGCCTTTATTGATCACATTTTTATGCGCAAGTCTCTGATTCAAGGATTCCCCATTTTAATGCACACACACACATACAGACGCACAGCTAAATAAATAATCACGCACACACACGCGCCTGCACATGCGTGTCAACTGATGCCGCGACCTCCAGCTTTGTATCTAATTGGCCGCAGCATTGTGAATGCAAACAATTCACAGCTGCAATTTGACAACAATGAAATACAATTTCGGTGTTTCAGAACCAATTGAGACGATCTTTGTATGCGCAATTGGAAGATATCTTAACATATGGATTGTCTGGCTGGGCATTTCCCTCACACACTCGCACACACACACACGCACACAGTTATATATACATTCCACATGGCTTTGCTGTCTGTCAAAATTGCCAAAAACAACAATAATGGCAACTACAATAACAACAGATGTTCGAAGCTGCGCGAAAAGGTAAACGAGTTGCGCTCACGAATTATCCAAAGAGAGCGAGAGAGCAATGTAACTGGTTGCCTTCCTCTGTGTGTGTGTGTGTGTCGAGTGAGTGAGTGTGCGCATGTGTGTGTGGGAGGCATGTAACACTGACTATGACCTCAAACCACCCACAGTTACAATGCAAGCCGCTTGCGCTGGCAGCGCAGCTGGCGTCAACAGAGATTTTGCATTTTTCAGAAACAATTTTTGCATTTGCTGACGTCACAGGCAACAAAATACTATCGCCGCGTTTGCCAATGTTTGTTGTTGTTGTTTCTGGTTTGTTGTTTGTTGTTAGTTGTGTTGGTTGTTGGTTTAGCTGCTTGTTGTTGTGCCCACAAAAGGTGCGCTTACAATTTTCTCCACTTTCTACAAGAAAAATGTGAGAAATCAAAAAGATGCCACCGCTTTGTCTCAGTATTGTCTTCTCTATGTGTGTGAGTGAGTCTGTAATTGTGTATGTGTATGTGTGTTGCGGCCACAAAAGTTCACTGAGAAAGCAATATGAGACGAATGTTGAAATGAAAATAGACCGCAATTTATTGATAAAATCAATCAAAATGTAGCGCTGATAAGTCTGCTCTCCGTGCACTATTTTATTTATTTCGTTCACTTACACAAAGGCAACCCTTTCAGAACAGATGGCTGGCTGGAGTCCAAAAGGCAGCGCAGTCAACGTTGGCGGCGGCATTCAATTGATGCAAAGTGGATGGAAGAACGTCGAAAGAAAAAACGTGCGTGGTTTCAAATGCCGATAGACAGCGGGGATGCCGAGTATTGAGGGGGGAACTCAACAAGACGTATTTTCATGCTAAAAACGTTCAAAATGTTTGTTTACAATTTACAACAAAATCTTCACACTCACATACACACACACACACGCAAGCGCGCGCACACTCGCCTGAAAGAGTCGAAGAGCGAAGCAGCTTAAATTCTGAATGGGAGAGCAGCAGTGAGAGTGAGTGAGTGCCGATCGAATAAGTAGTGAATGAGTATCTGTGTTGATCTCTTGTTGTGATTAACGGCCTGCGAGTAGTCTGTGTGCTAGTGCAAGTGTGCGAGTGTGTGTATAATATTGTGGGGGGATGACATCACCGCACGTTGCTGTCGCAAAGTTCGCACTATACCATTTTTTATCTCCCTCTCTCTTGCTAAATTTTTGTGCTCTCTAAGTGTGTTGAAGACGCCAACGTAGAGTGCTTGTGCCTAAGCATGTGTGTGTGTGCTTCTTCGTGTGGCGTACAGTGGGAAATCTACATAGAAAATTAGTTTTTTTTATAATTAATATACATAAACTTATGCATAAATTATATAGATTTAAAAGTGAAGCGAGCATAATTTGTTCATTCAATTATTATTATTCTTAGTATTATAAATATTATTTCAGTCAATGCAACAAGTCGAAATGCTACGTCGAAAGTAAGCATTGTAGCACTGTGCGCTTGCACGTAGGCGCAACAACTCAAACGGACTTAATAGTTGACCAGCAAAAGGAGAGAGCAAAACACAGAAAGAGAGATAGAGAGAGCGCGCCAGCAAGCACGCAGAGCTTACGCCAACGCAAACTTTTATGTTTTTACGTTTTACGTTATATGCGCTCTCGCTCGCTGGCTGCTGCATGCAAGTGTGCGTGTATGCGTGCCTCTCTCTGTCTCTCTCGTTGCTGTAGACCTGGGGGTCTCTCCGTGTTCAATCAGTCGTTCGGAATTCGCGAAACTATGCGGTCGGCGTACGAAGATAGCGCTGCCCTGTCCACGGACAGCAGCAAATACCACACCAGCTACAGCTATAATAGCCAAACGAATAATAATAACAATAATTACCATAAGAGCTATAATGGCAACGGCAATGGTATACCCTATCACGCGCGCGAAAACTCATTGCCCTTTAGCTACGGCAACGCGAAAGCAGCGACGCCGCTGCGCAAAACGCCAACACCGACGCGCGCCGATAGTTTTCTCGACTTTGATTTTGGATTGAGCAGCAGCAACAGCAACAACAACAGCAGCAATAATAATAATAATAACAGTTATAATAACTACAATAGTGGCAGCAGTACGGGCAGTGATATGATAAAGCCGCAGCCACGTCTAACCAGCCCTCTGCTGGTGCGCAAAACACTCGGCGGCGGCCGTTCAAACACGAACACAAATGGCAACACAAACGGCTCGAATACAAACACCACCATATCGAATACCTATCATTATGGGTCGGCGGCGGGTGTGCCGAAGCCGCGGGTCGATTTGGAGCAGCTGCTGGGCGAGCGCCGCGAGAAGGTCTACAGCGAGTATCGCGTGCGTGAAAAGGAGCGCGAGCTGGAACGTGAATTGGATCGTGTCGCGGCACGTGTGCCGCCCACGCCGCCGCAGCGCCGCCAAAGCAATGGCCCCAGCCACAGCAAATACAATTATGATTTTGAATTCAATCTAAACTTGAACGATGTCAACGATCGCAGCTCGCTGCCAGCGCCAAAGCCAGCGCCAGCGCCCTATACGACACGGAACATCGAGTTCAGACAGGATATGGATGTGCCGGATGGCGCGATCGGTGGCAACAGTCGGCGCTTGGAGTCCACACTTGTGGAACGCAATTATCACACAATTAACAACAGCAGCCGCAGCATCAGCCGAGGCAACCACTACAACAATTACAACAGCTTGGAGCGACCTCCAATGGAAGTGACATACAAACAGCTCACCGAGCCCCAGTTGGAGCAACGGGCGCACATTTATGGCCAGAACCAGCTGCATCTGGAGACGCACACGCGCAGCCGTCGCGATTTGTCGCCCATTTATGCCATCAGCACGAAGCGCAACGCGGCTGCAGCTGCTCCAAATAGCAATGGCCATCAGGTACAGATACAGCAGCAGAATCAGCAGCAGCAGCAGCAGGCGGATTACCTGTTGACACCCAGCCCCACTAGCCGGCCAGAGACGCCCGCTTTTCCGGTCACGCCACGCACCCCGTTTGGCAGCAGCACCTTGCAGCGCGCCTCGCCCACCACCGAGTCCATATACCAGACGATGGCCACCAATCGGCAGCGCCTCAATTCAGCGCCCTCGCCCACCTTCGAGGTGGCGGCGGATCTGGTGAAATTCGCCCGCAACTCGGCCAAGTTCTGGTACAAGCCGCTGCTCTCCCGGGAGGACGCCATAGCGCTGCTGATGAACGCACCGCCGGGCACGTTCCTGGTGCGCGACTCCACCACCTATGCGAACGCGTACGGCCTGGTGCTGCGCGTTGCTCAGCCGCCGCCGGGCAGCCAGGAGCTGGTGCGTCACTTTCTCATTGAGCCGACGCAACGTGGCGTCCACCTGAAGGGCTGCGACAACGAGCCCACCTTCACCTCGCTCTCGGCCCTGATCTATGAGCATTCCATAAACAAGCTGGCGCTGCCCTGCTTGCTGCGCATACCCGACGCGGATGTGGTGCCCGGCCTGGCAGCCACCACGCCGGCCCAGCAGCAGCTGCTCACCCACGGCGCGGCGGCCTACGTGCTGTGGCTCTACAGCTGCGACACGGAGTCGCTGACTGGCAACGAGGCCATACGCAAGGCCATCCGGCAGATGTACGCCCAGAAGCCGCTGCCCACGGCCACGGAGGTGCACTTCAAGGTCAGCGGGCAGGGCATCACGCTGACGGACAACACGCGCAAGAAGTTCTTCCGCAAGCACTACACGGCCGACGTCATCTCCCACTGTGCCATCGACCCGGAGAGTCGCACGTGGAACCACAACGGGAACGAGGCCGACAAGAAGACCATCTTCGCCTTTGTCGCCCGCCGATCGCACAGCTCCAAGGACAACCAGTGCCACGTCTTCTGCGACCTGTCCGTGGCCCAGCCCGCAGCGGCAATTGTCTCCTTTGCCAATCGCACGCTGCCCGTCGAGAAGCAGCGCAACTACGTGCTCTGAGGAGCGGCCGGACATGGAAATGTGCCACCAGCCCCAGGCATTGTAGGTGAGTAGCTGAGCCAGTGGAGGGCCATAAAGTTAGGGCGAATTGCTCTTGGTCGCAGGTGTGGCAGCCTTTCGCGTGCACTCAATTACAGTAGGCACTCGCAGGAATGAACCAATCTTTATTTGCTTGAAAATGCTTGAAAACTAGAACTAGAACCACATTAGAAATATTTGTTTTGGGTTAAACAAATTTTTAATATTTATTGAATTAATATTTTTGATAATTATTCGAATTTTCGAGATCCACAAAAATATTAAATTATAAATAAAAATGTATTATTTTTCACTATTTTCAAAATTGATTTTTTATAAATATTTTATAAAATGAACCAATCTTTATTTGTTCGAAAATGCTAGAAAACTAGAACTAGAACCCCATTAAAAATATTTGTTTCGGGTTAAAAAAATTTTTAAAAATTACAAAGTAAATAATTTTTTTTTTTATTTTTCACTATTTTCAAAATTGCTTTTTTATAAATATTTCATAAAATGACTAAAAATTTCTTTTAAAATATTTTTTTCCATAAAATTCAAAATTAGATAATAACAATTTATTGTTTATATATATAATCAATTCTTTAATTCTCAAACGCATGTGCAGGAAAGATTGGATAAATACTTCTCTTTATTTATTATAAGGCGATTAAGTTTTACAAAAATCTTTTAAAAGTCATTAAATTAATTAATTAAATTTTCAACTATTTCGTATCCTTATAGATATGTTAAAAATGTACCTAAACAGCATCAACTCCCCACATAAACCTAGTCAAATCCATAGTATTTTCGATAGTTTCCATTCATATCCTCTCACATTTCCATCATCTCGAGCATTCACTGTACATGCAAAAGTTCCATCATTTTTAGCGTCAAACGGAAAACGATTAAAATTGTTTCAGTTTCTTAGGCGTTTCTTTTAGCTTTTCCCCTCGTTTGTTTATTTACCATATAGCGGAACGCCCCTCACCCCCGCACACACACCCCTCTCTCTCACACCGTCTCCATTTGTTTGTTTTATGGTCTTCATATGCATATACATACTGTAGCAGGGCCACATAAACATCGTCTAAAACACATTTCGTTACGTTAGTCGCGTTCCTTTTCGCAACGGAAGTTTGGGCCATGAGTCAGTTGCCCAAAATATGATGTAGAATACAAATTGGATTGATTTTCGATCTGATGGCAAAGGCGTCAGCTTAGATGATTATATGGTAGCTAGTATGGCCGATTGCCTAATGGGCCCACACACGCCTACTATGTAGAACTACATTTACGGCACCTGGTTGTTTACCTATATACGCATATAAATACTGTATATGTGTGCATTCTTGATTAATTCGCCCGCTTCACGGTCAGGCATTGAGGTTGCCCGATAAGGTTCGCACAGTCCCTAACTGTGCCGAGACATGCTTATGGGCCAGTTTTCCTGATTACTCACATATCACATAACACATTCGCTATCATTCGCCGGCTCAATTTGTCGCTGTTCTATAATCATAAAGTTTCAGACAGCTCGACTGTAATAAGTATCAGAATAAATGATTGCAAGTATCAGCTTTCGATTAATTTGACTATATCTTATCGCGAAAAGCTTCCAAATTATATAAAGTGAAAGTTGTCCAAAATATTGCTTAAAAATAATTTTAAAAAATAAAAAAAAAAAACAAATATATGCTTCCTTATAGTAACTTCTAAGTTTTGATAAATTATTTATTATTCAAAAACTGATAAAAATATTTATAAACATTTTTTCACTTCTACAATGCTTTCCTTTACAACACTTGCTTAAATTAAAAAAAATAATAATTTTTATTTTTAAATTTTAAAAACACTTAATCTCACGTCGTTTTCCAACACTTATCAGTATTTCAAAATGGTATTACAATCTTTTTCACACATCAGCATCGGTTAGATCATCAAGATATCCTTCAACTAAATCTCACACGTTTCAAGGCAAACGCATCTCATATCTATTGGAATTTCTCGCCAGCGATAAAGACAAATAAATATAGTTTTATATACATTAGTATTAGCAAGAATCGTATATAGCACAAATGTTTAAATAAATTCAGTGGAAATACGTATTTAGACGTCCGCCAATTGCGCATTTCAGAATACGCAAAAGCGAACGGAGCGAAAAAAATTAATTCCAGACGTGTTTTTGAATTTTATTTTGTTTTCTTTTCTGTTTTCTTTTTTGTTTCTTTCTATTTGCCTTTTGCGATTTCACTGAGTTCGCGCATAAAAGTAACAGTAAATTTAATTGAAAATTCTAAAAATAGAAATAAAATCGCTTAAGAGTAAACAGACGTCAGTTCACTCTCTCGCTCTCTCTCTTTTTCTCTTATCTCTATCTGTCTACCCCCGCTATTCTCATCCTTCTCGCTATCTCTGAATCGTCGATTAGCCCGATTAGATGAATCGTTTGATCTACAATTAAGCAATTATAGCTTATATATATATTCATACATATATATAGATTATACAGATTTATTTTGACCTTTTATGCTCTACTAAATACCATTTTTTCGCCCATTTTATTTTATTTCAGGCGGCTTACCGTTAGAGCTGAACAGTGTTGTACAGCGCGCATAAATTACAAATGTCACGTAGGAGAGCACGAACATTACACGAAAGCAACAAGCAATAACAAAATATAACAAGTGAAATAAATAAATTAACCAAAATGATGTCAGTTAACATATGTCGGTTAACTAAACGCACAGTGGAGCAAAGCACATGGCATATGCAAACAATTGAAATAAAGTAAAATAAAATAGTATAAATATATATATTATATGTATTAATTATGGCAGCTCTCCAAATCCTTGTAAATTAAAACCTTAACAGAAATATTGTATATATGTTTGCTAATGATAGATAAATGATCGAAAAGTGAAAGCTTTTTATCAAATTATTTACAGTTAATACAGAATATTCAATTATTTAAAATATTTATCAATTTATACAGAACATATTCGAATTATTATTGTTTGAACAGCTTTGCTCCACTGTGCACAGATTAAAAACGAATTAAGATACCTGAACGAAATAAAATAGGCCCTGTGTGCATATTTATTTTGATGTCTGTTTATATAATCTAGTGTTAAAGGCTAATATAAATCAGATGAAAGCTAATCTATATAATACCCATATATCCATACACATTTTTTTGATACAAATAATCTAATATTAAGAGACACGAACAGAACGTAATAAATGTTAATTTAATTTACAACAAACATAAAACGAAGAAAGAAATAAAAATGCAAACCCCAACACAAGTTTGCCATATAATTTATAGAGCTATACGTAATATATACATACATATATGTATATGATATACAACACTTGTATCTATATAATAATTAATGTGTGCTAGCTTAAAGATCTACTAATGCAGTCAATATAAATAAAGTGCAATGATGTTGAAGAAAACTATCCCTAACAAATGCAAATATTTTACTACTTATCTAAGGATGTTTATTTCATATTTTAGATTAAACAAAACTCAAGAGTGTCTGGAAGAGAAGAATAGGTGCACATATAAATATATATATACTAGAAACTAGAACACCTGTGGAACAGTTGTTCGGTAGTGGGTGCAGCGTATCTTCTATCTATATTCACAATATTTTCACATACACACACACACACTGCTGTGCTCATTCACACATGGATCAGCTGAACTAGTTCTTCTTCTTACAGGGCCACAAATATGGAAAATTAGCCAATTAATTCACCTTTATCGTTAGTTAATTAGCTTCCCTGCTAACTGTATATAGTAGCTTAATTAAGTTTTAAGAGTTTCTCAAAATGTGAATATTTAAATCATTTTATTCGTCAGATACAAACAATAAACAATAAAAAATAAAACTAGTATAGTTACAGCTTTTAGCTTTTGAGAGTTTAAAGATATGGTCGAAAACCTAAAACTAATTATCAGATGAATACAGATGATAATAAAGTTGGAAGAATTATGGAGATATTACAAAAGTATAAACAGCAGCTGCATATGATATATAATATTTAAGTTTGTAAAGTGTCTCTACCTTTTTTAGTTTAGAAGATCACGCCGTTTAGATGAACGAACGAACCTGGTTTGATCGTATCGTCTCATCCTACCAATCAATATAATGAGATAGATCGAACCTAGGTACTTACTATCACAATTTTTGATAATCCTTGAGTCCACATTGCAATTATGATATCTTAACAACACATATAATAAACACACATAATATTCATATATAAATATATTTAAAAACCATTCCGGAAATATGGCCAATAAATAAATAATTTGCCATTATTTTTAATTGGCAGCATCTGTTTGTAATTCAAGCACATATTTTTGTTGTCTTTGCCGGGGCGTTCTAATTCCAAACTAGAGTACAATGGGCAAATATCAACAAACATATGTAACAATTGTTGTGGCTGACGCTTTTGTCAAGCAATTAAAATGTCTGCTAGATATATATATAGATACATATATAAGGTTATATATTGTTATATATATATATGTGTATGTCGGTAATTATAAACTTGTCGTAGCTCTAGCGTACACAATGCCTCGCTGCGACATTTGTTTTGTAATTTAATCTTATCGTTTGACAACTTCTATATAGATATTTTCCCACATACATATGAATGTGTGTATGTATGTATGCATATTGTTAATGATTATATGTATGTATGTATATTTATACTATGCACTTAAATGTGCTACGTATCGTTCGAAAGTTCTAATAGCTTTTTTTTTATTCATTAATTGCATAATTTATTGTGTGCATAAAAATTCCGCTAAATTTTAATGGCTTAATGCATTTTACAACACTAAACAAACAATAACAGCAGCAGCAGCAGCAGCAGTAGCAGGAGCCAAAGCGTGTCAAGTGAAATGAAAATGCGACCGGCTGACGACCTTGAAATCAATTTGTGCCACGATGACGTCATGCATCAACACCAACAACAAACAACTGGCGCAACAGGCACCGCAGACAAGCCAACGACAGCTGTTTACTGTTTGTGCCAATGGGTAAATCATCCAAAATAGAACTCGACTACAAGTTACAAGCAGAAATTCTATGCATAACTTCGAAAACACTTTGCACCCACGAAATTTCTTTAGATTTCTATTTTGTTAGTCGCACGCGATTATTTCAGATTTTTTGGCTGCAGCTAATTTCCTTTTTTTTTTATTGGCTCGCCGAAAGCGAAACCGGTTTGTCATGTTCCCTTGCCAATATGCGTGCGTGTGTGTGTGTGTGTGCGTCTGCGTGTGCATGTGTGTTTGCGAGTGTATTTTTGTTAATTAAGCAACAGAAAAACATCTGACGCTCTAAAGCGGCGCCAACGCGCTTTGGTGACATTTTCTAGCGTTCTCTTATGCGTGCATTAGCATAAATAGCTGTCTAAACAGCTTATACACCTAATAAGTGAGTATATATGCCTTAATATAATATACTTATCGTAGTGTTCATCTTAATATTCCGCACTTGTTAGTTTCATTTTCAAAAACTGTTAATTTATCGATAACAAGCGCTGTATATTGATATTTAACATAGGTCAGTTATGCCACAGGCTCGCGCACTGTTAACTGAATACCTAACATTTCCTTCTCTGTTAAATTAACAACTGGTAAATAAAAACGCAATTGCTGTTAAATCTTGCATTCGTTTTAATACATTTGGTGTTGTGTGAGTGTGTGTGTGATTGTGTTTACAAAAGTTAACATAAATCAACGTTCTTTTACACGCTGTAGTATGTGGTGTATGAGTGTGTGAGTGTGTGTTCCTTTTAGATATCTACATAGCTACATACATACGGCTTGTTTACATCATATTTAATTAAACATAATAAATACATTTCTAAGCATATCAGATATATATATAATATATAGTGTATATAAATATAACAAATAATACATCCAGTTGTTACGGCTACACTAAAACAGGCCATCCAATTCAATCAGATTCAACAGTACAAGTGATACAAAAATACATCATAATGAATAACCCAAAAACGGAGAGTAGCTAAACACAGGTGAGTCCATTAACATCCACATCCACATCCACATCCAACTCCATTCAATGCCCAACCCAACCCGACTTATCGTATTACAAAATTGATTGTAGTCATTTTCTTTTTAGTTTTCTGTTTTAAATACAAATTTCGCTAGGGTTTGCACGAGCCAATTGTCTCACTAATTCGATTTAGCTGAATACGGACTAGTCGATCCAACTGAGGGCGGCGTGGGCGTGGCACCACTGCGTATGCCATCACCCTCGCATACATATTTGCCTGTGGAAAAACAATAATTTATGAGAAATTACTTTAAAATTAGTAGAGCCATGTACGCACCCGAAACAAAACGTCTTTTGACCAAGGACAATCGATATCCGCTTCCTTGCAGCTCGAATTCAATGCCCGAGAGTGTGGTGCCCTCGCAATTGAACTGTGCGGCCAGCGTGGCCGGCGTTGAAGGTCCATCATTCAGCTCGAGACGTGCACGCAGCGTGCCCACGCCGCCATCCTGCGAATTCTGCGATATGTCCGTAAAGTTCCAAACCAAGCGATTCGATTCACCCAACCTGAAAACCACAAAGTTAGGGACAATCTGATAATCTGTTGCCAGGTGTGTTTGTTTACCAGGATGAATGCGGCTTCGACTGGACAATGCGCACAGAGCCGTTCACCGGCACAGAGAGCGTGACATTCAGCAAGGGCGACGCGTTGGCCATGGCATGGTTGTTGTACTTGTAGTCGACCTTGAGCGCCGTGTAGCTCGGCTCGCACTTCCAGTAGCTGACCAGCTGAAAGGGGCACGAGCTGGCGCCCGGCTTGGTGCGCACCTGATACTTGAGTATGTCCACGTTGAAATATGAGGCAGTTGGATTCTTTTCCGCCTGTCTGCGCAACAAGGCGGTCAACGCAGGCATATTAAACTCCAGCAGCGTGCTCAGCGGGCTCGACTGCTGACGATCTCTGTGAACAAGTTGGGTTAGAGCAGATATATTGGGAGTATTCCATTTTCGTTCCACTTACATTTGCACAAGTTTCCCATTGGGTACAAGACTCTCCAGATTTTGTACTTGCTTAATGCGAAAGCCCAGCTTGGCTGGATTTGGATTATTGGCTAACAGGCCGGCAATGCCGGCTGGGAATGATAGCATCATATCACCGGACACCTTCACCTGGCAGCGCGACTCATCGCTGCCCCTGAAATAGGCGTGGATAATCTCATGGAATGCCACAGCAAGCGGTATTGTATCCGATATGCCAATGGTCAGCGGCGACGGCCCGCGGGACGAACCCATGCCCCCAATAGCGGTGCGGAACTCTAGGCTGCCAATGCTGTCCGCTCGATTCATTGCCGGCGCCGGACTCATCCGTCCACGACCGAGATTGCTTGCTCCCGCTGCAGCAGCCGCAGCAGATGCTGCCGGGCCTATGGCAATCATATCCGAGCGACGCGATGGAGGCCGCGGTATGGCAATGCTGCTGCCACCAGATGTGGGTGTTGGTATCTGCCGCCCCGGCGGCTTGCTAAACGTGGCCGACGCGGGCGCCGAGACGCTCATCTCGCCCAACTCCGAGAAAATATCGCCCAGATCCGCATAGCGATTGTGGCTAGCATTATTGTTCGCATTGTTGTTGGAGAGCGTGGGACTCTGCAGCGGCGCATATGGGTGCACGCTGGCCGTGGGCGTCGAGGCATTCGATATCTCTGGTGATTGTTGCCGAGATGCAGGTGCGCCACGTTGTCCGCCTTGCAGTTGCTGGCTGTGATGCTGTAAGTTGATTTTATTTAATTTATTATTTATATTTTATATTTAAATAAAAATTCATGAATTGCATTCAAAGTTACTTTTCGGCAGCTGTTAACGATAAATAGTTAACACTTTGGCCACTGTTAAAAGACACTCAATTAAGCATTTCTGTTATGCATTTTAACATTACATTAGTCTCATTAACGCGCGAGTCATTTAACAGTGACTGTTAATACCAGAAGCTCCAACTAACATTCTGCTAGTTAACAGCGCATGCAATGTAATTCTTATTAATGAATTTTAATTACCGCAAAAACTCCAGTGGGTGATAACGAAATATTCTCGACAGTTGCCCTCAGCTCATCCACGCTAGCCGACATGGGCGCCTGTCCATTGTTGAGTGGCTTAATCTTCACATGAATGCGTCGCTTGTCGTTATCTGAATCCGAGTCTGAGTCGGTGTAGAAACTGCCAGCTGCTAAAAAAGACATTTAGATATTTAGTTAACATGCTATGTTATGTATTTAGACAATTCCTAGTTTTACATTTATCATGGCCTTCCTCCCAGGCTATTTCCTTAGCTGGCTGTATGCTAAAGCCCTCCTCGTCCACCTCGTAACCGCCGCCACCGGCATTGGTTCCGCCGGCAGCACCTGCACCCGTTGCACTTGCACTTGCTCCGCCCACTCCGGAGTTGCTGCTGGCATTGGCTAGAGCACCTGCTACACCCACGCCGCCGCCGCTACCGCCCATGCTGCTGGCGCCCGCCGAATCAACACTGCCCTGAGCCGAGGTGGCGGACAGGGCGGCCAATCCTCCGCCTGCGCTGCTGCCGCTGGAATTCTGCGTCTTCATGCTGCGTCCATGATCATCGTAGTCGAGCAACGTGTTATTCCCCCGCTCCGCACTGATAGTAAAGAGATAATAAAATGTATTTCTCATTAAATATAATTTAGAAATCATCAGAACTCACCTGGCCAGGCGCTCCTCCTGTATATTGTGATCTGCAGCCTCGTTGTCTTTTTTCTTCTTGGATTTTTTGGTTTTTGCCTTGTCGCGTCTACTACGCAAAATGCCCGAAACTATTTTGAAAGTGTTATTAATATAAAAGTTGGTTAAATGGAGGCTTAACTACAACAACAATTCTTGGCTCTACAAGGACAGCAAGCTCTACAACAAACATTATGAGCTATACTATAATCTAATTTACAAATTGCGCAAACTACGACAATTAACACAAAGTTCAGTGTTCAACTTTGAGAAGAAATGTTTTAAGTTCTAAAAATACTTTTAAGTAAAGGATTTATAGAGCCTAAAAATAAACTTAAAAGTAAATATTCATATATAGTATTATTATAATAATAATATACTATGTTATTATTATAATAATATATATTATTATAATATATATATATTATAATAAAAATAAATTTAAAAGTAAATATTTATATATTTTTCTCAAATTCAAATCCTTTTTTTCTGAAAATTTTGAGAAAAATTCGAATTTTTTTAACACTGAACTTTTGCTGTACGAAAGTACGTAGATTGTATAATAGTGCTGAGCAACACTAAACCAAATATAGAACTCGTTTACAAAGATTCTTAACTCAACTCAAACACCGCCATGGATAATGTGCAACAAATGATTTAGTGAAAATGTTAGAGATATTTTATAATAAATAAAAAGCCGTGCATAAAAGCTTGAAAATTGTGCTTAAACTAAAATATATATATACACGTGAATATACATAAATATATATATTCATATTTATATATAAATGTATATATAGTTATTTAGTTATGTGTGACTTTTGGATATGGATAGTGGATTGGTTTCGGTTTCGGTTACGGTTACGGTTTGTTGTTGGAGGGAAGTAGACACTGTATGTTTTTTTTTCGCATTTACCCTGAGAGTTTGATGTGAATATATTTAAAAGTGACGTTGTACGTCTGGACGTTGTTGTTGTCGTGGCTACGTTGTTGCCCACTGCAGTCTGTTGTTGTGGTTGTTGTTGTTGCTGATGATTTAGATGATCTTGCTCGTTTAATGATTTCGATAATTGTTGATCGCTTGTCGTTGCATTCATTTGCTTTCGATCAGCTACGCTAGCAGTTGGTGTTAAGACCTCAATGGGTTGTTGTTGTTGTGGTTGTTGTTGTTGCTGCTGCTGCTGTTGCTGTTGTTGATCTAAAGTTTTTAATTTCAATTAGTTTGATCGGTGGTGCATGGATGATCGAGTCGATAATGAATGAAATGTGTGGTATTCATTAAATGAACGAATGTTGTGTTGTCGATGTTGTCGGCGTGCAAAAAGCGAGACACAAAAGTGCAAAACAGAGAAGCGTTGAAAATGTTGTTAGTTGTTGAGCTGTTAATCATTGTGTGTGTGTGTGGGTGTGGTATGTGTGTGTGTGTGTGTGTCAGTGAATATACGCTGTTAAGATTTGACTTTTGGCTGGTGTTTGAGTGTACGTTTGGTAGAGTATATAAGAACATAAAATAAACGTAAATAGTCACAAGTGTATATACATGAGTAAAAGATCTAATCAAATTAAAACAAAACATAAATCTAAACCAAAATGTAAAGAAATCAATCAAATACTCTAAAAACGCACTTTTTTGCGGCACATCAAGTTTGTGCATACATAAAATATATTATTAAAAAAATAAAAATAAAAATAATATTCCTATGAAAGCAAGTTTAGAGAAGTTTTCAGAATATTTTCATATATAGATAGATGCTTTAATGGCCTATATTTTGGGATATATCAAAGTCTGAAATTTGAATCTTTAATCTCTTGTTGGAACTATCTGAACACCTAGTTTTTAAATCTAGTCAAACAGCTAAAAAAAATAAAAATAATATGAAATCAAATAAAATTGAAGCTACCCAAAAACTTTTCAAGGCTCGCATTGACAATTGTTTCTAGGCCTTAAGTTTATATACAAATATATAGTCTGAAATTAATCAACTGTACATTAGCTGAATCAAGTCAATCCTAATTCATATCAATCTAATTTCCAATATAACTCAGTCAAGTTACAATTATGTAGCGCAAGCTTTGCCCTTAAAAGTAATGCACTTGGAAGTGGGATGGACAGATAATGCAATTGTAGATAGAAGATAGGATTAGATAGGATAGATTTAGATAATAACATACAAGAATTGCAAAACACAAAATATACACATAATTGAAAGAGAGACTGGTACCGTTGTAAAAGAAACAAATGAAAAGCGTTAACTAAGAAAGAAAAACAATAATAAGAAAATGAACCTTGATTACTAGTAGTATCCAGAAGCTCAGAGTTAGGGATATTTTTGTTGGTGACATTGGTGGTGAAATTATTTGTGCCGGTTGCGGTGGTGTTGTTGGTGTTCGAGTTGGCGCTTGTTGTTGTTGTTGTTGTGATGTTCGTGTTGTTGTAATTGTTGTTGTTGGAGCTGTTACTGTTGCTGTTGCCAGGCATACCGAAATTCCCGGGGCCACTCGAGCTGGCGCTCGGCTGTGGTTGCTGCTTGCTAGCCGTCGGCAAAAACCAGGAGCGCAGACTCTTCACCGTTGACGTAGCGGCGCTCGCTTGTGGCGCCACCGCCGGCAGCTGTGCGCCCAACGTTTCGGGCGAAGTGGGCCGCGGTGATGATGGACCGCCGCCTACGCTGCCCAGCATCGCATCGTCCACATAGGGTATGCTGCCGCTGGCCGCACTGCCACTGCCCAGGGAGATGCCTGCCAGTGCATCGCCAACACTGGCACCGCCTCCGCCCCGCTGGTCCATCGATACCAGACTACCCGATGCGACCGCTGCTGTGCCTCCAGTACGCAACGCCGCCTGAATGCTGGTTGCCGAGTTCGAATTTGATGCTGCGCCCGAGGCCTGCGGCGGCTGCTGCAAACGTGATGCATTCGACAGCGAAATGAACTCCAATTCGAGCATCTCTGTAATTAGATAAACATATATTGAATAAGATATAAGATATTAAGATATAGATTAGTAGTATATATTATATTATTAGCATTGCTTCTACTTGTTTGCAAATGCCAATTAGATCTTGAGCAATGTAAAGCGAGCTGCAATGTTATTAACAGTTATTAACATATTCATTGGCACAGCAGAGTAATCGCCTGCTGCTAATGATCTGGTGCTGTTATTGTTAGCAGTAACGCAACTGTTGTTCCCAGCGATTATCACTGTTATTACAATAACAGTCGTCTGCTGCTGTTGATCACGCACTGTTATTGTCTTCAGCAGCGGTAACTGTTATTAAGTTTGCTTATAAACACCTTGTTAGTAACAGCTCTAACGAATAATGTTCTCGAATTATATCACTTGTACTACGTACCGGGCTTCTCGAGACCTGTGTATTTGTTCAACACAAATTGCTCGAGTAGTTTATCAACGGACATGTCCACAAATTGGCGCTTGAAGTCCGAATGCACTTGTCCGACCATATCGTGATTATTCTGCAGCATCTCCAAGTATGTGGATAGAAACTCCTTCATCTGACGCAGATGCACTTCCTCGATCTCTTGGAAACGCTGTGTCATATATAATTTAGTTTTATGTTATTCTAAATTTCTATTTCAAGCACCACCCACATACCTTGCACGTTTGTGTCATGCGTCGCTCAAACTCGTTCTTTATCGGATTATGCTTATCGAGCAGCGCTTTGTAGTCCTCCTGCAGTTTCTTGAGCTTACTCTCCAGCTTCTCGGCATCCTTGTGTGAACCGTTATCCTTGCGAAGCTTCTCCAGCTCGAGCACCTTGCTGGCATACAAATCGCGCAGCTTTTGCACAGCGACCGTCGATGTCTGTATGGCCTGAACGCACTCGAGCGTGTGGGATTCCTCCTCCTTGACGCACTTGTGTTTCTTGTGCAGCTCATCCGCATATTTGGCCACATCTTTGACGAGCTCCGTTAGCTTCTGCACCATTTGCATGTGCAGCGTCGACAGCTTCTCCGCCGAGGTGCGCAATATGGTCCAAACCGGCGCAAAGGTGCTGTTCAATGTGCCCGTGCTGGCCTTGTGGGCCAACTTGGACATCATCTTCGAGTTCTGCTCCTCGATGTTGGATTTCTCGCGCAGAAACTCGGACAGCTCCTTGCTGGCCACCAGCCCGAACTTCATGTTATGATACAGCACATCGAATCCATTGTTCTTCTCGCCCTGCACAGAAAGCAATCGAGATTTGAATAGGAATCGTCACTTGTTTCCATTGCCAGCAACTCACCCAGAAATAATCATTAAAGTCCACCGTCATCTTGAGTGTTTGCCTTAAAAACTAAATCCTACAAAATACTTCTAGGGCCACAGGAATAATAAAAAAATGCTTTGCTGAGCTTTGCTTTTGCTTGTGTTGGTTTTGCCTTTGGCTTTGTTGTTAATTTCGTCGTCGTCGTCGTCGTGGTTATATAATTGACTTGGTTACCCAATCCCGATACCGAATACCTAGTGGTTCAACAGTGTGGAGCACAGTGGCGCAATGCTGACTGATCCCATCAACATCTTTATCGTGATCATAATCAGTTCCGTCTTCAGCACGCCTTGGACGCATTGGTCTCAAAGAATTAACCTTATGTAATATCCTTGGCAGCTGCTGCAAGTAAATAGATTTCGATATAATGTTAATTATCTATTCATTAAAATCATAATCTTGGAAATTATAGAAAATGATATATGGTCTTTCATAGATACATATAATACTAATGGTAAAGATATGGAGTACTAAGAGAAATAGTTGAGGCCTCTATCCGTAATCCTTAAAAACTCCAACATTTTGTAATTTTTTTTTTTAATTTTAATTTAAATAAATACGATTTCCGTTTATCAAATACATTTTCAGAAACTTTTATACTTATATATTAAGGGTATATCTAGTTAGTTCTGACAAGTGAACAACAAATACGAATTGGGATTTCATCTACTGTATTAAGCCCGCTCAGCCTGTGCCTTGGCCAATTCTAGATCAATGCGTTCCTCCAGCGCACGCGTCAATATGGTGCAGCAATCCTTAATCGCATGATAGATAATGTTCTTGATCTGGAGTTTGTCCTCGTGATTGGTGTGCGAATGCGAGAGCCTGCGGAACTCGTGGGTCAGATGATAGCAGTGCGTAATATTCTCCGGCGAGACAAAGTCCTCGGCCACCTTGATGCAGTTGTGCAAGTTCTGCACCTGGTGCGGCGCCCCTGCAGGTATGAAGACTGCGTCGCCCAAGCATTGGACAATCGGATAGCCCTCGACGCCGTACTCCTTGAACAGGCGCGCACGCAACTTGTCGTCCAGATACCAGTTTTGATCGTGTATGGGATCGTGGTCTGGCTCCAGCCTGAAGCCCTTCTCCAGGGTGACGCGATTGAGCAGGTCGCGTATTTTGTCTGCATCGCGTGCCGGAAAGATGTGCCACAGTGCACCAGGCAACACATCCGGCGACTGGCAGCGGGCGCGTGTGATGTACTCACAGCCGCCCAGCGCAATGGCGCGCTGTGTGGCCGCCAGCTGGGGCTTGCTGTCCTCGTCCGTGGGTATGCCCACATAGACCATAATGTTGACTGCATCCGAGATGTCCAGGTGCAAATTGGTCGTTCCCTTATCCGGATGTAATGCCGAGCCGTAGGCATTGTACATCTTCGGTCCCAAATCGGGCGGCACAAACATCTTGGGCAAGCAGCTGGCTATGTTGAGATTTCCCGTGCGCAGCGTATACTCGGGCATGGGCAAGCCCCGCATCAGGTCCGCAAAGCGTGTGGGCAGTATTTCGGCGAAGTCGTCGCCCGGTGGCCAATCCTTGAGCTTCAGCAGCATGGGCTTGCCATTGACGTCGAGCAGGCGCTTGTGCATGCACTGGAAGCCCTCCCAAAAGTGCCGCATCGGCTGGTTGGGCACCAGATTGCCATTGAGGCAGTTTATCAAATCGTTCGGCTTATCGCCAAAGTCACGGCAAAACGCCTGCGGATGCCACAGGTCGAGATTGAGCGAGCGTGCCACCTCAGATATCATCACAGGCTGTCCGCATTTCCAGACCTCTTGAAAGAGCACCCGGTTATCCGGATGCATAGGATCGGTGAGGCGCAGCAGTTTGCCATCGCATAGCCACTCGTGCGGAACACCCGGTGCCAGCTGCGTCGAGTGCACCAGGGTCATGGCGCGTGGCGGCAGGAAGCGTCGCAGGCCGGCGAGGCCTTTGCGCAGAAAATTGATGTGCTTAAAGTTGTCAAATGCGCTCGTGATGGGATCCTTGCCGAGTGTCTCCTTTGTCCAGACCCGGCCGGGCACATAGTCAATGCCGTTTTGGCGTGCGAATTCCAGTTTCTTGGCGTGCAGCTGCTCCAGGCGCTGCTGCTGCTGCACCTTCTGCGCGGTGGCCAGCGAGGAGGCGCTGGTTTGTTGCTTCAGCTGTGATTCCTTGATCATGTCTTGGATGAGCTGCGTCAGCTGCTCGTCCTTCACCTGCTGCTTGCTGAGCAGGCACCCGCACACCTGCGGCACCTGCCACAACGTGCGCACCTCGTGCAGCAGACGGCCGAGCACATTGAGTGCATCGCCTGCGATAATCTGGGTCAGCATCAGCTCGGGCAGCGTGTGCTCCTGCTGCTTGTCGCTGTCGGTGCAGAGCAGCCAGTGATAGGCATCGTGGCCTCGCTGCGCCTCCACGCGTCTCTTGTTCTGCAGCCCCTCCTTGCGATCCTTGTAGCAATCGATGCACACCCCGAAGCCGCACTTGCTGCATGTCCAGTGATAGTTGAACAGGGTTGTATCGCATACATCGCAGATTTCACGTATGCCCTGCACGGCCTTCTTCCAAGCAATCGTGCCATCGGGATTCTCGTGCAGCTTCAATGCCTCCGCTTCCTGGCGCCACAGGTAGCAGAACTGATCGCCCGCATGCAACAAAATGTAACGGCACACCTGTATATCCATAAAGCCAGCAGTGGGCGCTGTTCTTGAATCCGGCTGCCAGATTGCGTAGTCAACACTGGTCGGCTCCAGATAGGGATTGGGAAAGCCGGCGACGCTCAACTCTCCGGCAGCATTGTATTGGAGGCGTCGGAACTCATAGAAACGGCAGTAGATATCGTTGTTATTGCTGCTGCTGCTGTTGTTGCTATTATTGTTGCTGCTGTTGTTGTGGCTGTTGCTGCTACTGGCAACGCCACCTTCAGCTGGTGCTGTTGCTGCTCCAGGCAGTATATGGCGACGTCGGCATTCGCGACATTTGGGTATTGGCGTCAAGGTAATCAGTTGCTGCAGCTTAAAGCAGGGCAAATGCTGCAGAAAGATTTGGCAACTGGCGCGATTATCGCGATCACGCTGTTGTTCCTCAACGCTCAGTTCGATAACATTGCTGGGCTGCTGTTGTTGATGCTGTTCTTGTTCCTCTGCCATGTCTGATTGTGGCTCTAGTTCCAAATTGGCACGTTTACAGCTGTTATCGCTGCTGTTAATCTCATTAGATATGTGTATTTCGATAATGGATTTCGGCTCAGAACGTGACAGAGCGCGCTTGCGGCACTTGTCGTCACTATTTGATGACGGCGTTGCCAGACTGACGTTATCTGTAGCTGCGGCTGTGGCTGCGACTGCGGCGACTGCTTCTGCTGCTGCTTCTAGCGACATTTCAAGCTGTGCGCGTGCAGAATGTGTGAGAGAAAAAGAGGGAGAGAGAAAAAGCATAATATGAACATCTCATAATTTGCCAGCTTATCACAAGTTTGCATTTGTAGCCGACTTTATTTTGTACTTTCTGATATGCTTGCTTAATTAGGTTCTTGTTATTGTTATTGTTGTTGTTTTGAGAGCGGCACCCATAACATTTATGGCACCGAGCTGTTCTCGCGATCGTTATCGATAGCATTTATGCTACAGAAACAGCGTTTACATACTGTTAACGCTATATTTTTGTTTTATTTATATATTGTATATAGGTACTGACTGCAGTCAGAATAACTGAGCTTAGAATAAATTGTGTAGACAATATACTTAAAAATTAAATACAAGATAATAATTATAATGCACACATAAGGTCAAAAGACTCGACAGCCAATTGATAATTTGTCATTAATTGAAATGGGGCGTCTGTTTGTAAACACATATACATATACATATGTATGTGTCTACCTGATAAGAATAACAGTAATGAGAACACCCCCAATAAAAAAAACTATTGAATTACCCAAATACGACAAATAAATAAGCACTGTATATGCTTTGCCATGTATTATAATAATCAAAACTTGATAAAAAATATAAATACAGATAAAACAAAAACGGAAGGCTTCCTATATTTTTTCGCCACTCAGTGCTATTTTTAGGTAGCACTTGCTAATTACGCGAGATGGTCATTTAAAAGTTGCGCATAGTTTATATTTACTTAGGTATTTACATATATACGCACACACACGCGCACACTAGCAACATATTCAACAGCTGTGATACTTCTTTCTATGCATATTTACATATATATGCACACACACACACACATGCTACCAACATATTCACGTGCTGTCATACACTGCAACGCGATTATTTAACTTCATTATGACGAAAACTCCCCTCTCTCTCTCTCTCCCACCCTCTGTTCATCTCTTCTCTCTCAAGTACATGCAACAGGTGTCAGTGTCATTTGTCGCATATCGATAAATTTTCTCTCTTATATCGATTTGTTCTAAGCAAATAGGGGCGGAAATGCATACGGCTGATACGATTTGGAGCTTTGCAGCTATCAACTAATTATCTAAAGTAAGACTATGCCAGACACAAGAATATAGGAAAACTTCGCT
Organism: Drosophila meridiana; assembly: GCA_035045185.1. Taxonomy (NCBI): domain Eukaryota; kingdom Metazoa; phylum Arthropoda; class Insecta; order Diptera; family Drosophilidae; genus Drosophila; species Drosophila meridiana. The sequence goes on along the minus strand of JAWNPF010000055.1, from coordinate 15,506,893 downwards.
AAAACACGCATTGAATTAACCTTGGCTGAGACAGCACGCAAAACACATACGCACACGCCCTTGTAGCAGTGGCGATAATGTTTCGGGCGTGAACCGCAGCGAAGCCGCCGCAGCCGTTGCTGCTGCTGCTGCGTGTCTTATCGGTAAAAGCGAACCAGAAAGTTAAAGAGAAACATAAAAAAGAGACTCCAGAAAGCGCTGCTCTGCATTCAACAGCAGCGACCTCCTCCACACGGCACAATTGGTGAATCAATTCACTCTCTGTACACTGTATTATTGACCTCTCAATTAAATTGACTTCAGCAGCGCCAATTGTTCGCTTTACATAAGAATTGAGCGAAAGGCGTTAAATCAATAATATAAACAACAAAAATGGTGGTAGACAGCAAAGACGTGCTCACATTTAAATGCACACTGCACACACCTACATACTCTAAAAATATATATGTATGTGTGTCTATGGATATATAAATAACTATGCAGTAGAAAAGTACTCGACTCCCTTTTGGATCGCACGACAACACCGTCGGCATACTTCTTTACCCGTATTTGCTGAACGTATACGTAATACGAAACTGGCTGCGACTACAGTTTATATCATTTCAGTTTTAATGCTAATGGCCAATCCAGCTGATAACGAGCACAGCTCCTACCATTTGTAGCGTAAACACAACACCAGCACGACAACACTGTCGCGGGATTACTACATCGCCTACTCTCGCCCACTCGTAATGTGTTGTTTTGTCAATGAATGAGTTGCTTTTTTTTTGCACAAATTAATTGCAAGTGCACTGCAGATTAATCAGCTTCGGCCATCGAGCAATTTAACAATTCACTTTTCGCTACCCGCTGCGTTACAGCAATCCCAATATAGTGGTTCTGTAGAATTTTTTATCAGTTTAAATTGTATACTTAATAAACCAAAAACACAAATACACGCACGTATCTCCGAGCACATTCACACACACATGCAGTTCAACGCTGTAGCGTTCCTGCATACCAAGTATATACATGTATGTATGTATAGACATATGCATACATACATATAGTTTTGGTTGGGGGACGGCATAAAACAAGCAAATTTTCACAATTATAGTAATTCTGAAATTAATTAAAACTTACATTTGATTGTTAAATATTGCTTAATCACATCCACATTAGTTTTAAAATATTTGTTTTTTGAAAATCAAACTACTTGTATATAGAATGTTAATTTTTTCACCAACGCGCACAATTAACATACACTCACATAGCAGAACGCGTCGTACTTCTATCTGACTAGTGATGTGCCAATATTGATTGTAAGCCAACAAGTGTTGAACAACGTACAGTGTTGTTAAATTTGCTATAAATTTAGTACACAATGGACTTCAGAATTTAAATCTATACATGTTTTCATCTCCAAGTCTGTTTATCTGTAATGATATTGTCGATATTTCACAAATTAAACATTATGGCAGCAAAGTACTAAATTTGAACAAAATTACTATCGATAACTTTATGTTTGTCCTAATTCACCAAAATCGTTTCGATGACCACACATCTCTAATTGCCGGACAGCTGAGGCTGCCTTTAATTTGGAAAATATGTCTTCAACATTAATTAAATGTTTAAATGTAGCGAAGACCGTGGGCAGAGTGACGTTTAAAAGTTTGTTAACTGCATCACAAAACCAGTTGCCAACATGGAGGTCAGTTATAAACAAAGATATAGACACTGCATTCTAACTGTCGGCTCGTGCCTTGTTTTTATATAATACACAGTCCAGCAGCTGTTGGCGGTTTACTGAAATGCGGCGTGCACACAACGGCTCCGGTCCGGAACGAGCGGCTGATGGAGTTCTTTGACGATCCTAAGCATTGGAGCGAAAACGAAGTGAAAGTGGGCCGTGCCTGGAAACCGGATGAGCTGCGCATTAAATCCAATAAGGAACTGCATCAGCTATGGTACATTCTGCTCAAGGAGCGCAACATGCTGCTAACGATGGAGCACGAATGCAACGACAAAATGGAAATCTTTCCCAATCCCGAACGCATCGATAAGGTGAAAATCTCCATGGAGAATCTAGAGACAGTCGTGCGTGAGCGCAACAAGGCGTATCACTTGCTCGAGACGGGGGAGACGGGCGAACGTCCCCAGAAGCCGGTGAACAACGCTTTCGGGCTGCGCTTCATGTACAAGTCCTGCGAGCACGTACTCCCACCCTTCATGAACACCAAATGGATCAAGTCACGCAATGTGGGCTACGGCGGGCGTGCTGTACACAAATTCCTGCTGAAGTACCGCGAGAAGCTCTACAATGCCAAACGCAAGGCCAAAAAGTAAGTGGAGAACACTTGATTCAAACATATATTTAACAAACATATTTATTCTAGTCGCTCGCGCAACGAGGTCATGATGATACTGAGGCGCAATCCCCACTTCGACCTGGAGGTGCTGAAGCGCAAATATGCCAATGTGGACATTGACAAACTACGCAAGACCGACAAGACGCGTGGCCATTTCGTGCCCAAGGTTGATGCTTGAGCAATGTTCAAACTTTAATTAAAATAAACGTAACACAAGGAAACTAAACTATTCAAAAGCTAATCATCGAACTTTATTTTCTTGCCAGAGAACACGGCAATTTTAGGCTTTAACTTCTGTTTGGCCACCCAAGAAGGATGCATGCCCTCCGCACTGTCTGGAGTTGGAGTTGGAGCCGCAACCGCTGGAGCAGCAATGGTTGTTTCTGTAATGTCTCCGTCTTCGCCAAACTTGGTTTTCTTTCCCTTGAAATTGCTGACAATTGGCTTCAGCTGTTCCTTGGCCACCCACGAGGGATGGCGTTCATTGAAATGCGCATTGCTATAGTCTTGCTTTTTGGCCAGAGGCTTCTGTTTGCGTGGTTCGACATAACTTTGGGGCTCATCGTTGTCCGACTCATCGCCCGATAGCACTACTGCCGTTGACAGATATGGCTGACCCGAGGATGTTATGAAAAACGGATCGACTACATGAGTGGGTCGCTCTTTTTCCGGTTTCTTGGATCTGTTGCGACTATCATTAGATATTTCTTTAATCTGTGTTTCCTTAGTTTCTTTGTGCTTGGGCTGAACTGCAGCATCCTTTCGCTTTGGCTTAGCTTCTGCTTCCGTGGCTGTTACTTCTTTGACCTGCTGCTTATTGTCATCTGTCTTGGATTTCTTATGCCTCACATCGCTGTCAATCTTCTCTGCTGTCCGTTTCTTTGATTTCACTTGTACTTTTGGTGCCTGAGTTGTATTTGTTTTTGTTTTTAGTTTGGGCTTTTCGCGACTTTCTTTGCTTGACGGTTCTTCAACCAAACATTTGCCAGCCGCCGTATTAATAACATTTTCCACATTTTCGTCGCCGTTTTCCACTTCTGGTCGATTTTGCTGCAACCACTCGATGCGATTGCGAGTCTGCGCTTTCTGTTCCTTGAGCTCTTTGCGCTTGCGTCGCTTCTCCTCTGTGCGCTCCAGTTTGAGGCGACGCTTGCTCGTCTCCAATATTGCTTTACGCCAATCTGCATTGGCTGCATTAGTTAAATCTAAAGTTTTTATAAATGTTGCGACAAGCGTTTGCATGAGTTTGTTCAAGCCCAGCATGGCGATGGCTATTTCATCCGGCGTTGCGCGGCCATTGGTCAACACAGTATTGTGATTTTTGCCATCTTGCAAGAAGCAATGTTCGCATGATGTCTAAGCATTTGAGCGACTTAAGCTCGGACATGCACTCCACAGTTTTACGCAAACGTTCCTGACACTTTTCATTATCCGGCTGTTTTTTTTGGGCTTCCTTCAATTTGCGCAATTTATTTACCAGTTTTGCAATTGTTTGCGCTCGGGCTTGTTGTATTTGTTTTTTATTGGTAATTACCTGTTGTTGAATATTCGTAAAAATTGCTTTTATTTAACTTTGATTATTTCACTTACCAAATTATTAAATTCTAATTTGTTAAACATTCTGCTTTAGCCTGCAGCATGCTTTGTTGCCCGTTGAATTGTTTTGGAATCGAAGGACTATCGAAACTACTGTTTGACAAGAAATCGATAGCATTTGTAAGAGATGTGAGAAAATGCGCGCATTCATTTGTGTTTATTTAAATATGCTTATAATACAGATTTAAAAATTAAAACGGTACTTTTTTGCGATGACACACATATGTTTAAAAGGTATTAAAAATAATAATATTGTTTTATGGGAATCTCCTCTTGAGCTACCGATTATTTTATGGCAACTTTGCGCCAGTGTTGCACAGTTACAAGTAGCACAAAAAATTAGCTAACACTTACAAAATACGGCGATATAAAAAATTCTTTCGACAAGAAAACATAAAGTCGGAAATTTTTATTACGTACAAATTATAATATTAATTATTGTTAGAAAATCAGTGCTATAGTATTAAGCTCTTTATAAGTAAAAAGTTGAAGTCGATTAAGTTCGAATTGATGTGAGCAGAAAAATTAAAACAAGGAGGAGCCAATTTAAGCGACAGCAACAAAGAAGGTCCGGCAGCATACATACATACATACACTCGCATAAATGCACACACACCCGCACACAAACACACACATGCATAGATAAGCCTGCACTGCAAGCCAGGAAAATGACAAATAATTGTGGTGTATGAGATGGTCTAACAATTTGCAATAAGTTTGTGACTATTTAAATTGTGAAATTGAGAAAAAAGTGTATTCAATATCGAAAATCGCGAAGGGGCTGTGCAACGCTTGAGTCATTGTAATCTCTCCCTCTCTCGTGTGGATAAGTGCGTGCAAGTGTGTGCGTGAATGTGTGTGCGGTAAAGAAATATACATAAGCTCGTACGCAGTTGAAAACCACACTGACTCACATTAATTTATGCCTAATTATGCGCTTAATTAATTTTAATCATTTTTAATTAATAATAGTTTGTATACATCTACTTTTCTTGCAGTCGCCACAATCTTCAGTTGCAGCTCTCATTTTTTGAGTGGGGCGAGGAACACACGCACACCAATACAAGCACACGCGCCAACAAACCCACACACACTCACACACGCATACATTTAAAAGACTTACGACTGCAATTGTAAACATCGACAGGCACTACGGAGCGAACGAAGCCAAATGACGGAGTACAAGTTAGTTGTTGTTGGTGCCGGTGGCGTTGGCAAATCGGCGCTAACCATACAACTTATCCAAAATCATTTTGTGGATGAATACGATCCCACAATCGAGGACTCATATCGGAAGCAAGTGGTTATTGGTGAGTGTGGTCATAAATCGATGACGACTGCGATTGCAGTTATCGATTAGCTCATATTCAAAAATGTAAACAACATTTAAACGTTGCCAGATGGTGAAACCTGCTTGCTGGATATTCTGGACACCGCCGGCCAAGAAGAGTATTCAGCAATGCGTGATCAGTATATGCGCACCGGTGAGGGTTTCCTGCTGGTGTTTGCTGTGAATAGTGCTAAATCTTTTGAAGACATTGGCACATATCGCGAGCAAATCAAACGAGTCAAGGATGCCGAGGAGGTGCCAATGGTGCTTGTGGGCAATAAATGTGATCTGCCTTCGTGGAATGTGCAAAACGAGCAAGCACGAGAGGCAAGTCAATTAACATACCATAAATTCTAACTGTAGATATATATTCATATTGATCTGTTTAAATATTTCCTCATTGTGCAGGTGGCCAAGCAATATGGCATTCCATATATCGAAACATCAGCCAAGACGCGCATGGGCGTCGATGATGCATTTTACACATTGGTGCGCGAAATACGCAAGGATAAGGACAACAAGGGACGAAAAGGACGCAAAACGAATAAGCCGAACCGTAGATTTAAATGTAAGATGCTTTAAATAGCCTCGCATTGGTTTTATTATTTTTTTTCATTAACGCCTGTCCGGTTTGTGCGTTGTGTATGTGTGTGTGCGTGTGTGTGTCTGTGTGTTTGTTGTGTGTGCCAGTAAATGCAGCAGTTTATATATATTTTTTGTGCTATTTGTCAGTGCGGCATTTAGTTTACGCACGATTACATGCGCACATGCGCACACACCCACACGCCCTCACTCGCACACGCACATGCACACGCACAAGTGCGCGTGTTAGGTTGGTGCAATTGATGGGAGGATGAACAAAATTGTAATTAATTTAAGCAACTAAAGTTTTATTGTATGTCAAATCATTTTATGTGCAACTTGTGTGTTGTCGTTTTGAAATGTTTTGTGGCGCCCTTTTAAGATTATTAATAATGCGTGTACGCCGTACACGTGTAAAAAAAACTATGAATACTATTGTAACTGCCTTGGTTAAGCTGCTGCGACAGCGCATTTGTATGGTTATCCATTCGTTTTCAGTGAGCACGAAAGCAAACAAAATTGAATACTATGTTAACTGTGTGTGTACCGTGCTTGAAACGATACACGATATACGATATTTGTATGTAAATGTTTAATTTTTGTTTAACTGATCGGCCTTGTAACTCGTATCATTGTAAGGATAAGGATATATATGTATATTTATATATCCAATGCCAACCGCGTTTAATTTCGTTCCCTCCTGCAAACACACTCGCACACGCACAAACAGAATTCCATTAGAAAATTTCCACAAGAAAAGAGAAATGAAAATTTAATGAAAAGCTCACAGTTCGTATATTTACCTTTTGTGGTGCTAAATTCAACAACAACAAAAACAAATACCAGCACAAAATAATGTATGAGTTATTTAAAACCAGAATTCGAAATCAGAAATTTTACTTTTTCTACTTATCTTACTGACCGATCGATCAGTTATCTAGCTTATGCAAAGCTCTCTTTTGACTTAAATACCAGACACAAAACGGAATCATGTATACATTATATATATATATGATTCAACTGACTCCATGCACCTTACACTCACATATTCAGTTATTGCTTCAGTTTACGATTAAAGAGATTTGCATAAGCTAGATTCAAATACGTATGTACTAGATGGATGCTGCATTAAGCGACGAGCAGCCAATTGCATACACATATATAGTTTGCTTTAAGCTTTTTATACATACATAAATTAATATTTAATTTTTTTGTATTCATTTTTGCCATACAAAAAGGAAAGTAATAAATCAATTGTGTGTACTATTTAAATACAGCGTAACGGGTTATATAGTTCGAAGGCTGCCAGATTGTTCGAAAACCGATTACTCCGTCGGTACCATGATAAATGAAACAAATGCCTCAAATTAAAATGTAAACAATTATATTTAAATATTTGTCTCAATCACAGTACATAAGCTAGTGTGTGTGTAATTACAATTGATTAATACATATTTTTAAAATTAAAAACAAAATGTACGAACTTTAAACCTCAAGACTTTTGGACTCAAACACGCTGCGCAATTTGTCGAGATCTTCCATTTGACATTGTGAAAACAGCCACTTCGGACTTTCGTATTCATCAAATGGTGCATTTGTGATATAAAGGATCGCATCGGCTATATTAAAATGCTGCACCATTTTTGGTAGCAACAGGCGAGCATCTGTCAGCCACCCTGAATTCGTCTCATCAACCAACAATTCCAGATTAACTTTTATGCCACCGACCAAAGGGACTTCAATACTAAATGAATAAAATCAAAGAAAATCATTTTATGTATATATTTAGATAAAAAAAGTATGTAATCCATACCTGCTCTTCGCACATCTATTAGCCAGTCTGCGTATCACCTGCTGGCAGAAAAACATTGTCCGGAAATTTACAGAATTAACGTGCTGCCAGAGCAACTCAAATACACTTTGCAATTGCTCCGCATTTAGTGTATCCCATTTGCATATGCAATATATGTGGACGACGGATATGATTGATTCCTGTTCATCGGGTTGAAGGCTACTAAGCGCCATCAGTTGTTCCTTGAGCAGTTCGAATGTTGGCACAAGCTTTGCCACCAGGCATTCGTAGAGGAGTTTAATGTTCAATAGGTTCCTCGGGTTAAACAAGGCTGCCCAGAGCTTATCATTCCAGTATTCAGGTATAGTGCATCCATAGCGTTCAAGATGCAAAATTGCTCGGATAAAACGCATTTGTATTCTGTGGTCTTTTGAATTTTCAATAATTTCTCTTTGACTAATGTCCGAGGTGATATTTAGCAATTCATCAAATAGATCAATTTGTCCAGTTTTCATTTGACTCACATGTGTTATGTAATTACTCCGTTTAATATATTCCTCTGTATTCCAGGTAGATAAACTGTTTAGATAGGCACTCTCGATGCTTTAAGATTAAAATAAATAAATTGATTTAAATTATATGTCAATAATTAAAGTAATCTTACCGTTTTACTCCTGTCGGAAACTCGGAAAACATTAATCCAGTGATTAATGTAGATTGTAATACATAATTGGTGTTATATAATATTCCTCCCAATTCCCAGCCGTCGTTACTATTTAAAATCATTTTTTGAACAAGAATTACCGTTTCGCTTGGGTCCTGATATTTAGATATATAACTTAATATTTTTCCAGGGCTGAAAAGGGAATCAGTTTATTATTCTCGTTCACCAAATGAAAAGGGTATATTAGTTTTATTTTGACTAAAGACTTGAAATGTGGAATCTATTCTCGTAGGGTTTCCTTGTCATAAAGTAATAAATCAATAAACCGAATTATATACGGAAAAGGTAATACATTTCGCAATTCTACAGAATTATTATTCATATTCTCTATTTAATGACTAAAACTGTTCTAGTACTCACTTTATCCAACGTCTGTTGTATTTATATAACTGCTCTAGGAAAAAGTCAATTAAGCTCTCATCGGGCAACTTTTGGTCGTGCTTTTCCAAGAGACTTGCCATATATGATAGGGTATTGAATGAGCCGATCTCCAAGATGTCAATTGGATTCAAGTGAAACTCATCAAGTTGACTCCAATGATGCACATTCGTTACAACAAACATATGAACGCTTCGTTGCTTTACAAAATATATCTCGTCTGCTGTTTTGCAATTTAACCTGTCTATTAGGTGCTGCTGTAACTCGTTCAGATCCTTACACCCTTCGACCAAGTCAATATTCACATCATATTTCGTACGAAAGAATTCTCTAGCTTCTTCTGAATTGAATGTGGTAAAGAATGCGGGCAGACGCCACCAGCTGTACAGATTTGTGGGCACAGATTCGAGTTTTCGCAGCAGTTCCATGAGTGGACTCCACAGATTGTTGTCATTCTGGGGATCACTAAAGATCTCATAAGTACTCTTTGTAAGATGAACAATTTGATCTTTTATGTCAGTGCACTTCTCGATTATTCTTTCCAGTATAACTATAAGAAGACCGCAAACATTTTCGTTGTCTTGATGGAGTGCTTTGACGAATGCTATAAAGTGGGGCAAAGACAAACTTTCGATGGTGATCTGAAATGGAACTTGTGATTAAATACTATTCAATATATCATATAATTCACTTACCTCAAATAGGTCACAGAAGTGATTGGCGGCACTATTTCGTAAACTCCGATTTTCTATTTCTCGCACATGCCCAGCTAATTTCAGCAAAAGATTGTTTTTGATTTGTGGCTGGTTCTTCGGCTCTAGACAATTCAGCCAGCGATAGAATGGCAGCCCAGTCCAGGCCACCTCGGCGAAGGCTTTCAGGAACTGTTTGTTGTCATTTTCAGTTGCAAACCTCTTCATTTTGCTTTCCTGGATATGATTGCCCTCCAAGTTGTGCAGTTCCACACAGTTGGTAGCTGAAAGGAACTCGAACAGCAGATTTGCACTGAAGAGCTCACCGGCAGTGAAGTGATCCATAATGAAATCGATGATGACGCGCCGCATTGGGATATTTTTATTTTGCAATAGTCGCATATATAAAATTCGCATCCAGTTGCCATCAATATTTTTTTCCCTTAGCAGGGATAAGGCTATTGACTTCTGCTCCGATTTCAGGCACTCCATTACGCTTATATAGGAGTATAAATCCAGATTTTCGGAGCTAGCGCTGTGAAGTAACTTATTCAGAATCAAATAACCCGAATTGCGCTCCTCGTTAATCTTTGATTCGAGGAGTTTATGAATACGACAATAAAGCTTTGAGGACTCTAAGCACTTAGGTCCTGATTCGCGTAAAATATCATCGAATAATTGCCCGAGAAGCTGGCTCTGATTGTTGGAAGTACGGGAGCAGAGTTGTTTCAAGAGAAAGTTGCCCTCTTCTGGGTATTGACTCGTCGACATTTGTACGCATAGAAGAAAGTCGGAAACCAGTTGAGGATTATATATCTCTAATTGTCGAGCGTCCTTAGGGTTGGGTATTATCACAGAAAACAGTTTTCGAATTAATTCCGATGCCAAATGCATATTCTCACTGCTGCTCGTGTTAAGCAAGCCGCATATATAATGCATGAGACGCTTTAACTGAGGCTCTTTGGTCGTGTCCACAAAGTCTAGAAGAATTTCGATTAGCTCCATGGCTGTTAAGGAGTCCACTCCTTCAGTTGTATTTGCACCTAACATAGCTGAAGCTCTAGACCTATGGATAGTAAAAGGAAAACTGTATTCATTTATTCAATTTCATTATTTATGCGATTCTCCGATTCCTTGCTTCAAAAATAGTTGTACACAAAAAACAGCTGATTGAGGCAGACATTCATTCATTTGTGTAGTTCCGCATTTGCAGCCCTGTGTGAATTGGTAATTAAACCTTACAGTTGATTGAGGCAGACATTCATTCATTTGTGTAGTTCAGCTGTTGCAGCCTTGTGTGAATTAGTATGTAAATCTTACATTCTTATATTTGCCATTAATCAAATAAAAATAAGAAAATTAAATAATACAAATTTAAATAAATACGCGAATAGAAAATTTTAAACGTAACGGCATTTCAACTTGCTCAGCTGATTAGTTAGTTCATCAGTTCGCAACACAGTAGTTCATTTCACTTGTTCAATAGAACAGCAACACATAGCGCTAATTGTTCATTTGGACTCTTATCGTATTATTTAAAATTTGGTATTCAACTAAATAGCGTGACTCACTCCGTAATTTATTTCACAACGTGCAGCAATCAATACTGATGTTAATGTTCACTCAACGCTGCCTTCAACTCGACTGTGGCCAACAATCCCTGAGCCATTATTTTTGTTGCCCATTACCGACTTACTGTTATCTCGTTGAAATTACTGGCTGTTTCCAAAAAAATCATCAGAACACGAATAGCGGCAAGTCTCTTTAGCTTTTTAATTGATGGCTTAAATTAAATTATAGGTATAATTATATCAATTTAATTTTTTCTTAAATATGTAAATGATGCACTATAAAATATTCCATTTATAGGTTTGCACAAATTTGTAGGTAAGTATACTTAATAAATCAGACTTATTGTAGAGTAAAATGTTTAAGTTCGTGGCCCATGGAAAGCATTACTGTCTCTGGTGTGGTTGGTGCGCCCAGCCTGACCCATTCTCGAGGCAATCCGGCATCCTGTCTAGCTGCTTGTATTGCATGCTGCAGGGCAAAGAGAACGCCAACCGACAGACATAGAGCTGGCTCTCCCGTGGCCTTTGAGCGCAGAAATCCCACGGGGTTGGGACTTTTTTGCAGCAGTTCAATGCGGAAATCAATGGGTATATCCTTGGCACCTGGAGGATGATAGTTCCAGGTACGGTTTGTGAGAAGGCGACCTGTCTGGCGATCGTAGACCAGTTGCTCGGTTAGATAGTAGCCCAGGCCCATGACGAAAGCTCCTTCAACTTGACCAACATCAACGTTGGGACTAAGACTCTCGCCCGCATCCTCTAGGATGTCCACGCGGCTTATTAAGTGGTTGCCAGTCAATATGTCCACCTCCACCTCGGTGAGACTCAAGCCGTAGATGCTGTAGTTGCTTTGATCACCATTTTTAAAGGATTCGGTTGCAATCAAGCTGATCGACTGGTTGAAGGCTGCCTCCACTACCTGCGGCCAGGTAGCCTGGGACCCCAGCCTACGTTTAACAGGCTCCAGACGCTGGTTCAGCTTATCGCAACACTTGCGAACGGCTATGCCAACCAACTCGCTTGCCATTGAATTGGCTGTCACGAAGGAATTGGCTCCTACTATCGTATTAGTGGTCTCTATGCGAATACGCTCAAGTGGAACGCCTAGGATGAGGGCAGCTACCTGTGCCACCTTTGTATTTATGCCCTGTCCCATCTCTATGCCTCCATGTGATATTACCACAGAACCATCCGCATGATAAATGGCTACCGTCGCTGGGTAAGTCAAGGCTATGTTGACATATAAAGGAAAATCCATCAAAGCTAGCCCCAAACCGCGCTTACGCCACCGATTCTGAGCATTGAACAAGTTGATTTGCTGCCTTCGCTCGCGGTACGCTGTGGTAATCAAAAATCGGGGGAAAAGCTGCACCATTTTGCTTCCCGGTTGGAGATTTACCAATCTCACATCAGCTGGATCCAATTTGCATGCAAAGGCGATGTTCTCCAATACCGTCTCAGTCATGGCAATGGCTGTGAATTTAAACATGGAAACCGGCTTGTAACGCTTTTCCCTCTGCTACCTCAAATATAATGTTGTGCAGTGATGGGATATCGGCAGACAGAAAATACGAATATGCATATTTTTCAACTTACCCTCTGCTGATGCTGGTGCCCGACACCACGTTGAGCTAGGAGCATCTGTTTTTACAGCAGTGCCTTTAGCTTTAAAATTTGAATCTGTTAGATTATAGACATTTTTAAGTGCTGGTTGGGTGAAAACTACGACATTCTCGTTAAGGCTGCATCCCGCATCCTCGTAGAAATTATTGGTGAGCATGCGAATGGAACCGTTTGCTCGAGCGTGGAATTCATAGTCGGAACGACAAGCCCATCGCTTTCCATTGGATTCCATCATAGATTCAATGGTTTGCACAAATCGCGCAGGGCGATTTAATTTAAATGCAACAAGAGCACAGGCGCATGCCACCTGGTTACCCCGTGTTATTTTAGCACCATAGGCTCCTCCAAGGCGTCGCACCTGTAACTGTACGGCATTCGCCTCCAATTTAAGCATTCGTGATATGCTTGCTTGGGTCACATCCATCCATTGAGTGGCGGCCCAAACCTGTAGTCCTTGTTCATTAGGTACCACCACCGTCGTTTGTGGTTCCAAGGTGAAGTGGTATTGTGACCCTAGCTCCAGTATTCCACGGCCCAGCACATCGCCTGGCTCTAGTGGTGTTTTGGAGAGCTCCACATTAGGCTTAGTGCACGCAATAAGACGATCTTCCACTTTGGCTGACAGTACGGCGTTCATGCTGGTGTAAATCTTGACCTGATCGCTGGCATAGGTCACCTGAACTAGAGTTGCCGCATGGACGGCCACATCGTGCGTCAATGCTGCAATTACTCCCAATGGCTGATCGTAGTACAGTACACGTCCAGCACAAAAGATTTCCTCCCTTTCACCCGGGACGGTCAGCAATGTAGTATTGTTGAAGTTATTGTCGCCAGGAATATCCTTGGACCCATAGAACGCAACTACGCCCATACACTGAAGAGCGAGAGCGGTGTCGATCTGCTCTATTGTTTTACCCACCCGCTTGGCCGTGACGAAGGCACAGTACACAGCGTTAGAGGGGGTTAGCAAATCGTTTATGTAGATGGCTTCACCGGAGCACTGAATGAGGCCTAACGAAAGGAAAGGATTTCCAATATGGATTAAATACAGTATTAGGAATAACTACATACCTTCTAACTTCTGCACTGGCTTAGTCACGGGGTATTTATTTGGGATGGTCTCGAATGATTGGCTGCCTGAGGAAAGCGGGCGCTCTAGTAAGTCTCCACCACTGTGAAAACGTTTTCGGACGAGCTCCTCGGGCGCCGAGCCAAGCAAAAACTTGTAGAAAAGCGAACAAGCTAGTTTCTGACGATACTCAGGGGAGGCCTCGGGCGGCATTTCCACTGCTTGCAGACTTGTTAGCAGCTGTTCGAAGACCTGTGCCACGGTAGGGCTGTCATACAAATCACGACCCACCAAAAATTGCTCGGCATGCTCAGCGTGCACGAAGTCAGGTCTAATGTTTCCAAAGCAAAGGCGAGCTGAGCCCACAATGTGGTGTTGGATGTTCTGCCACTCGATCAGGAAACCACTATTAACATAGGCATGCACGTTTTGAGCACGCGGAAGGATCTGTCGTAGAGTGGAGGTTATTAAGGGTGTGCACCCGCACCCTCAGCTTAGAAACTAACCTTGTAAGAATTAAACAAGTATTTGGACTTCGGATAAGGCCTCAGAATAAATCCGCCAATAACTAGTTTGGGCGTAGCATCCTGCAGATAAGACAACAGAGTCATTATCCGTTGAGTTTTCGCGTTGTCGTGCACCAAGACATGTGCATCCAGGGCCTCAAATGTGATGAAAACATCCGAGGGGAACTCCGGGTGCTGCTTTTTGATTGAAATATTACCCGCCAGAGTTCCATTCTAAAATTGAAAGTATTCTTGTTATGGCTTTAAAATTCCAGTTTCATCGATTTCATTTCACTTTCTGTTCCCATATATATCGAGCTAAGAGCGCCCCTGAAACAAGTTTCAAACTGGATTAGATGTATTTATGGCTACCACTTACATTCCGCACTGGCACATTCGCAATCAGGTTGAAATGCTGCCACAATTGAGCACAATATTCAAAGCCCGCGCGCTCTTGAGCCTGTCGGAAGAGCTGCATGGTCTCTGTGAGCGTCAAATTGGCGCCCAGCAAGAGGTGGTCAGACTCAATGCTGTGCTGCTTTAGCTCCGCCACCATATTGACATCTATATAGTGATGTATACTCCTAGGTCGTCTGTAGACACCATGCGCTGTGTTGCCCGCTACCAGAATGTACTCCTCTCCACTAGGCACCTGGGCGAGGGCTTCGAACAGCTCGGTCAGTGTCTTGGGCCAATACCAGTGACTGTTGTTCTGGGCGGGTAGGGATGGACGGGAGCAGCTACCACTGCCGCATTGACCGGTGCGTGGACAGAGCAACTCAAAAGAGTCCTCGATGTCCACGCATTCCGCCGGTACCTCAATGCTGCTGTCGACGGCGAAGGACTTCATGGCATCCAATATGGGTCTGTAGCCGGTGCAGCGGCAGATGTTTCCCCCAAAACCGTCTTCCACCTCGGCCATGGTCACGCGACCAGCTCGACTCTCCAGTAGTCCGTACATGTTCATCACGAATCCCGGCGAGCAATATCCACACTGGGTGCCGTTAAGCCTGGCTAGCCGCTTTTGTATGGAATGATAGCCGCTGCTCTTATTGCCCAGGCCCTCGTCGGTGACAATATCCACATCGTTGCAGGTATTTAGCAGGGTTAAGCACTTTAAAAGGGGTATATTACCAATAATACCAATCCACTTATATTCATTCCCTGCGCCTGACATTTACCGTGTTAGCCGCACGGGAGCTAATTTCCTCCGTAATGGGATGGCGGCGTCGTATGAGACAGACACAGGAGCCACAACCACCCTCCAGACACATGTATTTGGTGGCTGTTAGATGGAGATGTTCTCTCAGGAACGTGTTTAAAGTGATGTCTGCCGCGTAGTCCTCCGGCTGCACTTCGTACGGAAAACCATTTACGTTGAACTTAATGCTCATCTTGGAAAGGTTGGCTAACAAATGCTGAGTTCATGGCTGAGCTTTTCTATTTAAAGCCCCTGTTGACAGTAATCAGGTAAAATCTAAACGAGTTTCTGGTGCCAGGCAACACTGCAAAATTCCATATAATATATTCAAGTCAGTCTTATTTGATTTCATTTTAATTAAGCCTTATCATATTTAGAATGTATTTCAGCACTTTTATTCTTATAATATTGCTATTATAAAAACCGACTAAATGCTCCTCTACATACTCGGGTTAGTAACCCCTTCCATTTTTACGTTAGCTGAAAGTTTAACAAAGCACCGATAAATCAATTGTTTATTATATTCATAGTTAAGAATTTTAGCTTATTGTAAAGTAAAATTTTGCACTTCGTGGCCCGCGGAAAGCATTACTGTTTCGGGTGTGGTTGGTGCGCCCAGCCTGACCCATTCTCGAGGCAATCCGGCATCCTGTCTAGCTGCTTGTATGGCATGCTGCAGAGCAAAGAGCACGCCAACCGACAGACATAGAGCTGGCTCTCCCGTGGCCTTCGAGCGCAGAAATCCCACGGGGTTGGGACTTTTTTGCAGCAGTTCAATACGGAAATCAATGGGTATATCCTTGGCACCTGGAGGATGATAGTTCCAGGTACGGTTTGTGAGAAGGCGACCTGTCTGGCGATCGTAGATCAGGTGCTCGGTTAGATAGTAGCCCAGGCCCATGACGAAAGCTCCTTCAACTTGACCAACATCAACGTTGGGACTAAGACTCTCGCCCGCATCCTCTAGGATGTCCACGCGGCTTATTAAGTGGTTGCCAGTCAATATGTCCACCTCCACCTCGGTGAGACTCAAGCCATAGATGCTGTAATTGCTTTGATCGCCCTTTTTAAACGATTCGGTTGCAATCAAACTGATCGACTGGTTGAAGGCTGCCTCCACTACCTGCGGCCAGGTAGCCTGGGATCCCAGCCTACGTTTAACCGGCTCCAGACGCTGGTTCAACTTATCGCAACACTTGCGAACGGCAATGCCAACCAACTCACTTGCCATTGAATTGGCTGTCACGAAGGAATTGGCTCCTACTATCGTATTAGTGGTCTCTATGCGAATACGCTCAAGTGGAACGCCCAGAACGAGGGCAGCTACCTGTGCCACCTTTGTATTTATGCCCTGGCCCATCTCGATGCCTCCATGTGATATTACCACAGAGCCATCCGCATGATAAACGGCTACCGTCGCAGGGTAAGTCAAGGCAATGCTCACATTTAGTGGAAAGTCCATCAGAGATAGTCCTAAACCGCGCTTACGCCATCGATTCTGAGCATTGAACAAGTTGATTTGCTCCCTCCGCTCGCGATACGATGTGGAAATCAAAAATCGGGGAAGAAGTTGCACCATTTTGCTTCCCGGTCGGAGATTTACCAGTCTCACATCAGCTGGATCCAATTTGCATGCAAAGGCGATGTTCTCCAGTGCCGTCTCAGTCATGGCAATGGCTGTGAATATAAACAACGCTTGTAAAGCATTTCCCTCTGGTACTGCAACTATGCGTCTATACGTTTATTTTTTTCAAATATGGGACGAAGGGGGCGTGGTATCCCAAATCTATAAATTACAAAATCCTTTTGTTCCTTACACAGAGCTACGCAACAATTTTCTCTAGCTCCAATAGTGTACAAAGCACGCTTAAAAATGCAAATTATCGATTATTATCGATCAAAAAAGTTAGATGAGTTCTAAAAAACAATGACAAACTCTATGCAGTACGAATTTATCATATTTTTTTGATTTCGGATAAACACGAGATACATGTTTTGTTGTTTGCGAGATCTTTGCGTTCTTACGTATAGACGGACGGCCGGACGGGCGTGTATGGCTAGATCAACTCAACTCGTCATCCTGATCAAGAATATATATAAATTATAGGATATGCCACGCCTCTTTCTGCCTGTTACAAACACAAAACCACTAAATCTTGATTTCCCATTTTCAATGGATTTAGGATATGCGACTGTACAATATCTTCTTCAACTTACCTTCTGCAGTTCCTGGTGCCCGACACCACGTTGAGCTAGGAGCATCCGTTTTGACCGCAGTGCCTTTAGCTTTATAGTTCAAATCCGTCAGATTATAGACATTTTTGAGTGCTGGTTGGGTGAGGAAATCCACGACATTCTCGTTAAGGCTGCATCCTGCATCCTCGTAGTAGTTATTAGTGAGCATGCGAATGGAGCCGTTTGCTCGAGCTTGGAATTCATAGTCGGAACGACAGGCCCATCGCTTTCCATTGGATTCCATCATAGATTCAATGGTTTGCACAAATCGCGCAGGGCGATTTAATTTAAATGCAACCAAGGCACAGGCGCAGGCCACCTGGTTGCCTCGAGTTACTTTGGCACCATAGGCTCCTCCAAGGCGTCGCACCTGTAACTGTACGGCATTCGCCTCCAATTTAAGCATTCGTGATATGCTTGCTTGGGTCACATCCATCCATTGAGTGGCGGCACAAACCTGTAGTCCTTGTTCATTAGGTACCACCACCGTCGTTTGTGGTTCCAAGGTGAAGTGGTATTGTGACCCTAGCTCCAGTATTCCACGGCCCAGCACATCGCCTGGCTCTAGCGGTGTTTTGGATAGCTCCACATTAGGCTTAGTGCAGGCAACAAGACGATCTTTCACTTTGGCTGACAATACCGCGTTCATGCTGGTGTAAATCTTAACCTGATCGTTGGCATAGGTCACCTGGACTAAGGTCGCCGCATAGACGGCCACATCGTGCGTCAATGCTGCGATTACTCCCAATGGCTGATCGTAGTACAGTACACGTCCAGCACAAAAGATTTCCTCCCTTTCACCCGGGACGGTCAGCAATGTAGTATTGTTGAAGTTATTGTCGCCAGGAATATCCTTGGACCCATAGAACGCAACTACGCCCTTACACTGGAGAGCGAGAGCGGTGTCGATCTGCTCTATTGTTGCACCCACCCGCTTGGCGGTGACGAAGGCACAGAACACAGCGTTAGAGGGGGTTAGCAAATCGTTTATGTAGATGGCTTCACCGGAGCACTGAATGAGGCCTAACGAAAGGAAAGGATTTCCAATATGGATTAAATACAGTATTAGGAATAACTACATACCTTCTAACTTCTGCACTGGCTTAGTCACGGGGTATTTATTTGGGATGGTCTCGAATGATTGGCTGCCTGAGGAAAGCGGGCGCTCTAGTAAGTCTCCACCACTGTGAAAACGTTTTCGGACGAGCTCCTCGGGCGCCGAGCCAAGCAAAAACTTGTAGAAAAGCGAACAAGCTAGTTTCTGACGATACTCAGGGGAGGCCTCGGGCGGCATTTCCACTGCTTGCAGACTTGTTAGCAGCTGTTCGAAGACCTGTGCCACGGTAGGGCTGTCATACAAATCACGACCCACCAAAAATTGCTCGGCATGCTCAGCGTGCACGAAGTCAGGTCTAATGTTTCCAAAGCAAAGGCGAGCTGAGCCCACAATGTGGTGTTGGATGTTCTGCCACTCGATCAGGAAACCACTATTAACATAGGCATGCACGTTTTGAGCACGCGGAAGGATCTGTCATAGAGAGGAGATTATTAAGGGTGTGCACCCGCACCTTCAGCTTAGAAACTAACCTTGTAAGAATTAAACAAGTATTTGGACTTCGGATAAGGCCTCAGAATAAATCCGCCAATAACTAGTTTGGGCGTAGCATCCTGCAGATAAGACAACAGAGTCATTATCCGTTGAGTTTTCGCGTTGTCGTGCACCAAGACATGTGCATCCAGGGCCTCAAATGTGATGAAAACATCCGAGGGGAACTCCGGGTGCTGCTTTTTGATTGAAATATTACCCGCCAGAGTTCCATTCTAAAATTGAAAGTATTCTTGTTATGGCTTTAAAATTCCAGTTTCATCGATTTCACTTTCTGTTCCCATATATATCGAGCTAAGAGCGCCCCTGAAACAAGTTTCAAACTGGATTAGATGTATTTATGGCTACCACTTACATTCCGCACTGGCACATTCGCAATCAGGTTGAAATGCTGCCACAATTGAGCACAATATTCAAAGCCCGCGCGCTCTTGAGCCTGTCGGAAGAGCTGCATGGTCTCTGTGAGCGTCAAATTGGCGCCCAGCAAGAGGTGATCTGGCTCAATGCTGTGCTGCTTTAGCTCCGCCACCATATTGACATCTATATAGTGCTGTACACTCCTAGGTCGCCTGTAGACGCCATGCGCTGTGTTGCCCGCTACCAGAATGTACTCCTCTCCACTGGGCACCTGGGCGAGGGCCTCAAAAAGTTCGGAGAGTGTCTTGGGCCAATACCAGTGACTGTTGTTCTGGGCGGGCAGGGATGGACGGGAGCAGCTACCACTGCCGCATTGGCCGGTGCGTGGACAGAGCACCTCAAAAGAGTCCTCGATGTCCACGCACTCCGCCGGTACCTCAATGCTGCTGTCGACGGCGAAGGACTTCATGGCATCCAATATGGGTCTGTAGCCGGTGCAGCGGCAGATGTTTCCCCCAAAACCGTCTTCCACCTCGGCCATGGTCACGCGACCAGCTCGACTCTCCAGTAGTCCGTACATGTTCATCACGAATCCCGGCGAGCAATATCCACACTGGGTGCCGTTAAGCCTGGCTAGCCGCTTTTGTATGGGATGATAGCCGCTGTTCTTATTGCCCAGGCCCTCGTCGGTGACAATATCCACATCGTTGCAGGTATTTAGCAGGGTTAAGCACTTTAAAAGAGGTATAATACCAATAATACCAATCCACTTATATTCATTCACCTGTGCCTGACATTTACCGAGTTAGCCGCACGGGAGCTAATTTCCTCCGTAATGGGATGGCGGCGTCGTATGAGACAGACACAGGAGCCACAACCACCCTCCAGGCACATGTATTTGGTGGCTGTTAGATGGAGATGTTCTCTCAGGAACGTGTTTAAAGTGATGTCTGCCGCGTAGTCCTCCGGCTGCACTTCGTACGGAAAACCATTTACGTTGAACTTAATGCTCATCTTGGAAAGGTTGGCTAACAAATGCTGAGTTCATGGCTAAGCTCTTCTATTTAAAGCCTCTGGTGATAGTAATCAGGTAAAAGCTAAACGAGTTTGCATTACCAGTCAATATATCCAATACACTGCAAAATGCTGTATAGTATACTTCAAGTCAATCTTATTTTATTTCATTTTAATTAACACATCGTATTTAGAATGTTTTGCAGGATTTATATTATTGATATGCCAAAGTTTAAATACCCTTCAGTACGAAAGATTTTTATACTAAAGAAGGCCCACAGCAAATGCATATAGTAGTCTATAAAAGAATTAAATAATTTTATAGTGATCCAATATAGTCCCGTTACGAACAGCTTAAATAAACTAGTATGCTCTGTGGAAGAGTATGAGACCTAATTAAACTGGAAATCCGAAATATTTTAGCCATTCAATGAAAAAAAGCAACTCGTTCAATTTATCACTATGCATCAGAGGCAATATTTTTGTGCTGATAATGCAATCTTATGTCAGTTCAAATGCTTATATTAATATGTTTGTATCGCAATAGTTCTGTTTACATATGATTGTTAAAATTGCTTTAACAAAACATTTTAAACACATTTTATTTTTGCTGAAGACCTGAAAAATTTAATAAGATCACTAACAGTTTATTTTAATTTGTATTTATTTTAACATTAGTCTATTTTATATAAGAACTATGTAAAAAGATTTATGTGGAAAATATTTGAATCTTTTAATTTAGTCTTAAGAAAAAATTTCAAATTCGATAAAACTGAGCCGATAGTCACTCGATAGTTTTCTGCTGTTGATATTTGTCAGAACTAACTCATTTCGATTAGTTCACAGGTTCAATTGAACTACACAAAACAATATCACACATCTCCAATTTTTTTCTCACGTCAGTCGGCATATGTCTACTTTATTGATTATTGTGTTTGTGTTGATTTAAAAACGGTTTAACTGTAAAAAAATTAATTAATTACATCAATACAAACTTATATTATAGCTTACTTTAATGGTAAGTACACCCCATAGACAAAGAAGGCAAACTGCATAAAAGGCGCAACGACGCCGCAAGTCGCCATCTTTTTTTCGCAATGACGCTTAGGAGCGCGTTAGTGGAGTGAGCATTTGATTCTACACTTAAGAATTTTTGCAGCAGACAGCCATGAATATGGATGCCAATGCTGTCGAGAATCGCGAAAAAGAGCGTGATCGTCGAGGACGTGGCGCACGCGGCTCCCGTTTCTCAGATGCTGACGGTAATAATGGAAATGCCTCAGGCGGAGGGGGAGGAGGAGGAGGCGGCGTTAATAATGCACGCGACAGAAGCCGTGAAAGACGCAATTGCCGCGTCTATATCTCGAACATTCCGTACGATTATCGCTGGCAAGATCTGAAGGATCTATTCCGCCGCATAGTCGGCTCCATTGAGTATGTGCAATTATTCCATGACGAAAGTGGTAAAGCACGTGGATGCGGCATTGTCGAGTTTAAAGATCCGGAGAATGTGCAAAAGGCCATGGAGAAAATGAATCGATATGAGTTGAACGGACGTGAGCTGGTCGTTAAGGAAGATCATGGAGAGCAGCGCGATCAATACGGTCGTATTGTGCGTGATGGAGCCGGAGGTGGCGGCGGAGGCGGTGTTGGTGGTGGAGGAGGAGGAGGAGGCGGCGGAGGAAATGGTGGAGGTCGTGATCACATGGACGATCGTGATCGAGGCTTTGCACGACGTGACGATGACAGAATGTAAGTAATATAATATATTCCACATATCTACAATCGTTTTCCTCTACTCTAAGCACATATAGCAAATCACAAAGGAACGAATATATTCGATATTATTGAAAGGAACAAAACAAAATAACTACCTCTAGTGTTATTGACATTTTTTAATTAAGGGCACTCAGTGTTTCAAAGAGGAGTTATATTAGGCATTGTCAGATGCCAATATACAATATGTGTATATACAAAGTAGAATGTCTCCGACAGGGCTTAATGATCATTGTACTTTGCATTGTGCTGATATTTTTACTTCGGATAAAGGAAAATACTTTTACTGGATCCACTTGGTGTCCTTTTAAGAACTTCAGCTCAGCGGTCGGCCATATGTTAACCTCAGCAAAAGGAATTTATTTAAGTTATTTAAAGATATCGCACGACAAGGTTCCTGTTTGATAGCTGTGTATCCTGTCTATAGTTCTTGTTTCGAATAGCTATCCCAGCAGTATCAAACATCTGTTAATTTGTAAATTTGTTCCATTTCTTCGTTCGGGGCTTAACTTAAGCATTTGGAAATTTGTCATAAAGGTTCCAGTTGAAGTTTGGTCCAGCATTGCTTTATGTCGCCAAAGTTGATGAATTGATGAATTAATTTACAATGTATTCGATATAAACTATAAGTTAGATTGAGTCGACGATTACAACCTGTCAAACATTGGCCATTGTATAGCATTAAATATGATATAGGAGAAGAGGTTCCAAAAAAAAAAAAAAAAAAAAAAAACAAAGAAAAATTAATAACCATTAGAAGCTTGTGTTTTAAGTTTAAGCGTTAAGCTCTACGTTCTGGACCTAATCTCTGTGTTTGTAGCTGAGAGGAAATGGTATGATGTGCGTGCGCTTTTCGGATACGTGTATTTGTTGTGCTTTTTATCTCTTGCTCTTGTTATTTTTATACCCTGAGCCCATTGAAAATGGGAAATCAGGGTATAATGGTTTTGTGAAAATGTATGTAACAGGCAGAAGGAGGCGTGCCACACCCCATAAAGTATATATATTCTTGATCAGCGCGACAAGACGAGTCGATATAGCCATGTCCGTCTGTCCGTCTGTCCGTCTGTCCGTCTGTCCGTCCGTCCGTCCGTCCGTCCGTCCGTCCGTCCGTCCGTCCGTCCGTGTGAACGCTGAGATATTTTTAAGTACGCAACGTAGAGACTTGAAATTTTACATGAATACTCGATAATACCATACGCTGCACAAGTTTATAAAATTTTTTCGATAACGCATTCCATTTCGATTTTATGAGCATTTATCGATAATTTTAATGTGTTTTTAAGGCTTGGTTTGTACATCTTTTGAGCTAAAGACTTCAAATTTGCTGTGTAGTTGCGTGTAATGAATACGGAGATAACGTTATCTTTAGATTTTGGATGCCACGCCCCATTCGCCCCCAATAGCCCCCTATTTGTAAAAAGCGCAAATCAAATACTAGAGATTTGTGCTTTGGCACATTAACACATATGAATGTCATAAATAAGTTGTGAAAGTTTGATGCACTTAGTCCATCGCTAAGAAAAGTTATTAAACAATTAAGTTTCCATAGTAATGCCCACATTGCAGCCCAAGCGCAGTCGCTGCGTTAACTGCGCAGTTGGCAGAGCGCGCTCTTATGCGTGCGTGCATATGTATGGGTGTATGTGTTGTTTGTATGTGTGCATACAAAATCGTAGAATTATTTGATATTTGGCTCTTCACAGGGCTCAGGGTATCCCCTAGTCGAGCAGTCTCGACTAGAGCACTCTTACTTGTTCTCTCTGGACTTTTGGCTTCTTTTTCTAGATCTGGGCGTAATAATTTTAACATGATGTCTAATGATTTTAATTCGTCGAATTACAATTTATATGGGCTTTCTGCTTCGTTTTTGGAGAGTCTTGGCATAAGTGGACCTTTGCATAATAAGGTTTTTGTTGCTAATGTGAGTATATGTATAATAATAATAATAAACTATGATCCAAACCAAAAAAAGAAAAAAAAAATACCGATACCAATACCGATACCGTTACCAATACCAAAACCAAATTAACCACATTTAAATACATACGCATATCTTCTATATAATAGAAATATGTTTTGTAGCTTGTGTACTCTTTGCCCAGTTCTGTTAAGTCGTAAATTGCTTTTACTCTATCTAAAATATATATGTTTTGATTATGTTTCCTTCATGGGCTCTGTTTCGTATTTATAACCCAACTATAAAAATAATATTAAGTGTTATATTATCATTTGTTTGTGGGTAAGATGCTGACACTAATTGACTTTGCCAATCTACTATATATTTTTTCTCCTTGTATACTTGAAAGTGTTCCATACATTACACTAAAAAATCTTCTCTTTGATGTTTGATCTTTGCTGAAATTCCGAGTTTTTTATGGTCTTTGGAGCTGATGTCCTCTTAAACGCAATTATAATAATATCCGTTTCAAAGAAACTGCTATTGTCCGCTATTTTAAAATCAAATAACGATTCGAGTAAATGGATCTGCTATCTATCGCTAAATATGGAATTTAATGTTGGCTTAACTGTTAACTTAAATTTAGGCATATGCCTTTTACTGTTAATTTGATTAATTTCATTGCAATCGCCGTTATCTAGAGACTGGGAATATTACGAATTATTAAAAAGAAAGCGGTCAACGGGAAGTTTTAAAATTTAAATTAATTCAAGATCCGAATCGTATCGGAAATACAATTATTTCAGTTTATTGACCATCGACTGTATGTAATAAATCGAACCTTAGCTTTATCGCTTTGCTCAGTCAAACGAACTGTTCACGTAATTATTGTTGCATAGCGTTGTAATGCAATGATATGCAGTTCACGTTAAGTTGTCTCCTGGTTTGTTTGTCCCGCCCGAGAATTGAGAATCGAGAGCCTTTCGAGTGGATGTGGTACCTGCAGCTGGGTTATAAATATGAAACAGTCGGGTTAACTGCGAGCCTGCTGCGTCGGTTTTGGGTTAGCCAACTGGGCCAACGGCTTGATTCCTGCGTTCCTTCCTTCAGACTTTGTTTGCTCCTAGTGAAGGTGGCAGCCGGAGTCAGTGTGGATGAGTGTTTGGACTGGACATTTTTCAATGATGCTCAAAGCAAACTCGTATATTTCAATTTCTAAAGTTTGGTGTTTGTTTTATCACAGCTGGACTACAAAGTGGACAGCAAGAAGCTCAAGCAGGTGTTCAAGCTTGCCGGAAAGGTTCAAAGCGTGGACTTATCCCTGGATAAGGAGGGCCACAGTCGCGGCTTTGCTGTAGTCGAATATGATCATCCAGTGGAGGCCGTACAGGCAATTTCTATGTTGGATCGCCAGATGCTTTATGATCGTCGCATGACAGTTCGTTTGGATCGGATACCCGACAAGGGCGAAGGCCTAAAGCTGCCCGAGGGATTGGGTGGCGTTGGCATCGGCCTGGGGCCCAACGGTGAGCCACTGAAAGATGTGGCCCACAATCTACCCAACGGTGGCAATCAAAACGCCACACAACTGCTTGGCAACGTGCAGAGCGCCCAGCAGCTATCAGCAGTAGCTGGTGGCTCTGTTGTCGGCGGCAATAACTCCAACGCAAGCAATTTGCTGGGTAGCCTCAGTGGTGTCATGTTTGGCAATAACGCTGCTGTGCAACCCTCTCCAGTGGCGCCAGTGCAGAAGCCCAGCATGGGCAACAACGCTGGTGGCGGCGGCGGCGGCATCAATCTGAATAATTTAAACCCCAGCAATTTGGCTGCTGTGGTTGGCAACTTGGGCAACCTGGGAGCGGCGTTGTCGAATCCACTGCTCACCTCATCGCTGAGCACCCTGGGACTCAATCTGGGAAACGCGGGTGGCAACGATGACGGACTTGTCTCCGCCAGCAATGTTGGCCTGACCAACAACTACAGCAGCGGTGGCGGCTACGGCAATGCTGGCAACAACTATAATAGTGGCGGCAACAGCGGTGGCGCTGGCGGTGTTGGCGTCTCTGGTGGCAATGTTGGGTTCAATGCGTACAACAGCAGTTCTGGCGGTGGCACAAATTCTGGGAACAACCAGATCGATGGCAATGACTACGGCAACTCTGGCAATCAGTTGGACATGTTTGGCGGCGGTGGTGGCAACGTGGGCGTTGGCGGTGGCAATGTCGGCGTTGGTGGCGGCGCT
The DNA here is from genome assembly GCA_035045185.1 of Drosophila meridiana. Classification (NCBI taxonomy): domain Eukaryota; kingdom Metazoa; phylum Arthropoda; class Insecta; order Diptera; family Drosophilidae; genus Drosophila; species Drosophila meridiana. The sequence goes on along the minus strand of JAWNPF010000055.1, from coordinate 15,480,351 downwards.
GGAAATTCCGGCGGCGGTGCCCGCAAGTCCGATACGATTATTATCAAGAATGTGCCATTGAGCTGCACCTGGCAAACGCTGCGTGATAAATTCCGTGATGTTGGCGATGTCAAGTTTGCCGAGATACGTGGAAATGATGTCGGCGTGGTGCGTTTCTTTAAGGAACGCGACGCGGAACTGGCCATAGGTAGGAATGCAATGCGTTTGCCTTTAGATTGATAACTTTTAACACTCTGCTCTATCAACAGCTCTCATGGATGGCTCCCGCCTGGATGGTCGCACCATTAAAGTAACCTACTTTTAAGCCGCATCCCCTAAAATTGTAGAACGCATTGTCCGTGTGTATGAACCGCATGAATTTCTAGACACGACCAACAGCTAACATTAACCTGGAGCAGACAGCAACGCGGAGCAGATGTGGCTCGGCTGTTGCAACGTTTTTAGATCATAGTACCACAAACCACAAACAACTAATTGTTTAATTTTTATACATACGTTTACATTACTCATAACAACAATGATCATAATATAATTGACTTTCCAAAATACAGAAGACGCAATTCATGTAATTTATAAGTGATTGAAGCCAATAAAAATATGAATAATATTAATAAACGCATGAATTTCATGATACTTGATTCAATTTTGAAATATTGTCCAGGTGCTAGATTACAAGTTTTGAAATTCTCTAGCAGAATCTAAATAACTCGGGTGGATTAATAAAAATGGGATTACATATGATCAGATAATTTAATCAGGATCGCAACAGTTGCTGATATTGTAAATATCGATAGATTGATAACGCTGCATATCGAAGGATTTATGAATCACACATCTGCAAGGGTTTCCCTATTAAAACAGAAGCCTTCGGGTTTATATAGCCTGTTAGAATTAAGTATTTATTTATTTTGTCTGAATACAAAATAACATTTGCAAGCAGCTAGTTGAAAGTACGATACAACTCCGCACAGTCCAAAATAAAACTAATTCTGTGCAGTTATTTACGCTTAACAGCTACATGTATATAATTGGTGGATTGAATTGTGGCTTAAATAAAGGAGTGGATGCTGAATTCTGAATGCTGAATTCGAGCGTAGCATTTGTCGCCTATTTCGTCGGCTCAGCAGTGGCCGCAGGAGCAATTTTAAAGCGTTCCAGGCGTGCGCGCGCCTTCTCTGCCCACTCGCCCTGGACCTTAGGATCGGTGGCAGCTGCAGTTGTTGCACCAACAGCATTGCCAAAACGTTCCTTGCGTTTTTGCAGTCGTTCATCGACTGCGGTTTTTGGACTCTTCTCCGGCACCACACAGCCAAAGCGTTCGGCTCGCCTCTTCAAGGCCTCCTTTTGCTGTTCCTCCGTTTCCTTGTTGCCCTTGTTAGCCTTTATTGAAGCCGACGAAGATTTGTTAACCGCTGGCGTAGCACTTGCAGTTGCAGTTGGAGCAGCTGCAGTTTTCGCATCGAGCGCAATACCAAACTTCTTGGCACGCATCTCTAGACGCTCCTGTGCGCTTAGTTCGGTTAGCTTCTTATCGGCAGTCGACGGGGAGTCCTTGCTTTGGGTTGCAGAACCACCAACCACAATTGGTTTCCGATGAGTTTTTGTGGCTTTATCCTCAGCTTCTAACGACCCAGCTTCACTGCCTGCTGTATCGGGGGCAGCATTCTCCTTCGATGTCGTTGTTGTTGCTGTCGTGACCGTTGTCGTCAGCTGCTGGGAATTATTCCGTTTGAGCACGATTTTTTTAGCTGGCGGCGATGCGGCATTTGCATCTGGATTTGAATCCGTCGCCGTTGCTGTAGGAGATGATAACTCTGGTATTGTTGTTGCCGTAGGTGTGCTCACTGGGCTCTTTAGCAGCAAGTCCTCGTGATCATCACCCAACAATTTATGCTCGTCCTCATCCGTGAACGAGACATCATCGTCAATGGCGTCGGCTATTGCGCTGTCTTCAAGCGAAATGTCGCCTTCCAGTAACGCCGTTTGCAAGCGGTCCTGCAATTCATTTTTATTGCCGTTCAATGGCAACCCACGCATCTTCAACTCTCGCTTTAAATCCGCCACCTGGATTGAATAAAACGTGATTGTTTTTATTTGTACATTGACAATAATATAGAAATTACTTACTTTCATTTTGGTAACATCGCTTTCGGGCATTTTATTGGTGTTTTTATTTTGTTATACTTTGCGGCACAAACAAGTTTTCTATGAAATTGGTTATACTCAGCAATATGGCAACTCTGTACGAAATAGTGTCAATTTATCGATAACATTTACTGCCATTGCAAATAAGTGCTGCAATATATTATCGATGCGCACGTCAAAGTGATGGAAAACGTAATAAAACCGCTTAAATTCAAATGCTCGAGTTAAATTTCCACACATTGTTTTAAAAATATTTCCAATTTTAATTATTGAATTCATTTTTTATTATGAACGAGTATATGATATAGCAACAAAAGAATTGGTAAGTGGACTTCAATCGAGCTTATCAGCAACAGCAGCAGAGGCATTTGAGGTAATTGCATTTTATAGTTCATCCGCGATATGTGCGTACGGCTTGGTTCGTTCTCAGTTAGGCGGAAACTGCCCGAGTGAACGATTCTACCTTGTCCTATACCTAACGGCTTTGTTGTGAGTGTCGCACTGTGTCATAGCTCATATTACTTCCACTGATCAACTGACGCCATCGCGATTTGTTGTTTTAGATTTATATTATGGGATATATAAATGTAAATGGGATATACAATATAAGAAAAGTTTATTGGTAACTTTTGCTACAAAACTATGAATATAGACTACTGTTTAGCGAATTGTCATCTACCATTGAATGTATAATATAGAAGTCTACATCCATATCTCAACAGTGATAGACTTGCAGGAATTATCAGACTTAGCTGTAAAAATATATAAATGGAATTGGTCACTTCTCCAATGATGAATATATATTCATACATACACAGATAGATTGTGGATATTGTTCTCTTCATTTGCGGAGCGGGCTTAAAAAACAATCGATTATGTTTAATTTCGTAGATTTTATCAAATATTATTAGTAAATATTCCGGCCATAATGCAGCCAAATTTCATGTGCATTGAGGCATGTCATAAACAATTTAAGCTGTTAAACTTTTGGTTGATTAGATAAGAAGTTTTAGAGTTCAACACTCAACTGTGTTCTATTGGTGGATAATATCTTAAACCTGTTAAGTGAGTCACTGATTTACCTCTTCTTTAGGTTGACCTAATCGGAAATGAAATAATACTAATATTTAGTCACACAGACCAGAGCTATGCTCTATTCAAAATCAACAAGTAAGAGTACTCTAGTCGAGACTGCTCGACTATCAGATATCCTGAGCTCTATGAAAAGCCAATATTCCAATCATTGCGACTGTACCTGAGCTGCAATCTGGGCATTACTATAGGAACTTAATTGTTGTATAACTTCTTAGCGATGGACTAACTTCATTAAACTTTCACAGCTTAATAGTGGCATTCATATGTGTGTATTTGCCAAAGCACAAGTCTCTAGTATTTAATTTACGATTTTTGCCAATAGGGGACGAATGGGGCGTGACAATCCAAAATCTAAAGATTCCGTAATCTCCGTATTCATTACACACAACTTCGCTATGTAAATAGCATTTATTATGTTTTCTAGTTAATGTATACAAATTATATACCTAACAATAAATTAATAAAAGCACAGCTATATTTAAACAACTCAGCGTTAGAGGGGAAGTCGAAGTGCTAGTCGGGCTTGCCTGACTAAAAAAGTCCTTGATATTTGCACATATGAAGACTTGCTTTGCATTTGCTAAATTATCGTTATCTTAATGATCGTTATAATAATTAATAATATTTAAATTTAAAATATATTATATTTACATTGAATAAACATTAAAAGTACAACTTTTACATTTTCGCTTAACACACTTAACTATTTTAACACTTACCAACAGACAGAATGAAGAGGAGAAGCACCGCGCTGCACAGGACGACTGACCACCAGAAGATGAAAAATACGACTGAAGCTGCGCTGCAGCAGGCTTGCCTTTATATAGGGCAGCGACAGCTCCGCTCAAGTCAACCTCAAATCTTGAGCCTCTTTATGATTCAGTGTTCACACTCGATCATTGGGCGACCAATCAGAACACTTTCTCCTGCTGCGGCTGCTGCAAGAAACAGCTCCTCTGATCTTCAGCTGCCTTTATATAGGGCAGCGAGACTTCCACTCGAAGTCGAGCTCGAACTGTTAAGCCTCGCTCTGAGTTAGCGTAAGCTAAACTCTCTATCAGTTAGAGAGTATTTTCTGCTGCCTCTGCTGCATACATATGCAAACTAACATCTCCTCTTCAGAGTCTTAACTCTTTTTCAGTTCTTCTTTCTGTTCTAATGCTTAAATTTGAAACCTCATCATGTACAATTTCAAGTGTCTACGTTGCGTACATTAGAATATCTCAGCATTCACACGGAAGGACGGACGGACAGACAGACGGACAGGGCTAAATCGACTCAGCTCGTCGCCCTGATCAAGAATATATATACTTTATGGGGTGTGGCACGCCTCCTTCTGCCTGTTACATACATTTTGACAAAACCATTATACCCTGATTTCCCATTTTCAATGGGCTCAGGGTATAAAAATATCAATCTGAAATATAGAAATAATAATTAGATATTGAAAACGCAACTAATTTTAATTTGTATTATTATCTTAAGAGAATTAAAATGTTATTAAAATATTCATTGATTTTTCAGATACTAGGAAAATTTGAATTATATGTATTTTAAATAACTTTTCCTAACATATATCAAGTTGATATTGCATAATGGCGCAAAGTGGTCTCCCCTACAAAATAACCATCGTCGGCGATAGCGCAGCAGCAAAGACCAGTCTCCTGTTAACATACATAGAGGACGAATCTTCCTATGTGAATATCCCGACGATATTCCAAAATTATAACTATAACAAAAGGATTGATGGCATTGATTTCTGTCTAACGCTGGCGGATACGGCAGGTGCGGAGGACTACGATAGGCTGCGCCCATTAAGTTATCCCAATGTACATAAAGCATATTATACATTTACTATGTCATAGTCCGCCTAACTGATTTCCTTTCCTTTCCATTTCATGTCGCCAAAGACGAACTGCTTCCTCTTGAGCTATGCCATCGACGGTCGCGAGTCGTTCGAGAACATCGAGGGCAAATGGTTGCCTGAGATTCGAAAGTTCAGCCCCGATATTCCAGTGGTCCTAGTGGGCACCCGGCTCGACACGCGTACCTCAAACTCGAGGACATTTGTGTCCATGAAGGAGGGCTGGAAATTGTGCTTAAAGATTGGTGCTCATTGTCTCGTCGAATGTTCGGCCAAGGAGAAGGTCAATGTGGATCAGGTGTTTGCGGAGGCGGTGCGTGCGACGTATAGGGCATCTGAACAGAATGAGCAAAAAATGTGTTACACGCAATAACTAAATCATACTTTATTGAATTTTCATTTTATTTACACTCTATTTGTCTGAAAACAATATTAATATGTAAAACGAAGGAAACTGCAAATTTAAACGTTTATTTTCAACGGGCGCTGCCAACTCATTGCAAAAGTGCAAAATATATAGTAGTTTTTAGTTTTACAGTGGTATTTATATTTGAGGTATTTTTTAGTACACAAATGCGGTCATACTCCGCTTAACGAACATCTCAGCAACAGTGGCTTTCGAAAGTCAGCGTACCAATCAAACACGCGTTGTTAACAAACTATTGTAAATTAGTGAAACGAGTATATTGGATTTGTGCAATATCCATGCGTCTATCCTTATGTATTCAAATCATTTTTCATCGCATTTGTGTTTATATATTTCATTATGTTGTATATTCACAAACGAAGGTAAATGGCAGCGTGTAGATGCTGGTTGTGACCTTGAACTACACTCGATAAAACGGTATTGTTTTGCCTTGCAGTGAACACCAGCTCTCCTCTGCACCTGTTCTCTGCAGCACACACACTCTCTCACAAACACACACACACTCTTGAGCACACATGTTGCTCATGTGGCACATAAGTAGCTGTATCTAATTGGCACTGCAGTCTGCAGCATACTTATATTTATTAATAATTTTTCCGGTCTTCCCTTTGTGGAGGCCACGGCCCACGCATTAACCTTTTGCCTGTCAGCATTTAAAAAGAGTTTGCCGCCTTTTAGGGCATGAACATGAGCATGAGCACGAGCGCGAGCGCGAGCAGTGCAATAATAATTATAATTAATGCCTAATCTGCTGGCAAACGTGAATTGTGTGCTGTGGCTGTGGCTGTTCCACTTCTTTGGGCCGTACATGTACATAGGGGAGCTTTAATTACAGTTACAACGACTTAACGGACACGCATAGGAGCACGAGAGCGCGGTCAAGTCGTTGATTAATTGGTCATGACAGTCGCGTTCACGTTCTTCATATACGGATTACGCAATAACGAGCTGAAGGCGTTGCTCAATGTAAATGTTAGCTTTACTGTTAATTAAGTGTTAATCTTTTGATTACAAAGCAGTTGAACTATTATTACTATTTTTAAGTACAATCATTTTAAATATAAAATGATTGCGGTTAATATTATTAAAATTAAAATTAATAATATTAACAATCTAAAAACTTTCAATGACTAATATCCAGATTCAAATTGTGGGTAACGTTATGAAATTGAGCTTTAAGATAAAGAGAAGAGCTGCCTAGAAGATTGCTTGATTTCGATTACCCTTATCAGCAGCAGCAGTGGCAGAGCAGCAGCACAGCAGAAGCAGTAGCAGAGCAGGAGAATCAGCAGCAGCAGCAGCAGAATGAGCAGCAGCAGCAGCATCAGCAGCAGAATGAGCAGTACGGAGAATCAGCAGCAGGACAGTAACAGCAGCAGCAGTGGCAGAGCAGCACCACAGTAGAAGCAGCAGAGCAGCGGCACAGCAGCAGAGCAGCAGCGTTTCTACAATGGCAATGCGAAGTTATATTCCTTTGTCCCAACTGATGAGAGAACTTTAATAGATATTAAAAAAGAACGGGATTAAAATATAAATATATATAAAAAAAAATTAAAACAAATATGTTCTTTATTGATTCTAGACTATTTATTAAAACAGATTATTATTTGTTTTATGACCAAGTTGGTTTGCTCCTAGCAGAGCTTCCAAAACACTTTTACTTAAATCAGCGCGCTTAATTGCTCAAAACGTTTTTCTTTTGGTGCAGTTTTGCTCTTACGCTTTCTACGAGTGCTCTCTCCGCTCAGCAACTCGACGACTCAGCGACTCTCCAGACAGGCGGCCGTGGCCACTGGCGGCCAGTGGGCTCTCGGCGTCGTGCGCCTGGTGCTTGCTCTCAGTTGCGTGACGACTGCCCGAGTGATCGGTTGTGCCAGCTGAGTAGCTGCCGTGTTTGTGCTGAGTGTTCAAGTGTTGCCGTGCTGCGTCGTGCTTCCAAATACGTTCACTGATCAACAGACGTCATCGCTAGAGACGGACGTGTGGCTCGATTGATTGTTGCAAACAACAACACAATATATATTGCATATATATATTTAAGCAAAAACAAAGCGAGAATACGAGTGCGAGTATCGATAAGTACGTGCTGTGTGCGCTGCAATTGAAATTGCACGCAACTCTAAGTTGGCCGTAACGCCAAAGCCCCATACTCAATACAAAATACTAAGACGTATTATAAACATATACATACATACAAACAGTTTTGCTGACCTTGTGCAACTGCGTATCTTAAACTGTGTGCGTGTGTGTATATCTTTTGTGTAAACATCATTAGCATAATCAGTAGAAAGCATCTCGACAACTGTTTTGTCTTTGCAACCTGCTCACTGCATTCTGGGCTAACACCACCTCTACTTCCATTGCTCTTTTTGCGTTTTCTTTTCGGTTTTCTGGTATCGTTTTCGTGATCACCTCTTTATCACCTGAGTCACTTTTGTATGGCGCTCACGTCACACGCTCACACAAACACCCGCCCAATGGCTCTGGCTCTGACTCTGGCTGCTGGCTCTTGCTCGGGCTCTGACTGTGGAATGCCAACCAGCTTTTTGATTACAGCTGCTCTCTCGCTCTCCCACTCACGCGCCGTCTTTGTCTGCCAGTCACTCTTTCGCTCCCACTCTATCTATCTCTGGCCGTCTGGCTCTCTGGCTCTGTTTTAGGCCCGTTACCATTTTTAGTTGACAACAATTATATGGCTGCCTATCCATTAAAGGCCAGCTGGCTAGGGCGCGCGTATGTGTGTGTGTGTGTGTGTGTGCTATCACAGGAAACCTTCAAGTACGTGACAGCCAAAGACCCCCTTCAACACCCAATACTTTGCCGGCGATCTGCATCAAATCAACAGCGAATCAATCTAATACGACCTATGCCATAAAATATGACCTCAATTAATTAAACTAATTGACAGCGTGTGCGCCGCGAGACCCCTAGCCAAATCGCAACAAATTTCCCCACATCATATACATATTCATATGCATCATATATGAATATATATATTTATTTATATATATGTGTCTGGTCTAGCTGCTAACCAGCTTCATAGCTGCACTTATCGCGCTTTCAAGTTGATTTCATTTTTATATGGCGCAGAGGAATAATCGCACACACCTATGTACATATGCCTATATATATATCTTATCTAATCTGTTCATTAAATACGAAAATATACACACACACGCCAGAAATCATAAAACAAAATACACATACATACTTCCATATGTAGACATATGCATATGTATAGGTATCTATATAGAAAGAGTGAATAACAAGAGTTTATTTTTCGGTTGCCATACGTGATTTATAAGAACAATTGTACCCACTCCGAACACTATATAAATGGGTAGAAATCTAATAATGAGTTTGCATCAGTGCTTTGAGTACTTTGATCTTCCGAGACATAATATATACATATGTACACTCAATTTATTACAAATCTCTTTAAGTTGTCTAAGAAAATCGAATCATTTCCAATCATTTCAGTTATCAGAGTTTCAGGCAATTTATAGGGTTTATATTAACATATAAGCAAATGACGGAATGATAAGAATGCAAACAGATCGAAATATGCCCATTGAAGTGCGCCCCCCATCAAACCTGTACAAAGTATTTCATTTTGTAATCGAGTGTTGCTTAGTATTTGACTCTAATGAGTTTATAAATATATACATATATAGCGTAATATACACTATATAGAGTAATACTTATTACATTAACAGCAGCCACATCCATTCGTATTCGTACTCGTTTAATATGATGCACAATGCGATTACAAAGCGCTGATAAAGCCACAAAGAAGTGTGGACAACAGATGCTCAAGAGCGTCCCAGACTTTTATAAGTAGTGCATAATTCTTGAATATATGAGTTATATATGTATATATAATATATGTATGTATATAAGTAATAATGCAAAGAATGATCCATAAATTCGCATTAAGCAATTTTTGAATTTAAGCAGACTGAGAGAGGGAGAGGGAGAGAGAGAGTGCAACAAAGGCATTGGCAATGAGTGTGAATGTTGCAAGTGTTCCGAGAATACAACAACAACAACAACAAAGTGTAACTTGATATGTAAAGTTTACAAGAGGCCAGCGTAGACGCTGCCCCAACTGCTGGCTCCGCCTCTGGGCCCTCCCCTGCCCCTGTCCCCTGTCCCCACACCAGCCGATAACAAAAACAGAAAAAAAGTCATTTTCCGTATTTCATATTTCATGAAAGCGTAATTATGTTTTAAATAATTTATTATGTGTATTAATTACAATGCGAGCGCTCGTCGAGTCTCGCTGTTGTCTGCGCGCTGCTAGAGCATTTCCTTTATCACATGACACACAATACACACACACACACACACACACACACACACACACACACACGCACACACACACATGTTGATCTAGAGCGTTCTCTCGCTGTGGTCTGCAGCAGCCGCAATATTTATGATATCCACATTTATCTACATATATGTATGTATAATCGAAATTCGCATTGGTTTTACAACTAAGCGAGAAATACCTGATCAGCCGCACCAAAATAGCAATTGGCTTCCTCTTCCTCTTGCTTTCCTTTTTGCCTCTTTTTTTTTTGGCAAAATTTCCAAACAAACTTCAACGGTAGCCAGTGGAGCAGCCAACCATTAAGTAGCATTAAAGACAACAACAACAACAACAACAACAACAATAGCGAATTCATGCACGAAATAAATAAACAACACTTGCTTTTGTTTTTGCGTTTAATTGGTTTTTTTTTCTTGTTCGACGCGTTTTTTTATAGTAAATTATTATAAACAAAGCAAATGTTTTAGTGACTGGCGTGCAAATAATTTACTTTGTATATGGCAAGTGTATCACACACACACACACACACACACAACACACACACACACACATACTCACACATACATATGTCTGTTACTATTTATATAAGCAGCTGATTAAGCAAACTTTGCCAAAACGTTCTCAGTGATCAGATGTTGAGAAACACACCTGACTGTAAATTCCATTGAACAGTTTCTGAATGAGCAATAAAAGTGCTTAACAAGTGGTCAATTCATTTTAAGCTTGATGTGCATGTATGCATTATATAACTATATACATATATATTGCAAATGAAACTCATTTTTGATTAAAGATCATCGCAATGCTTCGTATATCATTACTTGCTTAACAGCGCGCCATCCACAACATAACATTGAAATTGAGTTAGCAGCACTTTAACAGCGCACTGTTATCAATAGCATAACAGAGAACTTGAGAGCAAGTTATTTGAATCTCAATTTTGAAATGAGGAATATACATAAATAGCAATGGCAGCACATGCAAAAATAAAAATGAAACGAAACTACAAAGCGAGCACTTAACCCCAGTTGGGATCCCTATGCAGCAATTAGCTTTAATTGTGTGGGGGGAAATGGAGGCAATGTCAGCGTGCTCAGAGATCGGATGTTGGCGCCAGGGGGCCACACATCAAAAAGTCCGCTTGCAGTTGGGCACAGAGTTCAGGGCCTTGCAAGCGAATGCAACTGCAACTGCCAAAAGTTCAAATGGAAACGGTAAACGATGATCCACCTCTGTGTATATGTCAATAAAACCGGTTCTGGGCCTGTAACTGGTGACTGTTAACTGCTAACTGCAGCTCGTCGTTGCCTCTGCGTCTGATACAAGTTTCATTATTACGATTATTATTATGTGGCCTAAGGTCTGTGGGCAGCCTTTTGGATGAGTCACTAGACTCAGATCGTGACACGTCTTAGATTTGGTTGCTCACTTGACAGCGCTTATAATTGTAGTAAGTGTTGGCGATTGCTCCGCCAATTGACTGGCAATCTTGGGGCATGACTCATGCCCGAAGATTTCTGCTTCCCAGAATCCATATGAGTTTTCTGCGTAAATCGGGGAACGCCAGAGCGTTCGGACTCTAACTGTAACTTTATGCAAATTAAGCATTTGTATATCTCTGCGACATTGTTTAACACTGGGCCTGAGATGCTGTAGGGAAATCTAGTTCAAGTTTTGGGTCAACAACTCGTTTGAAAACCAGTTTTAATTAAAAAAAAAAAATAAAATAAAATAAAAACAGAAAAAGCCAAAAGAAACACTTATCAAACAAAATTTTGTTTGGTTGGTGAAAGTGCATAAGTTTTTCAAATGCCTTCGTGTGTTATATAAGGCATTCGTAACAACAACTAAAACTAACTGCAAAGCTGCGACAGTGTTTAATGAGTTTCGCAGAATCAATTGTGTCAGCTGGCTAAGTAAGCATTTCGAGTGGACTTTTATAAAAACTCTAATTGAATTGTTAATACGATTTGCAGCTGTCCAAGTGCAATTTCGTTAGCAATTTAAATTGTTAAGTCTGTTTCGTTGTTGTTGTAGTTGTTGTGATTGATTAGATTAAGTGTTTTGAAGTTCATGTGTTAACAGCGCACTGTTGATAATAGCGCTCTGTTGATAACAGCAGCTGTAGAAGTAACGGCTTATACTTGTGTTAAGATATCGAGACTTGCGAATGTGAAGAAAACGCGCCCTTACACACCCACACGCACGCACACACACACACAGCAGATTTCCGGTTGCAGTGGGATGTGGGTGTGGCAAGATAAACAACGCATGTCGCTTCAACATATGCCACCAAATGGTGCAATGCAGCGCGCTGAAATGTCACACGCACACACACACACATGCAAACCCACACACACACATATTGACGCCTCGATTTCGCTTTCTTTATATATTTCCAGTTCGTTTGCACAATGTCGAAGAGTCTGCGCCCTCTTAAAATAACCATCGTCGGCGATGGCATGGTGGGCAAGACCTGCCTCCTGATAACCTACACACAGAACGAATTTCCCGAGGAGTATATACCGACTGTGTTCGACAATCATGCCTGCAACATAACGGTCGACGATAATGAATACAATCTGACGCTCTGGGACACGGCCGGTCAGGAGGATTACGAAAGACTGCGTCCGTTGAGCTATCCCAATGTGAGTAAACATAAATATATATGTATATGTAGATATATATAAAGTCATGATATATCTATGCACATATGCACATATATAACTAAAAATAAACATATGTCGTCCGGCTTATCTAATCTTATTTCCTTTCAATTTCAACACAGACGAACTGCTTCCTATTGTGCTATTCCATCAGCAGTCGTACCTCGTTCGAGAACATCAAGAGCAAATGGTGGCCGGAGATTCGTCACTTCGGCAACAATGTTCCCGTCGTTCTGGTGGGCACCAAGCTCGACTTGCGCATACCCAATTCGGAGAAGTTTGTGACCACGCAGGAGGGCCGGCGGCTGCGCAAGGATATCCATGCTCATAGTTTGGTCGAGTGCTCGGCCAAGAAGAAGCTGAACTTGGGGCAGGTGTTCGAGGAGGCGGTGCGCGCGGTGGAGAAGAAGCCGGGAAAGACCCCGCCCACGTGCAAAATACTTTAATTAAGTCCTATGCTTAATGTTTAATATTGTTATTAATCGTAATTGTATTATGTAACTATATAATTGTCTGATTTGCGGGCATTCGACTCGCGTCTTCCACAGTGTGTGTAGAGAAATGTATCGTTATGCTTTAATTATAAGTTTTAGTTGTGGGAAAACAATTTTTGTATGCGACCAAAGTGCATTTGTTTATGTAAAAATCAAAACAAAAATTAGAAGTAAAGAATTTTTTGAATTTAAATGCGTACATATTAACGCCACAATATGCTGTGTATTATATATTTTCAATAAACACTAGTCATTAATAACAATATTGTTTTCTTTCAAAATGAGTTAATGGGAACATTAAAAAGCGTTTGAATCGCGCGCTTGTATCGATCATTTAAAAAGTGCTGCCAATCGACAGAGCACACAAAATGGCGAGTCAAAAATGTCGAACTAGCTAGTATTTTAGTTTTAGGTATTTTCTTGTTGTGAGTTAACGGTCACACTGACGCTTTGCATACAGCGCTGAAAACTTACAAATTTATAAACAATGAGCAGCGAAAAGGCCGAAAAAGCCAAAGTCAGCGCTCAAATCAAACATGTGCCCAAAGATGCGCAAGTCATTATGTCCATACTCAAGGAGCTCAACATCCAGGAGTACGAGCCACGCGTAGTCAACCAACTGCTCGAGTTTACATTTCGTAAGTGCCGCAACTGCATTCCGAGTTATTTTTCTATAAATAAATAATACGTTTGTTGCTCCTTCAGGGTATGTGACTTGTATACTGGATGATGCCAAGGTCTATGCCAACCATGCACGCAAGAAGACCATCGATTTGGAAGATGTGCGTCTTGCCACCGAGATGACTCTGGACAAGAGTTTCACTGGACCGCCGTCCCGGCATGTGTTGGCCAAAATGGCGGAGCTGCGCAACGCGATGCCACTGCCTCCAATCAAACCCCATTGTGGTCTGCGATTGCCGCCCGATCGCTACTGCTTGACCGGCGTCAACTACAAGTTGCGCGCCACGAATCAGCCCAAAAAGATGACCAAATCGGCGCTGGAGGGACGCACGGTGAAGACAATGGTCAAGCCCATATCTAGTGCCAATGGACCCAAACGTGCCCACTCGATGGTGTCCAAGCAACAAGTTGTCACCATTCCAAAGCCAGTCATCAAATTCACAACCACAACGAAAACGGTTACGCCCATCGAGCCCAAGAAGGAGCCGAACGCCGCGGACGTGAAAATGGAGGTGGACAACGATGCGGCAGCTGTGGGTAGCATTGGGGGCAGTAATGTGACCGTGAAGCGCCAACGCGAAGAGGAAGAATTTGAATTTACAGCGAATTGAGAACATACACACATGTAAAATAATTAATTATATATTTTAAAGTTTGGACATTTCATTTTCAATGGGATAAAAGCAGCAAAAGTCTTAATTATATTATGATAACAGAATAGATAAAAACTGAGCAACAGGTGGCGCTATATATATGTTAAATATTGCATAAATTTTCATTGCATACTTTTGGGCTGTCAATTAAAAATGTAAATTCTTAAAATTCATATAATATAATGATAAAGCAAATATTTCATTTAAGCAAATCATCATTTTATTTATCCGAAATGTGGACTACATATAATAAATTCCATTTCTGATATTTACTTCAAGATTATAATCATGCAATACTATTGCAATCCTATTGCATGACTACAATCTTGAAGTAAATATCAGAAATGGAATTAATTAATATGTAATCCACAGTTCGTATTAGCAACAGTCCAATTGGATATTTTGTTCTATGTTTTCTAAATATATATCAAATACATTTTTAAAAAACTTGCATATAATACAATTTGGCAAACATATATTTCAGTTTATAAATTTGTTATTCTGATTAAATATGTTTAATAAATTAACAATAATGTATTGATTTATTAAATGTGTTCAAACTAACTGAACAAATGTAATTCATGCTTTTTCGCCAACTTTAAAATCAGTCGGATCTCTGAACAGTTCGCTCTAGGAGCTAGCTTACTGCTGAAAATGTTTAGGAATGAGAAGGATCCCTTGGGTACAATGGAGACTTTATTTAAGCGCTAGAATAATGGCACAGCCAAGATCCATGATCTGCAAGTATTCAGAGCCGCCGTCCTGCAGGCGAAAGCAGCATTCCTAGAAGAGTAAATGTTGTTTAGCTGATCACGGAGTGGGTGCAGGTTTGAACTTACGCCCAGCTTGTCGCATATGATGGCCTTCTGCTTGTCGGTTAGGGAGCCGCAGCGCACAATGAACTCCACGAACTGCTCCATCATTTGGCCAACGCTGTAGGCCGAGTAGCCTATCTCACGTACAAACTGCTCCAGACGCTCGTACTTGCCCGAGCGACAGACCTCGAGATAGTCTTCCAGATAGTGGTCTGGTATAATGCCAGACATCTCGAGAAGATCGTCTGTGTTGATGGTGTGCTCGGAGCCTTTCAGGCGATAGCAGGACTGCAGAGTGGTTATGGCACGTCGCATATCGCCGCCGGAGATCTTCACAATGGACTTGTAGGCATCTGGATCAATATTAACGCTCTCCTGCATGCAGATGTGCTGCAGTCGCGCAATGATTTGCGTCTCGCCCAGCGCCTTGAACCGAAACTTGGAGCAACGCGACGTAATGGGCACAATGATGCGCGACACATAGTTGCAGATGAGACAGAATCGCGTGCTGCGACTCTCCTTCTCCATGGTGCGACGCAGCGCCGCTTGCGCCGCGTGCGTCATGGAGTCAGCCTCGTCCAGCACAATGATCTTGAAGGGCGGACATGGACGACCATCGGGACGCACGCTGCTCGCTGTCAGCTGTGCAAAGTTCTTGATCTTGGTGCGCACCACATTGATGCCGCGTTCGTCCGAGGCATTCAGCTCCAGTATCCTCTCGCGGTACATGTCCCCAAAGATCTGACGAGCCGCTGCAAGAATCGTGCTCGTTTTGCCCGTTCCAGGCGGCCCATAGAGCAGCATGTTGGGCAAATCGGCACCTTCAACACATTTACGTAGCACTGCCACCACCTCTGATTGCTCAACTACATCATCCACGCTCCTTGGGCGGCTGTTGAATAATATTATTGCTTACTTTCTCAATGTGCTTCACGTAGATTTTGATGTTAACTTACTATTTTTCCACCCAGGGCGCAGGCGGCTTGCGACGTTCAACTGGCGCATTGCTGGCTTGTTTATCTACACTGCTGTTGCTGGATTTGCCAGCTTTTAAAAATGCCTGCATTTCGTTGCAAAAAAAATAAACAATTTACCAATTTAAAAGATGCAGCGAAAATTTGGCGCAAAATTCACAGCTGAGCCAAATGTTAACATCAAAATGGCAATAACAGAGCCCGCTACTGTTAGGCCTAAACAGTGTTGGCAAACATGCGCTGCGAACTAGTTCGCAGCTACTCAGCAAGTGTTGGCAATCGTTAGATGATGATGTGGAATTTACAAATTGAATTGTTGCTTCGTTTAATTTAGTTCTTTAAATATTAACGCAGTGTACCATGGACATAACGCAGGACTTCAAGGCCAGCGTTATGACAGTGCGACTGCAACGCAAGACTGAACTGGCGGCGGCCAAAGCCAAAGCTCAGGACAACAAGCCACAGCGGTCGGGCACCGCTTCCGGAAAGTCCAGCGCTGGGACCAACGACTTTGCCAAACAGGCTAAGGATGTGTGCAACAAGATAACCACGCTCCGGAACGTTCTCATCGAGAATCGCACGGCATATATGCGCATTGGGCAACATCTGAAGAGCGCCACCCATATGACGGATGCTGAGCGTGACTTAATTGATCGCGAATCGGAGAAATTCGTGACGTACTACACACAGCATCTGGCCAAGATGCGCAGCGACTGGAAGAGTGCGAAACGAAAGCCCCAGGAGCGGCAACACATCGAAGCGGTGCTCGATATGCTGGTCAGCTATTTGCACAGCATCGAGCAGATATACCTAGACCAGAAGAAGTATCGCGTCCAACACGAGCTGGAGACCTACAGGCTGCTCAAGCTGGCGGCAGATAAGAAGAAGATACCAGTGCGTCCAGCGGGCAATAAAAGCGGCAAGCTGGGCAAGCGGCAACAGAGCGACTGCAATGGCGGCGTTGACAGCAACGAGGAGCTGTTGCCCGATGAGAAAGCATCAGAGGAAGAGGACAACGATTGGAGCAACGATGGCTGGGCCGAGTGGGATGACGAGCAGGAGGAATCGCAGTTGGACAGCAGCTCGAAGTCAGATAAACAGCACAAGTCACGCACGCGCAAACGCAGTCGGCCAGGAGGGCCAAAGAGCGCCGACTCCTCCGCCAAAGTTGCACTGGACGAGGACATACAGAAGACGGCGCAACAACAGGAGGACGACGAAGAGAATGCCTTAAGCGCCGAGGATATGCAACTGTTCGAGGCGGAAAATGTACACATTTACAATCTGCTCCAAGGCGTGTCCGAGGAGGTCGAACAAATCGAAAAGAACGTCGTGGACATAGCCCAGCTGCAGGACATCTTCACAGAGAAGGTGAGTAGAAGGCAATCCCTGATCCTCCACTATGTTTAACTTTGTTTATATTTCTCTATCAACAGGTCGCCCTGCAACAACACAACATCGAGCGCATTGTGAGCGCCGTGGTGGGCACCACGGAGAACGTCAAGGATGCCAACGAGCAGATTCGACAGGCCACGCAGCGCAACGCCGGCTTGCGCGTCTGGTCCTTGTTCTTTCTGCTGGTCATGTCCTTCTCATTGCTGTTTCTGGACTGGTACTACGATTGACATTGAAATTGTTTGGTGTAAAGAAAAAGAACGAAAATTTGTGAATGTGAAAACTCATTAATTGTTTTTGTTATCGCACTCTAAAACATAATTTGTTTATTACATAATTTATATAAAAAAAAATAAAATAAAATTAAATTTAAAAGAATTATTTTGTTGTTTTTTAGTAGTTATTGCTCTTTCGCTTCACAAAATTAAGTAGAGCTCAGACTTAGCTAAATTTAAGAATAATTTTAGTTAAATTAAGCTCAGCCAAATATTTACCCACAGAAACTAAATTTAAATAATAACGGGTACGCCTTAAGAACTAAATTAAATAGACTTCAATCAATGTCATTCGTTTCATTCGTTACGAAATGCTTTACGCACTTATGTATTTGTATTCATGGCAGAGTTTTTGATGAGTTCTTTCAATCTCTGAGCAAATATTTGGATTGTCGCTAATGATCTTAGGTGTAATATTTTAGACAGCGCCTCAATTTTATTTTAATAATGTTCGCACCTGAAATGAGGTTACTTAACAGAATAAACGTATATACACACTTTCTTGTTCACAATTCGCATATATGTATGTATATATAAATATATATACACATTTCAAACAGGATCATGATTTCAATTCTCCAATTATTTATTTTAGATCTAAGCTTCGGTGTACTAAATTTTATGTGTAACTAAGTCTGCGCGTGTGTGTGTGAGTGTGTGTATATATGTATGTGTGAGTGGCTTAGAACTAGTGCGCATTGAATGCAGTCTGCAACAGTTAATCATGTTGTGCTGGATTTTTCTCTCTCTGTGTTTTGTGTGTGTGTGAGTGTGAGTAAATAAATGAAATCCATTGCTAAGCATAGCAATAGTAGTAGGAAGGCGCTGTTCCAGGCTCCTGATAAATCAAATAATAAAGTTGCGCCAATTGTTACGGCGTATCCACAATCATGTCCAGCGACGGCGTCAAGCTGCTTTCCACCAGTTCCACGGAGCCGGGGCAATCATCAATGCTGCCGCTGTTGCCATTGCAGTTGCTGAGCGGCGTTAATGGCAGTGAGGAGTCCTCGATAGTTGCCGGCATTGCAGCAGGATTCTCCAGTTTGCTGCTTACGCTGCTGGGCATTTTGTCGTTGAGAAACACTCCCAGCGGCAGGTGAGTATTTATGTGAGCTGCACATGAAAGAAAATGCAATTATTAATTAAATATATTCAATTTGCAACAATTATGAATAGAATCTGCTTACGGCTAAAGCTGGTGCAAGTGTTATGCATATCAGGCAATCGAGCTTAGCAACTTATTATAGTAAAATAAAAACTAACTAAGACTAACCACTACAATTGAGCACTACTTAGCCTATGTCTTAATCGAGGCCCTAAGAACTTTACCACGATAACTCGTAAAATGCAGAAAGGTGCGCGGACAGTTGTCGCATTTGTAAAACAAGTCGCTGTTGTGGCTGCGACGGTGCTTGCGCAAGTCTTTCATATAAACGAATAGTTCGCCGCATTCTTCGCAATCGAAGCCGCGCTCTGTAAGAAATCAATTGGGTTTTTGTTCTGTAGCTAAGCCGCCGTTGAGTATTTGACATGAATTGAGTTAACAGTGTGCCCGCAGGCTTTTTAACAGACATTTGAAAACATGTTATCTAACAGTGAGTTAACATTTCGTATAACAGCTTGTGAACATTGAGTGCTCTGAATTCAATTAAAATTCAGTTTGAAAGTGCGCAAATTTGTATTCCGGTAACTCTGGAGGATGGGGCAAACAGGATTACAACACAAATAGTGTTAATAACACATTATTCAAAATTGTGGAATCCAATATAAATTAGATTTTTTCTTTATTATCAGACAGCTACCATAAATCTGGGTTTTGCACTTGGAAACGAAAAACAGAAAAGTCTCTATTATTACATGTATAGTGTATTCCTTTCTCCTTTGTTTTTGTGTCCATATAATACTGTGATTACTGAGATCTGTTTGTTTATATACACAAAAACCACAAGCAATTATCAAAACACAAACTAAATATATTTGCACACAATAAATAAATCTTAGTACTAGTTGATTATCATATAATAGTGCCTTATTTATGGTAATGCCCAACTCAACGTGATCATCAATTGATCTTGAATGACATAGCAAATTGAAGCGATCTAGCTCGTGTAGATTCACAGATCGTAAAGAGGGACTTACATTAATAAAGTTTCGAACACATGTACTATATGATTTAAAGTTTATTTTAATGAAACTGAAGCAGTTTTTGGATTATTTCTTAGATTAAATTTCTGACATGCTGTGCTCTGCGTGAATTGCTCGAGAAAATTTAAAAAGAGTCTAGAAATTGTTAGATGATATTGTATTGTATGCATAATATACATATATTGAATCTTAAATAATTTAAGTTTTTTTTTTCTTTTTATAGGCAAATTATATTATAAGGCTTCAATCATTGCATGCCAGCAAAGCATTTACGAATGAGACGCAAAGAAGAACTGGAAAGGTGTACTGGTGAATGCATGTAAATGCAACTATAGTCGCCTTGCAAAGCATTCACAATAGATCATTGTCCTTTACCTTTCGAGCGAGCGATCACTGCAGTGTAAACTGTTAGCACAACAAATAGAAGAGGTATTTTTTTTTTTTTTTTTTGTTAAGATTAGTAAACAATGTTTCGAGCTACACGATTTGGTTCCATAAATGCTACGATTAATTGATGTATATTAGCAACTAAGTATGAATATGTATATGAAAGTATGTATGCATATTTAAGGTGTCTGTATTTATATATAAATATATATATAGTATATGTATATATGTATGCATTGTATTTATAGTAAAGCTTAGCTAGCATCCAACCGGCACCCGGTTAGCCACCGCAGCCGCATGCGTGCGAGCACCCAAAAACTTACCACCGTGAAACTTAATGTGCGTCTTCAAGGCGCTCTCCGTACCAAATTGTTTACCACACTCGTCGCAGGTGTGCGGCTTGATCAGCTCATGGACGGTGAACTTGTGCATGGCCAGCTGCTTGAACTCCGGAAAACGTACCCAACACTCGTTGCACTCGTACGGCCGGCCCTTCGGCTCGTGCGACTTCATGTGGTTGTCCATGTCGGTGCGCTTCCGATAGCCACGCTTGCAGATCCCACACACCCAGGGCATCGTTGTCTGCGAGTCGTGGGCCAGCTGCTGGTGCTTGCGCAGCGCAATGATGTTCGTGAAGCGCTTCTCGCAAACGACGCACTGATGGTTGCTGCGCAGCTTGCTCATCTGTAATGTGGCGCTCGTCTCCATTGTCGACGAGGATGGCGATGACGAAGGCGACGGCGATGGCGCCGTGGAGAGCATTGTGGTTGCTGCTGTCGTTGTTGTCGCTGCTGTTGCCATGGCAGTAGTTCCGGCTGCTGTGCAGCTGCTGGGCATGCAGCGCTTGCGGAACTGCCTCAGTGTGGCCGTCGTCGAGTCCGGCTCCGATTGCTCCGGCGAAGGCAGTGTTATGTGCGGCGCCGGCTGCGGCGATGGAAGCGATGCGATTGTTGAAGGCGGCGTCAAAACATTTGGCGGTGGCTGCAAGTTCGACAGCTCCTCATACGACGACTGCCCGCTGTCCTGATGGTGTCCACTGACCGAAGAGCCTGCCAATTAAAAGTGGATTAAATTAAATAAAATTAAAATTGTGTTTTAGTTGGGCCAACTCTTAATACTTACAGTCCTCGCAGTCGGGGCAGCAGAGTATGCGCGTCCTGCGTGGCTGTTGGGAACTCGTTTGCAATTCCAAAGCTACGCATGCGCAGGAAAATATAGTTAACAGAAGAACAGGTGTGAGAGAGAGAGAGAGAAAGGGAGAGAGCGCAAGCATCAGTAATAGCAACAACTACTTAAACTTTACTTTAAACAAATGCAATAATAGTATATGAACTAGTACAATAAATTAACAACTTAAGGAACCAAAACTAACTACAGCAGGAATACTAGTAATCTTCAGTTGAAAGAGAAATAGTTCAATATAAGCGGTCAATCTATGAAGTGAATAACTAGAACAATAACCTTTCACTATGTTAGTTAATCAGTTAAAGAGGAACTTATTTATTATTTATATAAAAATGAACTAGTTAATAAAGAAAGTCTAAGCAGAAAATCAACTCAAAAGTTCGAAATTTATTTGAGCTCATCTACACTATTTTGATGAATATTAAATAGAAATGAGCTATTACATTTCCAGGTTAAGAATACGATCTATTTTTTCTATTATATATTTAAAATAATCTATTCAATCAAACCTAACAAGTGATTAGGTAGATTGAGTAAAAGAGTCAGTGAGCTAATTCTTTTAACTAACTTTGACTAGTAAAACATGTAGGACTGGTTCAAATAAGTAACTACTAAGGAAAATAAACTAGTTCAGAGGCTCAAATATGCTAAGGATACTAGTTCATGAGTTGTAACAAATAAGCAATAAACAAATAACAAATTTACTGATTAATAGAACAGAATTATAAATGGAAACTTGAACTGAGAAAATATAAATAATTCCATTGGCAATTTGTATACTGAATTGGAATTAAAGAATTTCGACCACAACCTGTGGAACCATTTAGTTAATTTGGGTACTCACAAGGTATATGCTGCAGTTGCTGCTGCTTTTGTGGTTGCCTAAGTTGCTGCTGCTGCGGTTGCTGCTGATGGAGCTGATTGGGCTGTTCGCTGCTGTTGCTGTTGTTGTTGTTGTTGTTGCTTTTGTTGGCTATTTGCAATTGGACCTCCTCGAGGCGGACGCCAGTAGCAGCTGTTGGTTCGGTGGGCAGCGGCATATGGAAGCGTTGCAAGTGTAAGTCCAGAGCACGCTGAGAGGGCAACAGCTGTGAGCATTGGCCACAGTGGAACTGCTGCACTATATGATGGCTAAGGATGTGCTGGTTGCGCTTATTGCGACCGGCAAAGGCCAGCGGGCAATGGGGACAGTTGAATGGAGCCACGGCCGGATGCAGCTCAATAATGTGGCGACTGTACTCCAGGCTGTTGGCGAAGCGTGGTCCATTCTGGCAGAAGCGGCACTTCAACATGGACGGACGGCCTCGTGTGGGCGGCGACACGGCAGCAGGCAAGCTTAATACTGTATTTTGTACTTGTTGTTGGGGCTGTGGCTGTGACTGGGGCTGTGGCTGAGGCTGAGGCTGTGGCTGAGGCTGAGGCTGTGGCTGAGACTGAGTCTCCTGCTGCTGCTGCTGTGGATGCTGCTGCTGCAGTTGCTGCTGTGGAAAGGCGGCGTGCAGTTCATTGCTCAGATTGGCGCCATAAGCGATGTGCAGCGGCGGCTGCTGCGGATTGCTAGCGGATGCCACCGGCTGCTGCAGCTCCGGCTGCTGTATGAGTATCATAATAGGTTGCTGCTGCTGCAACTGTTGCTGTTGTAACTGCGACTGTGGCTGCTGCAGTTGCTGCTGCTGCTGCTGCTCCAGCACGTAATTCTCATTGCTGTCCAACAGCGCATAGCCGTCGCCCGTTAGCTGTGCGGTTTGCGGCTGCAGCTGCGTCTGGTAGAGATCAGCGGCACTGATATAGTAGGTGGTGGTGCCACTGCCATCCAGAGCATCCACGCCGGCAACAGGTGCTGTCTTGATGGCCTCCAAGCCGCCCACCGTCGACCACTGCAGCGGCGTGGCCGTCGCTTGCGGGACGACAGTTGCCTGAGTCTGCCACAGCGTCTCCTGTGGCTGCATTTGGATCAGCTGCAACTTGTTGCTGTTCGCTGCAGCAGCGGGCAGCGCTACCGGATACAGTGCCTCATAGCTAACTGGCTCCGGCTGTAGCTGCAGCTGTTGCTGCATTACTGGCTGTGGCTGCAGTGGCTGCTGCTGCTGCTGTGTTGGCTGCAGCTCATTGAGCAGCTGCGTCAACTCCAGCTGCAGGCTCTGCTGAGCTGCCATCGACTCGGGCGTCGTCTCAATGTTCTGGAAGCACGGCATATCGTTTTGGAAGCCAATCAGCTCATTGCTGAAATTATTGCTATCGAACAGATTGCCCTCCTTCACCTGCTGCTGCTGCTGTTGCTGCTGCTGTTGCTGCTGCTGCTGCTGTGGCTGCTGTGGCTGAATTGCCTCAGTTGGCGGCTCATAGAGTTGTGGAGCTGCTGGCGTCGGCACAGGCGCCTCCGTTTCATTGAGCACCACATAGTCCGCAGGTGTCAGCAGCTCATCGATGGGCGTGCAGACTGGTGTGTAGAGATGCTGATCCTGCATCTCATTGAGTATGCCGTGCAGCGTGCTCTCCACATCATTCATCTCCACTTCCAGCTGCTGCTTAGCCTCTACCAGTTCCAGTTCTACATTGAGTGACGGCAACTGTGACTGCGTCTGCAACTGCGACTGTGACTGCGTCTGCAACTGCGACTGTGACTGCAACTGCGACTGCGACTGCGCCTGCGCCTGTAAGTCCAACTGCAACTGTGAGCGTGACTGTGAGTGTGACTGTGAGTGCGACTTCGACTGCGACTTCGACTGCGACTGCGAATGTAGCTTAAGTGTCTTCTCGCAATGCTTCTCGAATTCCGCTAAAAAGTCCATGGAACTGGAATTCCCAGCACGCGGCAGCTGCACTTCGTTGGCTGGCTGCTGCTGCTGCATATAGGTCAGTCGCTCCAGCGACTCCATGTCGTCATCCACTGTGGCCAGCACAGTCACGCCCCCATTGGGCTCTGCTTCAATTTGTTTGGATGTGAGTGCCACAGCAGCATTGAAGCTATCTGCTGTAGCACTCTGGCAAAAATTCTCGCCATTCTCATTGTTGTTCACGTCGTCCGCTTCCGCGGGCTCCTTGAAATCGGTGTCCCGCTGCTCGACGTCAGCCTGTGGGGCATCTGTGCTGTTGCATAGCTTGCGCTGCAGATCATTGTCCAGCACGTCCAAAGGTATGCTCACTTTAAGCTCCGAATCCTTGGCCTCGTCGTCTGACTGTGACTCCTCGTCCATCTGCTGCAGCTCCACTTCGCACTCAGCTGTCGGCACTTCGGGCGTCAGGGACTGCCTGCCCTGCTCCATGGTGGACGACGTCAGCTCTTCGAAATGCACCGTCGAATCAGCTGACTCTGCAATTCCATTCGTTGGAGCAATTTCACCCACAACTTCCTCTGATATGCTTCCTATTTGCTCTGTTGGCATCGTGGCCTGAGTTGCTCTGATCTCATTGTCTAGAGACGATTTGATTGGCTCTGACGGCGCTGGCGACTGCACCTGTTCAGCTGCAGCGATTTTCGGCTGTTCGGTGAACTCTCTCATCTCTACACTAGTCTGCACCGCATCACTCTCAGCAGCTGTCGCCATTGATGTTTCGCTTGAGTCCACCTGTGGTTCATCTTCTGGGATTGAATGCTGCTTCTCCGAGTTGGCTTCTGTGTGTGCATTCGGCGCCTCGGTCGATGAGCTGTGTTCAAACTTCTGCTCCGTCTCTCCTGCGACTGTGTCCACAGAGGAGGTCTCCATTAATGTATTGCTGGACTGGTCTATCATGGACAATTCTTCGGGCAATTGCTGCTCGTCAACTCTCTGCATCTGCTTCTCCTCTGTGGTGCACTTTGATCTCTTGAACGGCACAGAGTTGACTGTTACTCGCGCTTTACGTCCACTGCGCAGCACCTTGAGTTTCTTGGGCGACCTGCGCTTTGGTGGAAACTTCAGCTTGGAGTTCGATTTAGGTGTTGTCTTCTGGCCAGTGATCGCAGCTGCTGATGATGAATCGGATGACCAGGACGAAGTTGTGGAAGAGCAGCTGTGGCCATCGACGTCAAAGCCGTGGCATGGATTCACGGACAAATCGCTGAGCTGCTCCGGTGTCGATTGGCCAGCTCTTGATTCCGTCTCAGTTTCGGAGCTCGGCGCTGATCGAAACGTTAGTAACTCTACCTTTGGCTGCTCCTCCGGCATCGTGGTGTCTGTCGAGCAGCTCGACAACGTTTCGGAAAGCTGTTTGCGTGCCGCTTTCGTTTTCCAGGGCACGTGAACTCGTTTGCAAGGCGATTTGTGTGGCGTTCGTCCCCTTAATCTCACTTCGCCGTGCTGGGAAGCACTTCGTGTCGCTATTGCCGGCGAACGCTCAGTCTCTAGTCTGTTGGCTGGCAACGAGGCAGTTCGCATTTTACGCGAACGGAGCTGTAGGCGTTGGACACTGGACGCCGTCGGCACTTCTGCATCGACTTCAGTCTTGGCTACTTTGAGCTGCGGTTGCTGTTCCGACTCTGCTTTGTCCATGCTGAGGTCCACACGCCGCTTGCGCTCCGTTTGCAACTCAGGCAGATGAAGATAATCTTTTGCAGGTACATCATTGGACTGTGTTAGTCTATCCAGCTTGGCAGCCACACGTTGCTTGCGCTCGGCTATCTTCTTGGCATACTCCTCCAGGCGCAGCTGCACACGCAAGCAGCGCCGCCGAAACTTGGCAACCATTATGAACTGCGCCTTACACTGACGGCAAATCTCCTGCGGCAGGCCATCGTCATATGAGATCTGTAAATGGAGGTGTTTAATAAAAAATGGCAAATGTCAAATGAATATGAAAATTGTTGAAAATACAAGCTAAATATTAAAAGGTGGCCAAAATTTAACTGTTTTCACAGCTGTTTAACATAATGCTTTTTAGGTAGAGCTAAAGATTAATGTTGGTCATATAATACTATAATAATATAACGAATTTCCCTTGCTCAATAGTTATAACATTTAATTGTTAACTTAAAGTTAATTGCGAATTTCCTGTCTTGCGATTGTATTTGCTGATATATTTTTTTAATTCTTGAAACAGTTCAGTTTGGGCTTGCATCAATCCTAGTTTCCACTGTTAAAAATCACGTAACAACGTTATATTAACATTTGACATATCATAATCTACTGTTATGATAACAACGCTCAATCGGCCGCACTAGAAAACCTAATGGATAACATTTTACATCTAAAAGCATAGTTATAAAGTATTCAAAATAACTATAAAAATAAAAAATTGTCTTAAAAAAAAATAATTTTCTTGTATTATGTTACTTCAAGTGCTTATCTTTCACTTATTGATTTTCGACTTTAGGACTAAATTATGCATTAAATTATTGGCATTGAAAAGTGCTTATGAGGCATTGAACATCATATTTATTTCGTAAAGCAAGCGATATTGACTGATTAGCCATTGTCTGTGTTCAGCATAAATAAATATTTTATGGCCAGTTAAGCAGACAAAGCGGCATTTTGAGGCGTGAGGAAAGTTCCGGACAACGTGGCCAGCCAAGTGGCACAATTTGCAGCCACTTGTCGCTTCTGCCTCATGTTGTTATTTGGAGCAAATAATTTGTCTTTGTTATCCAAATGAACGATTTCATTAGTGTACAGCAACAACAACAGCAACAACAATAGCTAAACGAAACACAGAAAAAGCTTAGGCAAAGGTGCATAGACTCAAAATAATTATGACTGCAAATTATCTCAAGAGATAATATCAATATAATTATGCAATAGACTCGGCGCAAAAGAAACGTTGATCTCGTTTTTTCCTAAATTAAGATTAATTAGAGAGCTGTCACGTTACGGTCTTAAGCATTTGTACGTGTAAATCATTTGCAGCGAATTTGTTTTCACTTCCTCTTCGAGTCGCATCCATTAGTCAAATGGCTATAAATTCAGTTGGAAGTCAAATTCCATCTCTTTTCTCATCAGTGAGCAATTTCAGATGAAGTGTAATCCTATATAATTATTAATGCTTATGCAAACTAAATGTTTTCTTCAATTCAGCAATTTTTCACATGATTCCATTCAATTCAATTCAACGGCTTACAGAATTTGTAAACAATTTTGATGACACGTGCGCTCAAGAACAAAAATAAAAACATTTCAATTAAAATTGAAGATTCCGAAATTCGAGGCCAGACCTTATCTTTGACACTGCTAACGGTTGTTTGGTTCAAGATCTTGTCATTGATTGATAATCACTTGTTATAGTGTTGACAAGGGCAAACGCTGGATCGACGTTAGAGGAAGAGCAGCACACCCAATCCAAATCAGGGCCAAGAAATGCAGAGCATTTCGATTGGAGTTCAACTTGTAAATGCATAAAATGCAAAATGAAGGCGCGACAGCAGTGAGAAAGGCCAAAGAAAAACGCGTAACCAAAACGGATCGAAAAGGCGAGTAACGTGATTGGGATACAGATAAGGGCATATGAATTGTATTGACGTTACTCAAAGTATAAACCATATGGTAATTGGCTACAAGTTCCCAAAATGGCATAAGAGTAAGTAAGCACAACAACAGCAATGCGAACTGTACAATTGTGATCGTTATTTATGCAGAGTTGGACAATAAAAGAGACGGAAACTCAGCATTTCGAATGCATGAAAACCGCCGACTCTGCATTGCCAATGAGTACCCCAGCGAGTGCCAGACAGAGATGGAAGATAGCGCTCATGTAGAGATACAAATAGACATGCGAGACGGCATAGACGCCGAGGAAATGCCAGAGACGTTGTCAAGTGTAAATTACACAGCACAGATACAGCAGACAAAGCAGCGCACAAATAAATAAATAAATGAAAACTACAAATACAAAATAAAACAAGTAAGAGTGTTCTAGTCGAGACTGCTCGACTAGGGGATACCCTGAGCCCTGAAGAGCCAAATATCAAATCACTCTACGCATCTTTTATGCATGCATATAAACAACACATACACACACACACATATGCACGCAAGCATAAACGCGCGCTCTGTCAACTGCGCAGTTGACGCAGCGACTGCGCTTGGGCTGCAATGTGGGCATTACTATGGGAACTTAATTGTTTAATAACTTTTCTTAGCGATGAACTAAGTGCATCAAACTTTCACAACTTATTAATGGCATTCATATGTATGTATTTGCCAAAGCACAAGTCTCTAGTATTTGATTTGCGCTTTTTACAAATAGGGGCTATTGGGGGCGAATGGGGCGTGGCATCCAAAATCTAAAGATTACGTAATCTCTGTATTCATTGCACGCAACTACATAGCAAATTTGAAATCTCTAGCCCAAACGATGTACCAACCACGCCTTAAAAACACTTTAAAATTATCGATAAATGCTCATAAAATCGAAATGGAATGAGTTATCGGAAAAATTTTATAAACTTGTGCAGCGTATGTTATTATCGAGTATTCATGTAAAATTTCAAGTCTCTACGTTGCGTACTTAAAAATATCTTAGCGTTCACACGGACGGACGGACGGACGGACGGACAGACGGACAGGGCTATATCGACTCGTCTTGTCGCGCTGATCAAGAATATATATACTTTATGGGGTGTGGCACGCCTCCTTCTGCCTGTTACATACATTTTCACAAAACCATTATACCCTGATTTCCCATTTTCAATGGGCTCAGGGTATAAAGAAGCGAATTAAGTAACGGCCGATCAAAGACGAACGCCTGGCCCCAGCTAAGTAAAAATAGACGCATTCAAAGAGAGTGCAACGTGTGCTCTATTGAATGCACTCGAACGGAGGAAACCCCACGAAACGAGAATAACAACTGAGCGCACTTAGACGTTAAGAGGAGAGATTATTTCAATTGAGAGATCTCACAGGAAAGTGCATCCCGTAGAAATGTTTTCTTTAGGTGTATATCAAATGCTCTCAAAGGGGTTAGATAGAAGATAATAGCTTCCCATTTGTTTGAAATAATATATTCTGTCCGTTTGTCTGTATTTAAAGATATTGAAAATCTAAACACAACATATATTACTAGCTACATTTTCTCTTTATATTATAGATAGATCAGTTCGTTCATAATTTGTATATATAACAATTAGAGTAGTTTCTTTGTAATTAGACAATTTTCGTGTATTTCGTACATAGTATATTCAGATAATTCGCTCAACTGATTGATCAACCTTCTACATTCATCTCAATTAGCGACTAAGTCCGGAACGCTACTCAGATTATCCATTTGTCAATATCGTGGGCAATCATCGTGCAAAAAATCACAAGTTTTTTCACGCTGCCTAAGCACGAAACACGAAAACACTAATGAATAATAATGGAAATATATTAGAAACTATACCTTATCATTGATGTAACTACGTAAATTAAAATACAATCATAACAATGACAGCTATAACTGCCGGATTTGTCAATATATAAATCTTTATTCATATTCATTTTAAAACAAATATATTTCAAATTAAACCCACTCTTCAGATGAGTGAAGCTGAATGCAAATACTATAAAAACGTTACGCATCGCACTTAACTTGCAAATGAATTGAAAGTCAACATCAAGTTATATACAAATTATGGGTCTGTTAACTAAATCTGCATAATATATTCCACATTAACAGTCATCGCGACTGCGAATGATAATGAAATGATGTTAAAGCGAAAACGTATTAAATATGAATCGGAAATTATAGAAACCAAATTATGTAAAATTGGGTAAAAGTTGCAGGAAATTGTATCAACTTTTATCAACAGAAATTGAATATTACCAAATTTAGTTAATTAAGCCGAGACATAAAAATAAAAATCAAAACTTTAGCAGACAAGATAGTTTATTGACTATAATACATTATATTTGCTGTTCAATATATATTTTTTTTAATAAACAAAGATTCGCTTTATCATTTCTTTATTACAAATAAATACAAAATTAATAAGGCTTGCGTGATTTTTTTTATTTATTTTTTTTATGAACGTTGTTTAATTCTTCAGAGTTAAATTTGCATTTCAAATAATAAACATTCTTCAAATAGGCAAAAATAATAGCATGACTAATGTTTCGCCTCAAAGCACGGGTTCAAAAGCCGCATTAAATATCGTTAAATGATTATAGAAAATATCAGGTAAAGCCCAATGATTTTGTAAACTCCCTTGTAAACATTTACCAAAACACGTTTCCATTTATAGACGTTAACAAAACGGTAATGAGTTTAAGAAACAGTTAAAAGCCAACACGTGATTGAACTTTTACTTGACTTTAGACTTTTCTCTCTCTCTCTATTTCGTTGTATTACAGCGTCTGAGTATTTAATTTTGTATCTTACAAGCTACACGAAAATAATTAA
Source organism: Drosophila meridiana (assembly GCA_035045185.1). Lineage (NCBI taxonomy): Eukaryota > Metazoa > Arthropoda > Insecta > Diptera > Drosophilidae > Drosophila > Drosophila meridiana. The sequence goes on along the minus strand of JAWNPF010000055.1, from coordinate 15,449,529 downwards.
TTTTCTTTGCAAAATCCGCGCAATGAAAAGGAAAAGCGTAGTGAAAATTGCATGCAATGAAAAACATTTTGCAGCGGAAAAAATAAAAATTTCCGCACGTTATTAGCCGTCGGCGAACTGGCCGAAAATTAATAACTGAACAACAGCAAATGGCCATAAATATATGTCTAGGTAGAGTCAGAGACCGAGAGAGATAGAGAGAAAGAGAGAGAGAGAGAGACAGAGAGACCAATTGCCGTTGAATACAGATAATAAATCGCTTGTACCCAAACATAAATTTACATTTTTGATGATAATTCTCTTGTAGCACCCACACAACACAACCCCAGTCGGTGAATTAAAGTGGAAACATAAGTCAACACGGCTCAAGATGAGGGACTCGAGTAAAGTGCTGCTAGAGAAAAGTCGCATCTTGGCGTCGGGGTTGACAATGCGAATGTTTAACCAATTAACAGGGGGTGGCTTTCCCTTTTCTATTTTTTTTTTACTTTTTTTTTGTGAATGGAGGGTGTTAATTTCAGTCAATTCATTTAAAGCGCACGTCGCGACTCTAATGTAGCCATAAAAAAGCCACAGCAGACAGCACCAAATATCAAATTGTAATCAAATTGCACACGCCCAAAACAGAAAAACACAAAACCCAAATGGAGAACAGACAAACTGTGAGTGAGTGAGCGAGAGGCAGCATCACTTAATAAATCATAGCTAATAGAGGCGAGGGAGGGATCTGCGTGTATGGGGGTCTGTGCAAGGGGAAAGCAAATTAGACAGTTCGTCCCCCACGCCATAAAGCAAAACACACACTCGGCTGCTCCCGCGCTCGAAACAAATTCCGCAAGGGCAGCGTTGAGTGGTTAGCTCTTTGTCAGCCAACCAAAGCTAGCGCTGAGAGCGCCACGCACTGCAAGAGAGACGGAGAGACAGCGAGAGAGGGAAAGATAGAGAGAGAGAGAGAGAGAGAGAGCGAGCGCGAGAGGAGTCTGCTCGTTTACGCTTCGGCGTTCAGTTCGGATTCGGATTTGGGTTCGGATTGTGATGGGGATTCGCAACGCCTTTTCGCAGTTAATGAAACAAACACAAAAACCAAACAAACAAACATCATCAACAACAACAACAACGATCCACTTGTGGAACTTGTTGGCTTTGACAATTTGCGACTTAATTGCAGCGGAAGGACAGAGGCTGCTTGGGGGGATGGCAGGGGTGGGACAAACGGAAGCTGGGGACTGGAGGCTGGAGGCTGGAGGCGCGCAGCTGCTGTCCAAAAAGATAAACAAAAAGGATGCTGCTGTCTCGCTCTGTCGCTGTAGCTCTCCTCGGCGGAGTCTGTGCCCGGGTGTGCGTCTGCTAATAGGCGGAGCAATAAAAGCCATGGCGGAACGGCAATGAGGAATGAAATGGCGAGCAAGCAGAAAGGGGAAGGAGAATACGGATGATGGAGGGAGCCGTAGTTAACATGACAGAAAACAGGCCACGAACAGCGCGAAACTTTCTGTTTGGATGCGCTACAATTAGCCGAGTCAAGCATATCGCATGGAAATGGGTCAAGTGCATGGGGAGCCACTAATTAAATGGCTTTAGCATAACAGGAACTAGATCCAATTTTATGCTAAAAATATGAGAGTCAAACGTAATTCAAGTGCAATGGAATGCGCTAAAAAATAAAATGAAAATAAACTAGTTCATTTATGTAAACCATAATCAGTTCAAGTTTGAACACATGATTTGAATGAAGCTCTAAATAGCCAAGGCAAAATTTGTCTATATTCAATTTGAAATGTAAATTCGGAAATGTCTTGAGGAAATGTCGGAAAGTAATCATTATAAAGGAACAAATAGGATGGAAAAATAAACATTATATATAAATAGCTTTTAAAAAAAAAAAAAAAAAAAAACAACAAGAGTCAAGTGGATTAGAAATTGAAATTTAAACTAGCTAGCTAGGGTACTACGGGATCCACTTGAAATGTTTTAGTTCCAAACAACCTTGCTAAAAATAAAACTACAAAAACCTCGTCGAAAAACACGAAATAAACACAAACAAAAATGAAACCAATTCAAATGAATTATTTTTATAAACAAATGGAATTACACATCAGTATAATCAACAAAGATCAAGGAATAAATGAGTTTATATAGTAGCTCACGATCTGTAACTATGCTCAGCAAAGTATATTCTTTATAACCTTTACCTTAATTCCTAGTGTAGAAAACAATAACAAAACGTGACGTTAATTAAACAAATAGGTTAGAAGATAACTAGAAAACGATCATCCAACGTAATTAGTGGGTAGTGTATGTAATTTGCTATGCAAAACTGCGTTTAGCTTGAAAAATGTAATGCGAATTTGGGTAGACGATGATCTATTATCTGTGAGCTAATCATGAGTCAACGACTATTTCTTATCTGATGCGACAGCCTTCACAACGACATGCGAAAGTCCACATGAGATTTTGATCTAAAATATATGATGAATCAGGCATTTGCAAAGGTTTACGTTAATTATCGATAATTTGTAGTGCACGCATAAAAAAAATATCAGATGTAGGGAGCGTGGAGCTTCTTTATAGCTAAATGAACCGAACCAAAACCTTTTTACTTAATTTGATTGGAATATGCGTAGGGCAGCTGCTGGATGCTGGATACTGGATACAGGATGCTAGCTGCTGGCTGCTGTTTGTTGGGCATGGTCGTTGCGCGTGCCAGTGGGGGGGATTAGCTGGCAACAGTGGCTACTAAAAGTTAACACGCCCTTCGCCCCGCCGGCTCAGTTGGCGTCTGTCAGCTGTCTGCTGGCGCTTTGGTTGGCTGATTGTTTCAGACTCAACGGTGGCTGCAAAATGTCAAAAGCGGTGAAAAATGAAGCCACACGGCTTTGATGTTGGCCCGGGGCTGTTTGGCCGTGTTGCCTGCAGCACCCAGCGGACGAGTTGCTCTATCTCTGTGTGCGTGTGTGTGTGTGTGTGTGTGTACAGGACAACCCTTGGCGTTGGCATTGGCATTAATTTTTCATTGGCGTGTGGCGCTGCAAAACAGCGTTTGCTGCTTTACCCGAGCCAAACCGACAGCTGGGATAAATCCATAAAACAATTTGAGAAATTAAACAATCAAAAGGCGTTAAGTGTTACTGACTTCAAGCTGAGGGTGTGTTTCGCTTGTTTTTGCGGGTGTTTCGCTTGCTAATGTTGCTGTTGTCGCTTGTTGCTCTGACTCTTCCTCTTGCCCTTGCCCTGCCTCTTATTGTTTTCCCGAGCCAGCTGCTCATGCTTGGCTGCCTTTGTTTGTTTACTTGATTAACCCATAACAGACAGCGGGAAAGTGAGGGCAGCATCACCATCACCATCACCATCATCAACATCAGCTCCTGCTTTTTGGATTCTTGTTACACATCATAACTTAAGAGTTGTTTATGCTTTTAAGAATCAGACACGTGCATCGCACACACTTTTGTTTAGAGTGCGTGCAAATGTTTTTGTGGTCACAAGCAGCCATTAGGAGGTGTATTACAATTTACGAGTGGCATTGGAGTATGCAATTGCAGCTGCAGTCTCTTATTTTGTGGGCGGGCAGTCAAAGTAATAGTAGGAATATGGCCACAACAGAACAAAACATTTCTCAGGTGTATATACATTTATATTTATAATTCATTTTGTAATTTGTTTATAATTAGCAATAGCTTCGGGCATTACGTTCTCTTATATGCCACATAAATCGATTTCAAATTTTTTGTTTATGGTATGTGAGTAAAAAATTGTTTACAGCCTTTAATTCGCAACGAGTTTGGCTGCCCTAATCAAAAATAAATGCTAATTTTGAAATAAATTAACAGCTTCGACTGTTAAAAAGAAATGTGGTTTTTACAAGACCTTTTAACGACTCATTATTTAATAATAAAAATAGGTTTAATTTTGTTTCACTGCAATATCTTATATAATTACTCTGAAATATAATTTTTGTTTATAATAAACAGTGCTGATGTTATCAAATAACATAAATATCTTTCGTTCCACGCTTCGCAGATTGTGATTCGCAATTAGTTCTAGTGCGATGCTGCTTACCTCACTCGAAGTGCGTTTATCTGCAATTTGGCATCGCTCAATGCTATATCTATTATATATTTATTTTTTTTTTTTGTCAATTTGTTAGCTATTTTACAACATTGATTGCACTTTGTTGCCAGCTTTGTTGATATAAATCATTGTTTGATTATAATCTACGAGCACGACGCTTTTCATTGTTTATTTTATGTGCGCCTGGCTGCCGCTCATTTAGCCAAATAAATATCTCGCATTATTGTAGCCGTTTTTGTTTGTTTTCTTTTATTTTGTTGCCTTTGGCTCGTTTGCAATTTGGTAATTCTAATTCGCAATTGGCCAAGTTCCCAAATTATTAATTAAACTTATTTTCGTCTAGCTAAAACAGCAAGCAATATCTTAAATAATTCGTCGACACGCCAACTGAAAAATGTTCTGTGTAATTTTGTTGCCGATTTTCATTTTGTCACCTCACCCCCCGCCCACAGCTGCTGGCATTGGGAGAGATTCGCTTTTCCTGGCCAGTTCAAAGAATGTGCAAGAGACAAACATACCAAAGGATTTGTGCATAATTTAAGAAATTTATATAAATTCGACAAAAATATTAGTATATAAATACATTTTGTGCACTTTTAATTGGACTGCTAAATTCATTTGAAATTAAATTAATTTACGTTTATAATTTAGTACATGCAAGTGTGTATTCAAAATATATATCTATATATATATATATAGCTATGCATATACATTTTAAATCGCATATAATATTTTGTTTCTTATATTTTCTGGGGCTTCAGTTCAGTTCTCAAGTTCTCCCCTCTATAACTATGTAACAGGTGTGAAGTGTTCAGAAGCGTAACAAACAACAATAACAACAATATTTAAATGTGTTAATGAGTTAATTCACACTAGCATCTACAGTTTATTTACTATTTAGTATCGATTGATTTATGTACTAAATACTTGTACTAAACTGATTGAACGCTTAGCCCACATTATCAAATGGCCAAATAGTTTTTTTATTGCTGTAAACTCTGATCTGTTCGGGTTGAAAGAACTAATAAAAACTATTTGTGAGTTGCAGAACCATGAAGAATGTAAAAAACAAAACAAAATAAATAAATACGTACAGAAAAATTGAGCAATAAATAAAGCCCACGCAACAATTTGATCGTCTAGAGCTTTTTTCGCTGTTCGCAGTATTTATATATATATAATTTTCTGATCCCACATGACGTAGAGCATATAAATTCACACAGCCCCGATTCTATATTTAGCGCTAAGATGCGAGCATACCGTACAAAATTCAAGAATTCTTGGCAATATAGTAAAACAAGAAATAAGTGCCAAACAATTTTACCTTCTTGAACAGAATCATGCTCAAGAATGCCTTTGATGAAACTATGAGATGTGCTGCAGGAAGATTGAACACAGCCGAATAGAATAGTTTCCATATCATAATTAAGTTGAATGAAACCCGACGGAAATAGTGTACCATGTAATTTAACATCATTCAGTATATTTTACTTGGAGTCTCTAGAGCTAAGATTCCCTGAGATCAATGAGATAGTTGCTGATTCCTATATAAGATTAAATCACGTCAATTAGTTATATGTCAATAACTGTATACTCAAGAATCTTTCAAGCATCTGCACAGCGTAAACATCTTAAATTTTTTTTTTCGATGTTTACAGGGTATAGCCTGGTAAAGCAGCCATTAGAGTGAAAGTGTGTACACACCAGGTGATCGAAATTCTGCTGAAAGGTAAACAGCAACTGGTAAACAAGAATTATTCAAAAAGCCCCGAAGCAAGATAGCTGGCAAAGGAAGAATTCTTGCCCAGACTACGGCAAATAATGCAACAGTCCCCCAAAAAGAAAAACCAAAGAGTAGGGAACTATAAAAACAAAAAACAGTCATCGCCATTGACCTTAGCGCACTCGAGACGATGACGCACTCGGCAATGGGCCCAAAACTGAGGATGAAGAAGACGACGTCATTTGCATAATGGAAATGAGTAAAGTCCATAAAACTGAGCAACAACAAATTGTTAGTTTGGTTGTTGTTGTTGTTGCTTTGGAACGTGTCCAAGTTCTTCTTCTTGCTTCACATACGTTAATTCACAAGTTTTTGTTTTTGCCGGTAATAATATTGGCAACAACGTTGAAAAGAGACGGCTAGCTAGATCGTAGACTTAAGGCCAAGCTGCTTTATAAGCCACAGCTTTCATGCCGTTTAGCCGGTTTACACAGTTCAATAAACCAAAGTTAAACGATTGTGATTTATTTATTTTGTTTTTGTTGCCGGTTTTTAATTGCTTAAAGCCAAAAGAAATTTTGACGCGCTTTGCTTTTAACTTTTGTTTTCATGGGTTCTGCGAAATCTTCTCCAAATATTGTGCATATATGGTAAGTGGCACAACACAAATTAAGAGTAAATATTTGTGCTGAAGAGGATTTCTTAAATACACTTCAATACAGAGTATTTTCGCTTTTAAATGAAATGTGTAACAAATGTGAAACAATATATGAAATATAGTTTATGTTTTTCTTTTTATATAATTTATTCACCAAAGAGAAAAGTAATTTTAGTGTTACATATTTCATTGATCATCTGTCAATTTCTAGAGAAATTTTTGTTAAATAATGTTTTATAATTTATTATCGCATTTTGTAAAAAAAATAAGTCTATATTATTAGAGCATCTACAGCACCTCACGTAAAAATCGTTTGTCTTTTGTTTTCTTTTTTGTGGTTTTCACAAATTTCTGTTGTTTATCTTTCACTTTGGTGATCTTCTCTGCAATGTTGTGAGTTTCGCTCCGCGTGAAAGCCATAAAAGGCGAAGAAAAAATAACTTAAAACCGAAAAAGAGTTTCAACACGTTTGCCGCATCATTCAAAGGCGAAGAAGCTACAAATTGCGTGGCGAGAGATTGCAAAGGGGAATTATGGAAGCGTTGCATGCAGCTTATAAAACCACCAGGAAGCTTCAAACCGGTGGTACCTGCGTGTGTGTCTGTGTGTGTGTGTGTGCCTTGATGATGGATCTGTCGGTCAATGCACCAAAGCAAAAGACGTCTGCCACATTCGTGTCAGGGTTGGCTAAGCACGGCCAGAATTGGAGCAGCCAAGATCTTTCAGCGTGCACTCATTATTATTTGGCAGGACAGCCTAATAGCATAATTGCCGCAAACTGACTTTAATGGGCAGCAACTAACCGATGATAACTCGAGTAAGTGTTGCACCCTGCCCCTCATTGTCACCATATGGCACTTTAATCGATCTGATATCGTGAACGGGTCACGCCACGCTCACTCAAAGGCAAATCGTGTGCCAAACACATCGTTTAAAAACAACTTGACAGCCATTCCTTATCGCGGCTCTAGATAAACCTATTTAACAAATTGGCCAACAGCAGCGGAATTAGACAGGGAGACGCCCAGGTAAGCATTTATAGTTAGATTTCATACATAGAAGAGGTTTAGTAAAATAACTGAAGTTATAAGTGACATTTTGAATGATTTAAGCTGATGAATATCTATTGATATGTCGATTATGTATCATTCAACTGATATGTCGATATGTGAATTAGACGATTTCTCAATTAAAAATTATTAATATATTGCCTATTGTCTACGTCAGCATATCTTAATGATAAAGAAAACAAATCAATTTATTAAATAGATCAATTGCTTTATAATAACAATGTTCATTTCATGCAGATGACGTCCGACATTTTGATTTACAGTTTTCCATAAAAGTATTACAACACACAAAACAACATTAGCCCTTCCGGTGAAAAATAATAGCACTTGAACAAAAAATAACAAACCCCTTTTAAAGTGGCAATAAAGTGAACAATCTATATATAAGGTCAATGTTAAAGGCACGTTTGTACCCCTGCCAACTACAGGAACCCTTTATCGGTTATCAGGGGCATAGCTATTGTATGTATTCGTGTAATCAATGATCAGTTGCGTTCAGTTGTTTTCAAATTATTTGTATGTATAATCTGCTCGAGGCAAGCACTTAACATGGCAACAAACAAGCCGCAAGTGTGGCCACATTTGATAGAAAAATAAAACATTTAAGTGCTTCAAGTATTTTATGCACTTGACGGGAACATCATTTATATAGCTGCTATCAAAATACATTTTGGGACAATTGTCACAGCTGTGCAGCGTAATGGATTTATGATGCAGAATGGCATATATTGTATTATATTGTATAGAGAGAGGACGGACCACGACCACAATTTCCTCCCCTTTTACGACTAGATTTACGGGGCGTGTGATGCTTCAAATCAGATTAACATACAATACGCGTTATAGAAGTAAACGTATTCAATTTGAATTTGGGGTAGGCGGGAACGTGAGGTTGGCTTTCTGATTGCATCATTTTGTGTCCGAGTGCGAATGTACGTTGTTATCTGCGACGTTACGCTCCTTGAGTGCGATCCATTGTGTCGTCATCAGTCATAAATGTAGCTAACATATTAGTGCTGCTTAGCGGGTGTCCATGGTACGGGTAGCACTTAAACGATTTGTGTGTTATTGCACTAAACTGCCGGCAGTTATGTTGACCCGAACCTGGTCCAGCTGTGCTCACTGACATCATGGCAATAATAACAATAACTATAACGTTAGCATTAGCATTAAGTTAAACCATAACCATAGCCATAATCGTAGCAACCGCAAACAGTCGCAGCTGTGCAGCGGCACATTTCATCACAATTTAATTAAGATTCACTACATTTGATAGTGAGAGTAGCCATAGAGATGCCCAGAGCTGGTCAGCTGCAGCTTCCATTGTCTTTAGTTGATCAAAACGTTAAGACTTAACGAGCAGCTCTTCACTATGAAATGTCAGCTATAAAAAATATATATGTATATATATTGCTATCAAAATATATATATAATATTCACAGGGCTTTCAATTTTTAATTATTTTATTACGCATGAAACTTATTTTGCATTAAAAGAAATCTTTTTTTGTAATTAATCCGGAACTTTAGTTCCTTTTACAGACATTTATTTTATAACAACGCCCAACCTCGAAATTAATATTTTTTTCAGACTCAGATTCAGAAAAGAGTATTCAAAACAATTAAAGTTTTATACTTTGTGCATTGATCTTTTAACTGCATGTGAAATATATACTATATTTTCAATTCAGTTATTATAAAATGAATAATATTTACTGCTTGCTGGGACCAGCAATCCCGTGGCGAGATATAGGGAATGAATGTAACATATTTTTTATAGTTTCTCACGTAACCAAGACGCAATCAATCAAAGCAAATTAAGACATATTGCAAAACTTGAAAAGGAAGAAAGAAACACTCGAGCTAAGTTCTCAGGCGTTTCCCAATTTGGTCTACCTTAATTATGTTCGCATCGCCTATCACAGTTTTTTTTTTCTTTCTTTACATTATTTCTTCTAGATCAATGAGCTCATCGCACACATAAATATAAATTGCTTAGAGCCAACTCAGCGAGAGAAATTGAAAGACCTCCTACAGCGATTCGAATACAGTTACCGCATAGGCGAACATATTGAAACAATTGAACATCGTATAAATTTTACTTTCTTTTAGAGCCCCTAGCAACGCGATACACAATCAAACGTTATAAAAATAAACCAAACAACAACTGCGACGATATAATAGGGATTTCTTGGGGATTTATAGAGGCGGAAATCAATAGATACAAGGCACATTATGAACGGAACGAAGCCAAACGGAATGGCAAAGCAAAGCAAGCAATTGTTGCTGCTGGCAAAAACGAAAAGTAAAAGTCAAATAGAGCGCAACAAATGCAAAAAGTAGCCAGACAAGCGATAGACAACAACCACAACAGCAACAGCAGTTAACACAATAAAAAATATAGCTACAGTGTTACCACAACAACAACAACAACAACATAAAGTACATAAAGTAAACGTAAGGCCTGTAAACCGGCTACAGAAGTAATAAGAAGAAGAAGACGAAGTAAACATAAGCTCAATGAGGCAATTCTTTGGACGGGCCGACGTCTGGATGCCCTTGCTAAATTATTGCATTAACAATGACGCACAGAGCCTGCACAGAATCAATATATAATATATGTGCATATGTGTGTGCATGAATAAAAAGCAAGGCAAAATCGATCAAAAACATTATGAACGTTGTCCGACTCCTTAATACTCTAATTTAAATTATTGCTCAGTTTAGTGAAATACATATAAGCGCAAGTTTTACAATATTTTTATAAATAATATTCTTATACACATACTGGCGATTTTAGAATCGTCAAATTAATTTAAGCGCATTTTTAAAAACTTTGGCATATCTCAATCCTTCTTAAATACTTATTATTTATTATATTATATCAATTATCAATTGTTTTCATCAATAACATTAGGACTTTTACAAATGGCACATTTATTTTATTTTTAGAAAATCTATAAATCAGAATCGGATGATGTTAAGTTGTATAAAACCAATATACCCCCCTCCAGCGGTAATAACAGGGTACATAACACAGCTAGCTCGAGAACACGATGACATATACATACACACAGCAGATACACACATACACACACACACACACACACACACACACACACACAGAGCTGTTTAACACCTCGCTGCTGTGTTGTGATGTGAATTGGTTTCCCAATTGTTGTTGTTTACGCGACGCATAGATCCGCAGCTTAGTTATACGGATACATAAATTATATATTTATATAAAACATATACACGATAAATAATTCGCAAGTAACGTTCTCAAGGAACGCGCGCAGAAGGCCAACATTTCTTTAAATAAATATACAAAATAATACGTTAAGTGCATGCAACGCATATTTCACCTATAAACAGACTTTGACCCAGTTAATTGACTCAATTGAATTCCAGCTCTTTTGAAGTTTCCGAGCAGATAAGAGTATATAGTAGCTAGTAGGATTGTATTGCATTGGAGTCTGATAAAAGCGACAATTTATGAAAGTATAATAAATTTGACTGACTCATGGATATATCTTAATTTGCTACAATCAACTTTCACTCAGCTCAACATCGTCAAGCTCTTTGTTACTTTATGACTTTAACTTCCATTCTTTGTTCACTAAAACAACAACAGCCGTTGACAACAATGTCGTAATACCCTTTTGGAAGACAGTGTACCAAAAATAAACGACTCGCATTGGCCTATTGGAATTAGCAGCCTAGCTAAGAAACGGGCTTGTGAATGGACAAGCGGCAACTACAACAAACTGACACGTGAGAAACTACTTCATTCAAGAAACAAAACAAAAAAAAGAGAAAAACAACAATTGATTGTCTCAAGACTGTGCCACGGTAATAATAAAAAAAAAAAAAAAAACAAGCCAAAAAAAAAAAACAATTACAAAATCCAGTTCAACGCAGCAAATTATAGAATATAAGTTACCTCTTATATCGCTTAGTTCTATTTATTGCTGCATACAAAAAAGGTTAATATAAATACACCTATTTTAAGTTAGTTCTGTGGCATATCAACCAAATGCTCGATACTATAAAATTCAGAAATATATAAAATAATAGACTTGATGAAGAGCTAACATACACTATGAGGATTCGCATTAAAAACCTGTCTAAACAGTCTTTAAATTAATCATGACAATAAATATGCTACCGATATTATCGTGATTACTTTTATCAAATTTCTTCTACTGGTTTGACAATTTAATATTATCGATAACTTAACATTATTTATTCGATATGTAACAAAATTTTGAAAATTTTATATAGTAAAATCATACAAAAATATTTGTACAAGTATTCTCTTATTGACATACTGTAACCAATTGCTGACAACCAACCCCACTTTCAAGTTTCAATAAATAAGTAGATAAGCCTTTAAAATACGAAAACAAAAGCCGACTTTACGCTGCTGCCTCGTTACCATATAAATTGAGTTTAATAATAAGGGATTATCACCTCTTGAATGCCACCTGGCTGTCAATTATATAAGCGCTATACGCCCGCAGCGGCAACCTTTGTTATTGTACTTATCAAACAACCCTCGATTCAATTAGCAACAACAATAAACAACAAACAAACAAACTTCTTTCACCGGCTATTGGTCGGTTGCCCGTGCTGCTAATAGCAGCGTGGAAAATGAGTTGCAAAGGCGCCCAATGACAAGCGCAGGTAAATAAAAGAAAATTGCAAAATAATATTGTGTGAAAAGCCCGAAAACGTGTGCTCCGCAAACAAATAAACAAACAAACAGCAAATAGAAATGCGAAGAAATTGTGAAAGATAGCGGGGGCGGCTTACTACATTGTTGTTTGCTGGTTGCTTGCGTCGCTTTTGTTATCGAAGGTAAACAAAGCGCACAAATCGAATTGAAATTGGAACAAACTTTATAATAAAGTAATCGACCATTAAATAACAGCACGTGAGTATATGTGTGCGTGTGTGAATGTGCGTGTGTGTGGGTGCCAGAGTGTTCCAGACAGGCCTGAGAATGAAGTTGAATCTGTTTCAGTTCCTACCCTACGACTGGTCTAACAGAATCGTTCCAAGCGTCACGTACACCCGGGTTGCAAAACCTCCGTGTAAATAATATATGTACACTCAGAGAAAATGAGAATTATATCATTTTAAAAGGACTAAAGTGGAATACATTAGAATTTCTCTAACGATTTTATTTATCTTCCATTTTTGTTGTAGAATTCCCAGATTATTCAAATAACAAAAAATAAAGCATAACAAATATAAATAAGCAAACAAATTTTCAAGATTTATTGATATATTTAATTTTAGAACCTCTCGAATTAAACTACAGAAAACCATTAAGGAATATCGAGGAGATGATAACCATGACTTATGGTGTCCTTTAAACTAGCCATCCAAACTTAATTTAGACAAACAAAACTTCAAGCTTTTCTCTGAGTGTAGCATATGCGGAGTAGTTTCAATAATTCTTATGTGCGTGCACTGCTGAATCGGATTGGTATTAATGCTTTGGCGATTCGCTTTACGTTTCTGGTTCTGATTGTGCCACCTTATTGAAAAGCCTTACAAATTGCATTCAAAGAGCCAAAGAGCCTTCTCAACCTCCACGTCTAGCTCTCCTTCCACCTCTAGCTCTACCTCCACCTCTACCTCTATATGCCACTTAGCGCTCCTGTCAGGGGTTCCATATTATTTGATTTGTTCCATATTATTTTGTTTCCTGTTTCCTGGACATATTTTACAGTTCCTGGTTGTGAGCGGTCGAGCGTGCGCCACATTGTTTGTTTTATTGCTGCCGCCCGCTTTAATTGGCCACGCAAAACTTTTCGGCTAAAGGTGAAACACCAAATGCCTCGTCGAGTGGGTAGAGTGGGTCCGGGATGATTTCGGTGACTGTGCGCTGTGGTGCGAAGTTTCTCTCGCTGCTGGCAATTGATTAGCATTGCTAAGAGCACTGCAAGCGGCTGATGAGAGAGATTTCCAAGAAACAATTTGGAAATCAAATTAGAAAACGGTACTCGCTGAATAAAGACGCCTACGAATGGGGCTTTTCTCTGCAATACGAATCACAGCAGCTGTCCGAAAAGAAAGTCAAAGCACGATTCTGAATAAATATCGCACGAGTTTTGTGAACCCAAACAGTTGACTGTCTTTATATATTTCACGGCAATTATTGTCTGAAAGTTTTGTATACGTTTATGATACATTTGTTCTTAAGATAGTCTATTGTAACTATAAAAATTGTTTTCTCATTAGATTCCATTCACCACCAAATATTTTAGAAAAATATTTATCTAATTAATATTAATAATTGCATAAATGCATATTAATGAACTACATGACTATTCGATCTAATATTTGTACTCAATTTAATTATGTTAGATGAAAAATGTTTTATTCATTAAATACGTTAGTGATTTTATTAAGCAATTATTTACAACGTGCACAGCGCAATGTCAAATACAATTAACACACGAAGTAGCTAACCATTGATAAGCCTATAATTTAATATTTATATAATTTATATATACTTATATTCCGCGCTTATCTCTGTCAACATACTGTCTATCGAACAACTAACTGTATGTGTATGCAAAGCCCACAAGACATTTCACCACAGCAAATTTAAAAAAAAGAAGAAGAAACTGAATATGAACATTTTATAAATGAATATAAATAATGACAATAATGAATACATGTATTTATTTTTGAAAATTTAAGTATATATTTGGAAGCTCAGTAGAAATTACAAACAAAAAGTGTCACAATTCAGAGATAAGACAGCGCTTCGTCTTATCAAATAAATAAATATATGAAATATATACTTATAAATATATTATATATATATATATTTATATATATATTTATATATATAAATATATTTATAAATAAATTTAAAGTATATAAATTATACTGGCAAAATGTAAGCATGAAAAGAAGATTAGATAGCATACAAGCAAACTTTAGTTTAACTTTCCCAAACAACAGATTCTATTTTGCAATATTCCACATGATACACATACTATGTATGTATGTAGTTTTTCATTCTGATTGTTGTCATATCGATAAGCAATGACTTTGGTCTGGCAGGGCACATTTTTATTTTTGATTGGTTTTTACACGCAAGCTCATGCTTTATTAATTAGTTTACCCATAAATCCCCTAAGTTGTGTACATCGACTTATTATGTATTTATGCATATAATGATTATAAGGTAACTTGCTTTTTTTCTAGGTTTCGTGTTTTGATCACGCACCCATCTCTAGGCAAATAATACACACAGCGAATTGTTTACTAAAATATTTCATTTTTATTACTAAATTGGATTAGTTGATATCAGGTGTGTGTGTGTGTGTGGGGGATTGTCTGTATATGTGAGTGAGTGAGACGTGTGGAGGTCTGAAGATAACATTTAGTTACAAACTGCCAGCCTTTAATGGCTGATTCAAGGCATTCATTGCAGCCGGAATAAATTGTTTTGTTTTTGTTTATATGTGTTTTCATTTAATTCTTTTACTTTCGTAATTTTTCATTATCAGCAAAAACACAAACGAAGCATTGACAAATACAGAAAGAGGGCATTGAACAGCTTTTGATTGACTTCAATTATGTACACAAATAACACTGAATACAGGCGCATAAATGTATGTATATACATATATATGTGTGTGTATGTGTCTTTATGGCCTGTTGATACAGCTAACAGTATTGATAAGGCATTTAGTTAGATTGGATTTTCATCATTTGTTGCTTACTGTGAGTCAATAAGCTGACTAAAATATCTGATATCTGCTTGAGCAGATTTCACAATTTCTATAAAACAAATTAACGCATAGGCGTTATATAGATCCGGCACAATTAAGTTTTATTGCGGCCAGTTTAATTGCTATAACAATTAAAATGTTGCTCGCTTTTCAACGCTAATAAAATATTGCGTATGCTTCGCACGTATAAACGTTGCAATAAATTCAGCTTTTAATTTGTAACAAAACAAGACGATCGATGTGAAGTAGAGAAATAAAGAGAAGGAGAGAGAAATTGAGAGAGGGAGAGAGAGAAAGAGAGAGAGAGAGAGAGAGAGAGAGAGAGAGAGAGAGAGACCAAGAGCAAACTAGAATATGCAACAACTTTCTCATTGGTTAGACCCGCGCACATTCAAATCGCGCTTAATTATCGCCCTATGAGTAGGCCTAAATAAACAAGTGAATTAATGTAATAATTGCTTTTTTTATGGACCTCAGTTAATTTTATAATTGAGTTAAAAGTCAGGTAGGTTATTGTATCAGAACGATCGTCATCAAATGAAATCGTGATCCGTTTAATATTGTTTGTTTGTTAACATCAATTACCTCAAATTAAAATTCGAGTCTCGATTTTTGTTACCGTAAAAAAAAGTTACATAAAGCAACTCAAGTTCATACTCAAAGTTCAATTATTTCATAACAGTAATCAGTTATATTATATTTGTAATCTTCTAAAAAAAAAAAGATTATATAGTTCGATTCTAAAATAAAGTTAGCTTTGCTATATTAATATTTAAGTTGTATACCTAAACAAATCTAAGGTATTTATTGTTAATTTCGAAAATAAAATTATATTACAAAAAATATATATAAAATCATATTTGAAGCTTAATAAAATGTTTAAAAAAATGCATAAAATAAATATATAAATATATATATAAATAATATATTTATTCACGACTATATAATATAATCATTTACTAAATATAATTTATAACTTAAAACAAATTGTGCAATAAAATAAATAAATATATATAAATAATACATTGATTTACTACTAATATAATATAATCATTTACTAAATATAATTCAAATGTTTAAACATTAAAAAAATTGTGCAATTCATTGTCCAATCAAACGAGCATTGACTTTCCGGAGGCAAATAATGTAAATGTTTCGTTTTTACCAAATTTTTCCCGGTTACACATGCAACACACACATACACACACGAACACACACATACACACACGAACACACACATACACACACGAACACACACATACACACACGAACACACACATGTGTATGTGTACACGAACACACACATACACACACGAACACACACATACACACACGAACACACACACACACACGAACACACACTTGACTACTGCCAAGTAGCGCTGCATTAAAGATCAGCCCCTTTCACTTTACAAAATTCAATGATGTCTGCCTTGGAAATATCCATTAGTTTAACGTTGGGTGTACTGAAAATGCAAATGAATTTGTAACGTGTAATGGCACCACTCTCGAATGAACTTATTTCAATTATATATGTTGTATGTATGTATTTCGAGTATATAGGTCTGTGTGCAGTATGCGACTAATCATAAATAATGAAAATAATTACAAGCCAAATTGTATAACAAACCAAACGTGCGACTTAAGGTCAAATACTTTTTCATGCAACACCTTGAGCAGCGGCCACACACACAGACACACACACACACACACTGTGGGTCCAAATCATTTTAGCAATGCGGGTTTCAAAAACCGAGGCCAGGGGTTCTCCACTCTCTCTCTCTCTCTCTCTCACTCGAAGGAAACCGGTTATAGCCATGCCTGACGTAGAGACCACCGCGTTATTGGTAATGAGTATGAATAATTGTTGCCGCAACCAAAGCCCGATCTCAGCCTTAACATTACGTACAAACACATCTGTATATATATATAGGGGGTGCCAGATTGCTAAAAAAGAAAAATAAATGAAATGCAGCTAGTGGGAACTAAGGCCAGGTCACAGACGCATACGCATTCACAGTACAGTATAGCCTTCCTAACCCAGACACCGGCTCAGCCGGGCAGATAGATATTTTCGAAAAATTTACAATCTTTAATCTTAATAGACATAGTAAACGTCTAAACGTGCCTCAATCTTATATACTTTTTTTATTTATTTAGCCACAAATTGATTAAAAATCTTGAGTTCGCACTAGGCAGGCTCTACTATGGTTTTAATTGACCGGAAAGTAACGCTGGGTTGACTCCATTTGGCTTCCAAGTTCTTGTGGGGGCTGTTGTGCACAGTGGCACAGGCAAAGCTTAGCTTGAGCTATGCGTGTTTATGGCACACGTTTCTCAGGAAGAGGGCAGAGAGAGAGAGAGCAAAAGGGAATAGGGATAGAGTGAAAAGGGGCAGTAGGAATAGAAAAGAGGAGTGGGTTAGGGTGGTAAAAGGTGAACGGCTCGGCACGCGATGAGACTTTATTGCCGAGAATAACAAAGAGGCTAAAACAAAAATCAGGTGAAGCCCATAAGCAATAATAAAAGAAACAAGTCCAGTATGCTAGACATAAAAATACCCTGTATTCTTTTCATTTGATTATAAATAAATTAATTAAATATTCAAATGAATGCAAAATATTTGTTTTTAACAGTAAAACAGTTCATTATATAATTAAATCATTTTTAAATATAAAAAATTAAAATTAAATATAATTTCGTAATGCACCTTCAATATAACCATATCGATTTGGTTCTACCTCCACCATGCATTTACATTAAATATACAATGAAACATTTAAGCCTAGTATATACATTTTTGAGAGGTATACGTCTCACTTAAATTTGTAAACAAAAGGAAGTTAGAATTATAATATTATATTTTCATATAATTATATTTAATATTATACTTAATGGGGGTAATACTTGGAAGAAGGAAAATAAAACGAAAAACTATTTAATGATGTCTTAAACCAACATTTGCGTAGTGGTCTAATAAAAAACTTGTTCTTAATTTAAACTGTTAATGTGTTTTTTAACGGTAATTATTTTAAGCTGATTTAACCTTAATTGCATTGCAATTATGAATTATGAATTACGAAATATGATATCATTGTCATTCAATTAACGGCCACAAAGTCAACATCATTATCAACTCTTAGTACAAGAATGGCAGCAAACTAATGAAATGAAAGAGATGTTAATTGAATCTAAACGCGCACACACAACGAACGGTAAATGCAAAAGCGAAATGCGAAATACGAAATGCGAATAACAGCCACAACAAATAATGCTGGCTGGCAGAAATCCAAGAACGAAGAAAAAGGCACGTCAAAGGCAGTCAGTCAAATCCCTCATCCAGCCATGCATACATATGCATGTATGTACATATTACCTACACACATACACACATACATATATGTTCTTTGGTTCGTGCCGAGTCAGTCACAATGTGTGGCATATAAATCACATTAAAAATTAAACGGAGCAAAGAGAGCAAAAGAGCAGGCGACAGCACCACCAACAACAACAGACAAGAACGACAACATAAAGTTTTAGCTAAAGTATCAAAATGCAGTGCAAAACATTCACACACACAAACATACACATACACAGACTCACTAGCACACACGCATCCATAGACAATACATGACAGGCAAAAAGTCGCTTAAAGCAAAGCTTTTAAAACCTTGCCTCAGTTTAAATTGAGATGTGTGTTTTTTCTTTATTTCATTCTATGTACATTCCAATGCAATTGCATGCGCTTTAAGCTTGCAGCATATTGACCGCATATTAGCTATAATTATAGCAGACATAAGCGCCAATATATGATAAATAGGCCTCAGTTAAAATCGATCGATAAAATGAAGAATATACCACGCACTAATAGCATTATTTTTAATTCTAGCTAGATTTGGCGGCGAAACAGCTAAAATGACTGCACTGGTCAACTGCAGTGAGCATTTCTTGTGGCATATATGTAACCGTTATTAATCTAAAATGTATATGTAAATGGAGAAAGTCTTTTGTTGTTGACATTGTACTTACATTGAGCATCCAAATGATCATCTCCTCGCGCACAGTGTCCATGCTGCTCTGAGCGGCGCTGAGCGCATATTCCACGGGATTATCACTTTTGCGCAGTTGTTGTTGCTGTAGCTGTTGTGTTGTTTCTGTTATTGTTGTCTTGCGTCGGCGTTGAGTTTTTGCTGCCTGCTGTTTGACTGTCTCATCGCTGGCCTCGAACAGGCTGAACAATTCCATGTCCCCGCCTTTGCAACAACAGCGACACACGCGCGGCATTTCAAGCAGCTCTCCGCTGCCGGTGTCGACCGCGCTGCTCGCGTCCAATTTGTTAAATCCGCTATCTCCGACGACGCCGACGGCGACGTCGCGCACATCCTTAGCTGCATTCATTCGGTCAGCTGTGCCCATTCGGCTCCTGTTGCTGTTGCTGTTGCTACCGCGTCGCTTGTTGGCACTCATTTTGTTTGATTTGTTGTTATTGTTTTTGGTTCTTTCACTTTCGCGTTATCTACGCTGCTTTAAAAATTTATTAATTTATTTATTTTCTTTTCTTTTTTCTTCAACTTTGCTTTCCTTTTGCACTCTCTTTCACACGCACGCTTCACATTTACATCGAATAGCATGCGCTCTCTCTCTAGCTCGCTCGATAATTCACACTCACGATCGCTGCCTTTCTTTGCGGCCGCTGCTGCTGCTGCTGCTGCTGCTGCTGCTGATCTGCTGGCGTAACGCGCTTTCGTTTTGACCACGACAGAGAAAACCTAAAGCAGTTCGAGGGGGCAAAGATAAACAGACATTCATATATACTCGGTACAATAAAAAAAATTCTTCTGCGCTATGTGTGTGTGTGTGTGAGCTGGGACAAGTTTTGGTTAGTAGGCCAACGGCCGCAAGATTTGGGCGCGATCTCTTTTTTTATAGGCTCATTTCAAAAGAGAGAAAACATCGAGTACCGTTCACTTCTAGGACGGCTCAGTTGGAGCTAAAGAGACGGGGCCGCCCTTGCTGTCGTTCTAAATATAGTAAATTGTTCTCTTTATGGCAGCATCGCGTGCGTCCACAAAAGTCAAAAATATTCCAATTGGTCAATCGGAAAAGAGCAACGGAGAATAGCAATGCAAGGCACAAATGCAAACGGTAAATATTTAGAACGTTTTGTACACTTTTGAGGCTGCTTGCAACCAAATGCAAACAATTAGCACCAATACATGCCCCAAACCGTGGCTAATTGAAGTTAACCATCACACACACACACATACATGTGTATAAAACACACATGGGCGAGCAATTAAATTGAAATAAAAATATAAAAATAAACACAATCAACTGACACACACGACTGTAAAAACTCAGGAGGCAACTGAATTTTGATTTCTTTCTGGCGGCACACGAGCTTTATTTATTTTCTTATTATTGCGCGAGGCTTCTGCATTGACTCAACGGCACGAACTGCGCCCGGTGCGTGCTGCTTTCAAACTGAGAATAGTCCAAGTAGATCCCAACTCAAATGCTGCATGTTCGAATACAAATCTTACGCTCTCATGCGCTCGCTCACGCTCTCTCAAAATGACAGAGAGGGAGAGAGAGTGCGCATGTATTGCATGTGCGCGCGTGTATGTGTGTGTGCATGTAGAGCTCGCACCGACTGGGAGAGCAAGTGACCCGCACACTGCGCTATAAATTTCACTTGAAATGCCGATTGCAGCTGGATTCATTGAAAAATAACTGCAAATCACGCTAAAAAGGGACTACTGACAACTATGACAAGTCATATATATATATATATATTTGTTTTCTTTCTCCATCCCTTGCCTTTTTGGTGCCACTCAAACTGACAAAAAAAAACGTGATTACCGCTCTGTTTTTGTTTACCTCCGCTTTAGTATCGAAATTCGTGGTCTCTCGTTTATCTTGCCTAGCTCTTTGCTTGTCTGTACGCAGCACGAAAAATGGGGTTTGGTGAAAATATAGAAAAGAACTTAGCCACATACAGATTCGTGCGCGCGAATGGGCATGAGGCCACTACATAACGACACTCTTTCTTTTTCCTTCCGTTAATTACTTACACTTGTCATGAAGAAAAAAAAAAACAGTTTCCGACGCCACCGCCTCAGCGGCGGCGTTTACAACTTTGCTCCGATGCCACAATAACTGCTTAGTTGCCGTTGACTTGGCCCTCAATTGAATAAAAAATAGAATAAATAATACTGCACTGCAACAATCGTCTTATTTTCTTTTTTTTTTAGTTTAAATTGTTAAATTTATAGCGGTGGACGAAAAAGTATTAGGATATCGTTGTTAGTGTGACCGAACTCCAAGAAGTTAAAAAAACCATGTGTTTTATGACGAAATACCAAAACATTCAACAAATTAACATGTGTTTAATACTTGGCGTTGCCAGCTACACAAAATACATATAAAATACTTGTTTACAGTACTCGATTTATTAATTATCGTGTCGACTTTTGAAAATGTTCATTTAATTTAAAAACAAAATATATTAAAATCATTTAAATTAGTGTAAATAAATATAAAAGCTAACTTAGAAATTTAATTTTTGATAGGCATTTGGCATTTGCATTTATTAAGCGATCATTATTTATCGAATAACTGGTTACTGCGAAACTATCGATATATTCTCGAACGTTTTCGCTTGTTGAAAAATAATAAACGGGAAAATGTCCCAGCAAAATGCGAAACTAATCAATCAAAAGGAATATTTGAAGAAATATTTGTCCGGTGACAAGGAGAAGAAGAAGAAAAAGAAGGACAAGAAGCACAAAAAGTCAGCCCACTCCAAAGTGAAAATCATCGACGACGATGCCTACGACCCAAACGACGAGGAAATTGATGAGGAATTATTGCTGGGCGGCGAAGACGCGCCACAAATTGTGGGCGAATACATCGAGGAGAATCCCGACGCCATGCGCAGCAAGTGGCGCAACATTGCAGTTAAGGATGAGCACGAGGAAAACGGCATCAAGCAGGAGCCCGCGAATGGCAACGAGGAGGCGAGTTTGTGGGGTCGTAAGGCGTCCACAATGAAAATCAAACAGGAGCCGGAACCGGAGCAGGAGCAGCAGCCGCAGCTTCCCATCAAGATTAAGCTGGAGAAGCGCAGCAGCAGCCGCGAGTTGAGCCCGACAACAGTCGACAGAAACCGCTCCGACCTTGGCAGGGATCAGAGCCCAGCCAGACGTCGACCTGAGACGGCTGCATCTCCCAACAGAAGGAGAAGGCGAAGTGATGAACAGAAGCCACTCAAACGAGAGCGTCACGTGGACCAATCGCCACCCAGGAGGAGAAGAGATGATGATCAAAGTCCACCAAGGAAGCGAAGAGATGATGATGACCAGAGCCCACCCAGGAGGAGAAGAGATGATGATCAGAGCCCGCCCAGGAGGAGAAGAGATGATGATCAAAGTCCACCCAGGAGGAGAAGAGATAATGATCAGAGCCCACCAAGGAGGAGAAGAGATAATGATCAGAGCCCACCAAGGAGGAGAAGAGATGATGATCAGAGCCCGCCCAGGAGGAGAAGAGACGATGACGACCAGAGCCCACCCAGGAAACGAAGAGATGATGATCAAAGCCCGCCCAGGAGGAGAAGAGATGATGATCAAAGCCCGCCCAGGAGGAGAAAAGATGATGATGACCAGAGCCCACCCAGGAAGAGAAGAGTTGCAGATCAAAGCCCGCCCAGGAGACGAAAGGATGCAGATCAAAGCCCGCCCAGAAGACGAAAGGATGCAGATCAAAGCCCGCCCAGGAGACGAAAGGATGCAGATCAAAGCCCACCCAGAAGAAAGCGAAGGGATTCCGATCAATCGCCGCCCAGAAGGAGAAGGAACTCAGATCAAAGTCCGCCCAGGCGACGTCAATCGAGCAGCAGAGATCGCAGTCGAACGTCGCCAGTCAGAGTCAAGAAGGAGGAACGCAAGAGCCGCTGGGCCAAGGAGGAGCCCACTCGGACGCCATCGCCGCCGCCAACGCACAAGCCGAAGACTCAAACCCAGATGCGAACGCTGGATGGCAAGAAGGCGGGCCTCCAAGACGCGCAATCCTTGAAGAGCGAGACGGATGAGCGCAGGCGCGAGGAGAGACGCCTGTTCGATCAAATGTCGAGCGAGGTGTCTGGACGGGATGCGGAGGTGCAGATGCGCAGCACAGGTCGACGTGGCAGACGCGCGCGCGATGCGGCTGCCGAGGATCCAGCGGAGCGCCAGCGCAAGGAGGAGCACGAGCAGAAGAAGAAGCAGCTCTACGACCGCTGGGGCAAGGGACTCAAGCAGCTGGAGGATCAGAAGGCGCGGCACGCGGAGATGATGCACGAGGCGTCAAAGCCTGTCGCTCGTTATGCCAACGATGAGGACTTGGAGCGGCATCTGCGCGAACAGGAGCATGCGGACGATCCCATGCTGGAGTACATGCGGCAGAAGCGCAAGAAGCACGAACAGCAATCGAATAAGCCCGTCCTGCCCGTCTACGAGGGCAGCTATCCGGAGAACCGGTATGGCATACGGCCGGGCTATCGCTGGGATGGCGTGAATCGGTCCAATGGGTATGAGCAGCGCTGGTTCGACAAGCTGAATGAACGGCGCGCGGCTCAGGACGAAGCCTACAAGTACAGCGTCGAGGATATGTAAATTAATCTTGCATTTATTTTAATAAATTGATATTTGTGTACACAAAATACTCTGTTATCGATAACTTTTCATATTTGTGTAGAGCTGCGCACACTTGCAATTGCAGCGCTGCACTGTTACAATTTCTGCTTGCAATAGCTGCATCAATTAATTATGTTGAGCTACAATTCCAATATTTTTAATTATTTTTCAGAATAAGAAAATAATCCACTCAATAGTTTTGTATGTTTAAAAAGTGGCGCTTTTTTACGTAGCTTTACAACACTAGTTCTGTGCGCGCGCGCCAACATGCAACCCTGTGTGTAGAATATCAAAGCAAAAGCGAATGGTAAAATAGTTAAATAGTCTTCAACAACACCTGCGTGCTGTATTGTGATTGCCCAACAAATTCTTGGAAAACGAAATCTGTATAGTTGACTATAAATTTGTGTGTATTCCACGCAAAATTCCAAGATCTCTCCAAACGGCAGCTGGGTAAGCACTCTATTTATTTTGATAATAAATATAGTGTATATGAATTATTGTATACATATATTAGATATGTAAAATACTTTGTGTTTGGAACAAAGAACAAAGCATAACGTAATTTGGTGTCAAAACAAGAGTGTGTGTGTGTCTGGTTATGTGCCCCGCCCCCGCTAATTAGCATTTTATGCTTGCCATTAAACGACAAACTAAAAGGAAGCACACAAAAAAAAGTGCTTGGAAAACGTGTTGTTGCTTGCATTTTTTTTTTAACACAAGCGACTGGTTGCATTGTGTTATTTGTTGTCGCTGCGCTGTGTGAGTGTGTGTGTGTGTGTGTGTGTGTGTTGGCTTCTGCTGCTTCAATTGCAACCTTCACCATGGCAACCACTCGGTCAGTCAGCCGTTGTAAACCTGTTATTTGTTGTTGCTCTAGCTGCTGTTTATTGTGATTTGCTGTTGTTGCTTGCTACACATTTTAATGGTCGCGCAAATTGGCGCGAAACTTTGCCAGCTGCAAAATGTGTGCCAAATGTTGTAGCTTGTATGCTGCATGCCACACTTATACATGCAGATGCATGTGTATGTTTGCTCTCTCTCTCTCTCTCTCTCTCGGACGGACTCTATCTCAGTCTATGTGTCTTGCCCTCTGCTTGACACACTTCCGCAGATGGCATTCATTCAAGACACTGGGCCCACCCTCCTACAACTTAATGACTTCGCGCGTGCGAGCGAGATGCATGATTTTTGTACTTATTTGCATATTCTTGATCTTCGCCTTGCGCAGTAAAGAGAGCGAATTAACGAGCATTGACTCTCTGAGCGACATATCCGCTAGACTTTAGTTAATTGCTCTTCGTTGTTGTCTGGTTAACAAAGAGAAAGAGCCGAAATTTCGCTCATTATCTTAAGTTGTGGGGCTGCATTCTAGCAAAACAAGAGAAAACTCTGTATAAAGAAGATTTTCTATAGAAATATTTACTTTAAATAAATTTTCTTATAGCAAAATAAGTTTAGTATGAAGTTTTCTTATGTCAGCTATTCAAATATTTTTAGTTACTTTTATTTAAATTTTCAATTAGGAGACTTTTCTTTAGCTCAATTATTATAACCATTTGCCTTTAGTTTAAATTTAGATCAATCTTTAAATATTTAAACATTTAGTATTAATCATACATACATAGAAATATTTATATATTTATTTAATGATAATTATATTTGCACATACTTATATTAAATCTTTAAATCTTATCTTTTATAAAAGATTTGTCTCTGCATTTGCCGAGCTTTTGTTGTACATCTTATCTGGCATAGAAATTTCCGCAGACATTCACTACTCAAATAATGGGGCATAAATAAAAAAGTTTCGCGTCTATTTACTTTTTACCTAATATCTTCTATCCTGACAGGAAGCTTTTAACTGTACACACATTTATATTGTATAATGATCGCCATTTTGTAAAAGCTCCGATCCAAAAAGCGAGCTGTTGCTGCCTCCACAACGCAGGTCCAATCATCCCCCAGCATCCAAGTGTGATTGTATGTATGTGTGTGTGTGTGTGTGTAATTGTGATTTACTCATTCATGTTATGGTTCGCTAACCGTGCACCCTTGCCTCCCCTCCGAGTGAAGCTTAACCTGAACCGCAACCCTTGTCCTTCGGTACTTCGACTTCAATGTCTTGGCTTCGCTTCACGTTTTCAGGGTGCTTCCAAGGACCCAGTGACATTGTAATGGCTTAGAAATTTACACGCATCTCACGCTGTGCCGCATGCGTGTGTGTGACTGTGCAGCCCTTACATGACTGTTCGCCTTGAGGGGTTGATTTGCTTTTGGCAATGAGTGTAAATATGCTGTGCGGCCTTCCATTCAAGACGGTCTGAGTTTTTTTTAAAGCGTTTTTTAATTCCTTTACATGCCTACAAGTACAGCAAGTTATTCAAGCGCCTTTTGTTCCACGTAGTTTGTTGAATAGAATTCTCGTTTCGTTTACCACGTGCTTCCAAATGACGCATACGAGGGGTTGATCGTGAGGGAATTCAATTGGATTCGAAGTTACGTACGAGAAATCTTCCAGTTCCAGTTCCAATAAGCTTTGCTTATCAAAAGAGAAAAGGTTTCCTTGATAAAAAATCTATTTCTGCTTCTATATTAATAAATCCTGTTTTGTATCAACATATAAGTCCCCTATCTGTATAGCTTAACTTAGTTATCGAATACTCCCTGCTAGGCTTAGCTAAAATTTGGAAAACAAAGGAATTTTCCTAATTTCCATTGGCTGCCCATCTGGCTGTGAACAATAGCATTAGGTAAAAGCGCCCCTGGTGCCAGACTACTTTCATGTGGTTCCTTTTTCTAATTTAAGAAAAACATAAGGTATTTCTTTCGTCTTTTTTTTTTTGGAACCAGTTCTGCTAATTTGTGCACACGTGCAAAACTCAGCGTCTGTAACTGGACGAAAACAAAAGGTCCTGCAAACAAAAGGATCCAGCTGGAACCGGTTGCCTGGGGGCAGGAAGTGTTAGGTTCAAAATGCCGCCAGCTACTGACACTGCAAATTAATGTTAATTTTTGGGTAGCAATTGATCAAAAAAGTTATATAATTATATATGTGGAAAAACTTTCTTTTTGTTTTCTAAGAAAAGTTTGGCTTCATTTATCTTCAACTTAATTGGAAGTTTGTTAGAGGTTTTGAAAAGTGTTGGAAGAGTTGAGTTCAAGTGGCTCCTAGATGATTGCCTAGAATGTTAAGCTGTGTTAAAGTTCAGGCCGGTCAAAGTTCAGCTGGAACTGGTTTTAAATTCCATAGAGCTTTAGAAAAGTTAAGATGGTTTATTTTGAAATATATAAATGTATATTAATTATGTACATGATTTTCATATTTTATTCTATATTTTCTCTTGACTAGTCGAGTTCTAGTTCTGTTGTTGTTCTTGTTGTTCTGTTGTTAGATAAAGCTCAGCTGGATCTAGTTCTTATTCTGAACTATGGAGAATATATAAGTTGTTTTGAAAGTTCGACTTCGATCTATTTTGCAAATATAAATTCCAATATTACTTAAATTTTAGGTTTTGTGCTATTAACATTAGAATTTCTTAAACTGACAAAACTGACTGAGTCGAATGCAATTTCGAACCTCTTCGATTTGCCTTGACTCTTTAACAATGGGAGGGTTACGAATTGTTCGCCGTATTTATGACTTTTAATCGAAATTATGTATGCACCGTAAAATCGATTGAAGGACCTCTTTCAATTCAATTGAAAACAGTTTATAAATCATCGACGTCATTTGCAACTCTCGAGAATGGAGGAAATTGACTTAAAGAACTCTCTCTCTCTTCTCTCTGTGGGTTTGCCGCATCCAATTCCCGTCTGGGTTGGCCTGTTAGCCACCCTTAGGGGATTTTCCTTATGGCAAATCCATTTCAATTATTATGAAAATTTGTTATTTACATTTCTATTGAAATGAATTGCTCGGGGAGGGAGTCTTTTTAGGGAAAAGCGCACCTAAATCCTGCACACATATTCACGTAAATCGCTTGAACGTGAAAAATTGGAAAAACATAAAACATAAAAGTAACATAAAACTATAGCCGAAATAGGGTTGACTCAACTTTTGATTGTCTTTGCCATTGTGTCTGAAACTTGGGAGATCCTCATCAGCTCGCTTTAAGTTTCTTTTTCTCTCTCTGTCTCGCCGACAGTGGGACAAAAGTTAATGTTTTTATATGTGAAGCGCTTTTGTTCAGCTGAACTGGAACTCGAACTCGAATTGGCATAAAGCATTCGAGGTACAATCATAATAGTAATCCCAGTTCTTAAAGATGCCTTGCCCCGAATGTATCTAGGGCAACGGGTTGTCTTGTTAACCATTGTTCGCAGAACCTCTGCTCAGTGAGACTTAAACGCTAGAGAACAATTGTCCTCCAGCTTACACACACGTGCACACACACAAACACACATCGTTCAATAGTCTGCGAGGGGTAGAAAGCTAGCATGAAGATGCTTCATTAATTTCTAGGAATCCAATTTAATGTCCAGTCATGTGATATCATGTGAATTGGGGAGTCTCCCAAACCACTTATGGCTTAATATTGGCTACGAAAGACTTTATTAGATTTGTGCATTCTAATCGAATTCAGTCTTATTTATTTAATAGCAAAGTGTTTTTCTGAGCTGTCCCAGAAATAGAGCATCCTATATGCATTTTTAATACATATTTAGCAAAATTTATAATACCATATAATTTCTCCATACTCATAATAGACTAATAGCAAACTTTTCGAAAGTATTCAGACTTGTTGAATCCGAATCTGAAAAATCAATAGAATCCGAAGATTCTAACCTAAGCATCAACATATTTAATTATTCGTCTAACAAAACATAGAAATTTCCACTAACTATAGTATTAAGATAGAGCTATGAACTTTCACACAGAAACACAGATCAGTTGGAGCTTTGGAGTGTCCCAGAAATATATCATATACTACATAACATACATAGTTATAATTTATATAGTTAATCAGGTAGATCCTACTAGTTTATGGTCTTATCTATTACCCATCCCATACCATGTCTTACTCCCTCTATTCATTGTCAACTGCGCTTAGCCGAGAAGCGAAGCACTAAAAGAAATTGGCAAGTTTTACTGTACTTTGGTGTGGTCTATGGACTGCTTCTATATAACTCCAGTAAACGTGAGTAATAAATTTTGCAGTTATAAAAAAAAGGAGTCCTGTTGTCAAGCACACGCGATTACTCACTCGCTCACACTCAGTGGACTTTACGCCGGGAAGTTTATCCGCCGGCGCTTTCCACCCCGCGACGTTTGCTGGTGAAACACGTTGGTTAAATCGACTCAAAACAGAAGAATCAAATCAAAACGTGGCATTCGGGTGCTCTCGACTTCATAATACTTGTCCAAAATCCAAGAAGAGATAAAAATGTTAAAAATCCATTATTTTCTGCTTTTGAATTCGAATCGCTTATCGTACTTTATTAAAAATATAAAGTCTTTCGTCATATCAGCTCCACGTAAAACTAATATACTCGTTTCGGGAGCGGGTATAAAAAGGCCTAAAGTCTTGGCAATGCCATTGAAGAATATTAGAAGGCAAGCATTCAACAGCCTTTTTGGGGTTAGTTTGTGTTCCTCTAGAGATTTTCCCTTTGTTGACATACCCTAACTAGAAAGAGTATTTCAAATACGTAACTATCTGTGTAACGCCAAAAAAATGATTATTTATATAATACAAATATCATAAATATATGAACCTAAATCTTTGTATATAAAAATATTTACTAATATAATTTCTGAACTAAAGAAGTTGAATGATTTAAATATATTTTTAAAAAACTCAATTTACTTTCAAAAAAAATTAAAATATGCTAACAACTTTTGTATATTTTAAATAAATAATATATACATATTGATAATATTCGATATTGAAATCAAAGTACATTATCCCCTAGTGCTCCTAGTAAAAAATCTTTTTTCTATATTTTTATTAAACTTTTTCATCTCGTTTTAAAATATTACACATTATTTCAAGACAGTTCAGCTTAGCTCAGTAATATACCTTCATAAAGAATGAGATATATTTTATATATATTTTTTTATTATATTGTATTATATATTATATATTATATACAATATATTTAATGCATCTCTTATTTATCCTAAGAGTATTTATATTTCGTTATCTTGGCCAGATTCGTTCAAGTTTTCTTCTATTATCTTCGCGTCTTTTGCCAGGATATGCCAGGATACACATATTAGAAAAATTTTCTTCTGCTCTCCGCTAGCTGGTGGTGGTGTTCCTGCTGCTGCTCTTGCTGTTTAGCTGTGGTGGTGGCTGCGAGTTCCAAGCCGCCCCGCCACCGCCAACAAATCTAACAGGAGAGTCGCATCCAGTCTCTTTCTCTCTCTCTCCCTCACCCTGTCCCTTTCTCTCTCTCACGCGTGCTCTGTGTGTCTCTCTCTATTTGGGTTTTTGGGCATTCCATCGGTACACACTGACACAGTTATCGAGTGCAATTCGGACAGGTCGGTTGTGTCTACTCCCGGTGCGCGTCGCGTAATTTCGTAGTTCGTATTTCGTCTTTCGTATTCGGGGCTCCACTCTTTAA
Source organism: Drosophila meridiana (assembly GCA_035045185.1). Lineage (NCBI taxonomy): Eukaryota > Metazoa > Arthropoda > Insecta > Diptera > Drosophilidae > Drosophila > Drosophila meridiana. Next base: position 15,419,000 of record JAWNPF010000055.1, on the reverse strand, counting down.
TCCGTCAATTGTTGTTTGTTAAATCCTTTAGCTAGTTATTTTGTGCATCTTTTAAATCTGTAGATCGTAACTCACTCGCTTGACTCATCCTTGTATCTATATTTCGCTTCGTTTGCTCTGTGAAATCTTTTGTTGTATTTATTTTCGGGTAAGTTAAAGCGTGTAAAATTCCTTGATCTCTGGAACTTAACAGTCTAAGTGCCGTACATTAATTACTTGTCAGATCATGAACTTGTCTATATATATCTCTGTATATAGACATAGACCGCTCCTCTGTGCTTTGTTGCAAGTGCAGACACACTGTGAGCGATACATTTTATGTCTTTTATATGCACATGCAGTTTCTCTTTGTGTCTCGCCTTGGATTTGTTATATTTCAACAACTTCCGCATTGTCAAACATATAGAAAACATATAGACGACGACCGCCGCTGTTGCTGCCACCAATGTCGGCAAGTCCGTAAGTCGTCTGCCATCAATGAACCGAGACCCACACAAGTTTTTCAGTACAAATATCGCAATTGAATGCATATATACGTACGTACATTATATTGCTATTAAGCACGCTACAAGTCAAGACACGACTATCATATACCCGTACTATTATTAAATAGATATGTACTCAAGTAGACTTTATCTATTATTATTTAAGGAATTGATGTGATATTAAATAATTATAATAAAATATAGAAAAATATTTAAGAAATATTAAAATTTGTATATTGAATCAATCAGTTTTCATGTAATCTGCTCAAGTCTTATATACCCTATTCCAAATGCTTTTGGTGCGAGTATGCGCAAATGAATATTATTGTTTTTACAGTTTCCAGAGACTCTAACATTTTATTTTAAATTTTACATATTTCACTCATGCATATATAATATATATTTCTTTGTTCATTTTTCATGTTCTTATGTAGTTGTGTTCTTCTTGCGAAACTACTTGAAAATGATATTATTGTGGTAGCTGGCTACTGAAAAAGGTGAGTGTTTATCATGTATGAAAGCCTATATAGATTATAATACAAAAAGAAGTGCTAAGATCTTTATTTTGATTTGCTAATGCCACTTGAATGGTTGATAGAAGTTTTCTTTTTTTGTGAGTCGTTGACACTCTTATCTGAACGTATTGCTTATCTTAAAAACAATTGAATTGAATTGAAAAAAAAAACTTTTTAGAATAATATTTTACTACAAATCTAGAACAGAAATGAAATTAGATAATAAATTGAATTCTATATAGAAGTTGAAATAATGAAATAATGCTAGATAAGCAAGTCAATATATGTATGCATATATATATATACATATGTTGTCATTTAATTAAAGCTCCTCTCTTTGCGCTTCTCAAAATCATGTTAGTAATATAATTTTCCCAAATATTTGCTGTTCTCGTTAATTATAGCTATGTCATATTCTAAAATCAAATCACCTGCCAAAATTCTTTCATATAATATGCTAAAATTTCCTTGAATGATTCAAATTGGACTTTATGTAGTAGCTAAAATTATATGTTGTGACGTACGCAAACGATAATATATCTAATATATATGTAACTGTCTCAGCTAACGATAAAGCAACTGCCCCTAGGCAAAAACAAAAACAAAAACAAACAGAAAACAGAGAGAGAAAAAACACTCTGAAGCTTCAATTGGCCCTGAACTTGACTTAAGCACTGTGGAAAAGTCAATGGCTCTACGTTTTGGCCTATACGTCTATACTATATGGTAAAATGCTTAGTTGCTCAAATTGTTATTGTGTTGTTTTGTGTTATTTTTTTATCGGAGATATATAATTTGTGCGCTGCTCAAAAGAGGCCAATGAACGTTAAGCGCACGAATCAGCACAAAAAGCGAAATAGGCAAAATTAATATTAAATAAAAAAATAATAATATAATCGAAAAAAGTTGTTTATTTGTGGAAATCGCTGAGTGGCTTCAATCACATGCGAAATGCATGTCAGTTCGTTCATTTAACTGAAAACCTAAGATTAAAATGAAAATCGAATGCAATTTAGTATTTGAAAATATTTTGTTTTTATAATTTTTAAGATAAAATTTCAACAATTTTTGGTTTATATAAATTTTGTTAATTTAATTTAATTTATTTTTTGTTTTTTGCCTTTGTCTGATATAAATTTGAAATTTTTTTGTTTATTGAATTTGTACTTTGATCTCGCACTTGTCTAACGACTTTTATAATCCGACTAGCTCGGAACTTCCTTATGGATAGCATGCTGTGTGCCTCTGAGAGACGCGATGCATGCTATTTCTTTTTCAATTGAATATAAGCTCCTTAACAATATTATCCAGCTTTACGAAAATTCTCTGGAAAATGCAAGCTCGTGCAAAGTATCGCTTGTGAAAACTGTCACCCTCTTAAGCAGTCCACCCACACGCAGTGTCAACCCCAACACCCTACGGCTCGCCCCTTGTTTCCTCTTTTGTTGTTGCGAATTTTCATTTAATAAACATAAACAAATCGATACGCGTCACAACAACGCCAACAATGTCTGCCTCTTGCCCAGCACAGGCGATATGGTCTATAGATACATGTGTATACGTCTATAATACTATATAAGTATGTACACTTTTGCCGGCTGCTGTTGAGCCCCCGCCCCATATTGAGGGTTGTTGTGGAGATTTTCTTTTTTTGTTTTTTGCTGCCATGTTGAAAATTACGACGCAGAATTTCATTTCAAATCCTTAAACAAGCTCTGGACAGTCGCACTCTCTCTCTCTCTCATCTTGCCATCTCGTTCTCTCACTGCTGGTTTCTCTCTTTCACTGACATGCGCTCGCATAATACAGCCCACGCTCTCCTGAAAATCCCCCAGTGGTGAACGCAACGCCCACTCCCTTTCTCCCCATGTCCTTGAGAACTTTGGCGAGAATTCGGTTGTATTTTTTGTTGTGCTTCTGCACATTCATAACAAAAACAAGTCTGAAAATTTAAAGCTGCGCACACCGACAACTCGAATACCCTTAACATAAAGCTATCATATGGAGTGAGAATACTTAATTCAGTTCCTATTCAAATATTTGCCAATTTCTCTATAAGTAATAAGTGAAAATATATCATTTATGATTTTCTTTTTCATAGACCTTGTAAAGGTTTTACTGGCTGCTGGAACGAACAAGATATATAAACTTAGGCAATTCAATTCAGAAATCTTTTATAATACCTTAAAAAATATTTTTCTATCTGTTTAGATATTATAAGAAGTTACCTAACAACTCTTCCCGACTTTTTTAGTGTATTAATCTGATTACCGAAAGCACTTGAAGGACACTTTTCCTTTGAGCATACTCTAGCGTTAGATCTTCCTGGAAACTTTTAAAATTCTAATCTAATCTAAATCCTTTAGCCTTTCATTTAAAGACGTCGTATATGTGAGCTGAGTTAACTTAGTTTCTGGACTAAAGCAAAGTTTATCAAACTAATTTGCCCCACGTACGCTTTACAGTCACTGCATGGCCAGCTGGCGTTGCCAGACCGCTGAGCAGAACGTGATGGTTTTTTGTTAATTAAAATATATTTATGCTAGGGGTTGTCAAATGCTTTGCATTTAATTAAAAAGAACGCGCGCGCGGTAGCATAACGAATACACAAGTAGCGGGGCCGTAAAGCGAACGCCCAAGTCTTAGGGTCGGTGTTGACGGGGTGGCAGCACTGACAACGCCCACAAACTTCTCAAGGTCCCGACGCTTCGGACTGCCATGAACCCGACTACGACGTTGCCCGAAGCAAAAGTGAAAGTGCCGAGAGGACAGGAAGAGTGGGTCGCTAGAGAAGCGCATTATGAAGGAAAGGAGAATGGAATGGCAGAGAATAAATAAACCGGTGCCTGTCAGCCCTCACGCCCACGCAACCACGCCCACGCGACGTTAGTCGCGGCGTAGGCGTCTTTGGTAAATACTCACCGAAGGATACCGGCGCCCACGTCCTTGACAATCGTTTACCGCATAGCGGATCCTTGAAGTGGGCGTGTGAGCGTGGGTATGTGACTGTCTATGTGTCTGTTTGTGTGCGTGTGGTCTGGCATCCTTGTTATTTCTACTTAAATATAAACTGGAACGACTGTTCCTGAAGAGCGCTTCACTGGTTCGTGTTGTTGTTGTTGTTGTTGTCCTGTCGCCCCGCTTCCCGGGCTTGTACATATTTACTTCGCTCGCGAGCTGATTTTGTTTTCCTGTGTCGCAATTTGCCATTCAAGGACATGGTCGTGATTTTTTTCATTTGTTTTTTTTTTTTTTTCATTTTCTCTTGGATAAAATTTTCCATGATTCAATTGGATTGTCATTGAGTTGTCAACAACTCTTAATTATTCCCGATGGCTGAGTGCGTCGAGGAGCAGGATTATTTGAAAATGTTTTTATTATTGGATTTGTGTTTCGAGTGAATTGCAATTTGAGCTGAAGAAGCGCTTTAATTGGCTGATTCGAACTGCAAATAAGAGTTTATTTCACCAGCTTAAGTTATTATTATCAGTTTCTAGAATATGAGAGATAAATGAAGAGAAAAAATAGAAAGGAAGTTCTTATACATGTTTTTGTTCTTTTATAACATAAGCCAGGCGGCAACACTATAGAGCTAGAGAGATTTATAATAGAGCAATATTTCTAGAACCCAACTTATTTTGAAATTCATATTTCACGCTTTTAAAGGCATATTGCATCAGCTTTATGCTATAAAACCCTAATATGAGCGAATTGTGTCAAAAGGGAACATAAAAAATACATAAATGCTGATATTTGATTCATACATAAACATACATATGTATATACATATTTACATACACACATACATGTGTGAGTACAGAGTGAAAAACGTTATTAATGCGCGCATTCCTTTTGTTATTATTATTATTTTAATGTTCTTATTGCTTGCTATAAACAAACCATAAATTAAGACAGGGAGCGAAAAAACGCAACGTCAGCAGTGAAAAGCTGCCGAATGCAACGGTTCTTAAAGCGCGCGCAATTGCCGCTTTGCATTTGTTTTGTTTTCGAAATAAAAACGATGCTAATATTATATTGTTATTTCAACGCTCAACTAGTTTATTTTTGCGAAAATCAAAACACATATCAAAGCGCCAGACAATTTCATAACAAAAATTTGCATTATACAAAAAAATAAAAAGAAAGAAAAGAACAATAACAACAACAATGCGAATGCGCAGAAAATGAAAACAAGCCGCCTAACCCGAAGTAAACAACAAAAGTGACGTCAAAAAAAAAACGGGTGGGCAGCGGCAGCGCTATGGCAGAGCACAGACAGGCAAAGAGAGCAAGAAAGAGAGAGAGAGAGAGAGAGAGAGTGTGTGTGTACACCAGCACGAGCGGAAGCTTTATAAATGAATTTATTTATTAATCAAATGGGGAAAAAACATAAACAGCCAAAGCAAAGCGGACAACAAAAACAAAAATCCAAAACAACAACAAACGCAACAGACTGTACCCGCGCAGCTGCGCTGTCGCTTTCGCTGTTTAACTACTCTCCACTGTCGCACGCCCCCAGCACCGGCATAAAGAACATACATAAATGAAAAAGTGGAAGTGAAAGAAGCAACAGACGAAGAGATGTTGTTGTGCTGCTTGTAATTGTGTGGGTGAGCGACATGCGCGCTTATAAACACAAACACACGCCAGACGCACTCACGCTCATTCTCTCTCTCTTTCCGAATGCTGAGTGCTGCGCTCGCACAGCTGAACAATCAAAACAAAATCGTCGACGGTGCGAGCTTTTGCTTGCTTGGCTTGTTGTGTATTTGTCGCCGAGCTTTCAAAAGTTTTTATCAATCGGTCAAGAACGTTTGACGAGCGCGGACACGGAACGCAATACAACACAGTTAATGTGTGCATTTGTGTGTGTAGCAGCACAGAATACACACACACACACACACACAGAACTCGGTGCAGAGTGCGATAATCAAAATAAAACAGACAAAAATTATATTTATTGTCGTTTCGTACATGTCAGAAACGCTGATAGAATGAACAACGAGCGTCAGTGCAGCGCGTGCAAAAAATCAAAGTAAATGCAAACAAAACAAAACAAATAAATATATTTCATCAAAAAGTAGTTGTGTTCATAATTCAATTAGCGTGCAATTAAAACAAGTCCTCAAAAACGACAACAAAACGCGTTTTGGTCATGCAAACTTAACTAAATTAAATCAGGTGCCAGGCATTTATTTAAACAAACTCGCTTAGGTAATGCGCGAACTAGTTTCAACATTCAATCACATAGAGCAACAACTCTAAACAAATTTGCATAAATAAATACAGCAACAAACATTCAAAATACAAAAAAAAAAAAATAAAATAAAAACCCTGCCAAATATAAAGAGTGCTGGAATTTAAAAACAAAAATTCTAACGTCGACGTCGACGTCGACGACGACGTCTGTCTAACAACTCGCTCTCTCTTTCCCCCCAACTTAAACACTCATACATACACACGCATTGAAGAGAGCGCGCGCGCACATGTGAGAGAGCTTTTCTTTGCTTTACGCTAACTGCTCAACGCCTGCTTTGATCAGTTGTTCGCGACGCGCTCAGCTGCTTGGTTGAAATCACCGCAAAATTGACAGCAACAACAGCAACGAAAACAAAAGCGCCCACAAAAGCTTTTAAGTTGTTGTAAATTTTTGCCATAATTATTAAGCAAATTTACGTTATATATATTGTATAGAGATATATATCGAACCTCTCAACGTGTGCCATCGAGTTGTAGTGTTGTCTAATAGTTGAAGATAAAGTGACAATAGCTTCACTATTTCGATTCTCAAACTTCGAGTCTTACGTCAACAATAACAACTATAATAATAATAATAATAATAACCACAGCATAACTTATTCGCTTCTAAGTATAACAATTCATTGAGTTTCTGTTTCTGGCGACAAGCTGATAAGATTTCGCCGCGAGTGTATATACACACACATATATATATACATACATAATTATATTATAATTTTACTTATCAAAATTGATATAGTGTGAGTTCTACTCTTATAAATTATACCCGCACATATATAAAATATTTATGTTTTAATCGCCACATGTGTGACCCAATTTATAAAAAAGTAGAAAAAAATATTTTAAACAACAAAAAGCGTGTTTAACACCAACAGTGAAATACACAATTTACATATTTAAAAAATCAAGCTCCTATGCATGGGCACGCATACGAATTAATTAATGAAAGAAAAAATACGTTCAAGAAAATGTTTGTATAAACATTGCGAGAAATTTTTTATGTATTATTCGTGGTCTTTAAAAAAGTATAAAATAAACTCAACACGGAAGTCAAAATCGATCGATTTATAGACGATTTACAACACTACCACCAGTGCGCCTCAACTGACAATTGCGTATACTTATATATACATATATGTATATATATATATAGTATATCATTTTATAACTGTACGCTGCTAAATTACAAGGTTGGTATTCCAGCGCGTAAATATAAGAAAGGAATATGTATTTATATAGGAAATATATACGTATGTATGTAGATATGTTTGCCAGATGCCGACCCAATGATCCACAAAAAAATAAATATGTTTAAATCTACAAGAGGGAAATAAATGTTACCGAAAACAGGCAAAGTCCAAAAAAAATGTTAATTATATAGGCTTCGCACGACTTTGCCAGAGATTATACAAAAGACTTGGGTTAGAAATAAAAGACTTAGGCTAATTATTATTATGGGCTTAAAGCATGATGTGAATGCCAGAACCGAATAGAAAGTCAAATGAGAGCAGCTATAAAAACATCTTAAAAGATCATAAAATTTTTATAAAAAGTGGGCAGGAAATAAAAAAAAAGAGACTTTAAATGAGTTAAAAATCTATGATGCAAAGTTAGACTTGAAGCTGAAGAACTACAAGTCCCAAAACGAACACTAAATCATTTTGAAACTTATAAAATAGTGAACTACAGTTAAGTTTTTTTGTATATATTCTTAAATTATAATTTTTATATATTCTTAATATATTATTTGTATGAAGTTTCTTTAGAAAATGAAACGAGAATCAAATGTATCATCTTCCAAATTTGTATATCTTCAGTTTATATTCCAATTGCAATATTTGTTCCCTTTTCCGTACTCAAATTCTTGAAGCTGTCAGAATTTGTTATTTATATGCCTGAACTAATTAAAATGTCAACTCATCCCACAAAACTCACATACATCTACAAACACACACACACACACACACGTTAAAGATTCATCTAGTTGAGATTCGAAATCGAAATCGTGTAATGCGAGACCTTGCACCAAAGCGAGGCACATAAAACCATAAATAAGCTCGCATTTGTTTATGTTTAGGCCATAAAATTGAGCTCAAAACTTGAGCGTTTCCTGTATAAAAAACACAACAACAACAAAAATCATTTCCATCCATTCTAGTGTTATTTGAATGCTTGCTTAGTATTTGTGTAGCATCAGCAAAAATCTGTTCAAATCTGTCGATTATTCGAATACTATATACTATATGCTATATTTGGATCGGCTTCTTTACCCAAAGACTTTGAAAATGGTTTTATTTTACGTTTATATTGCTCGCCCATTTGTGCATATAATCAAAAGTCGAACACAATACAAAAATTTGTAGCAAACGAAAAAATTAAATATATGTACAATATGGCAAGTGTATACGACTGCATGATACCCTGGAAGTGTTCGTGAATATAGCAGGAATGTGCTTAAGATTTGTATTTACTGTGCGATTATTAAAACTTTTAATGCTTGTGGAAATCAGTTTTATATATTCATAGAGCACTTCATCGGGATTCGAACTGCCCGAAATACCTAATCTGGGAACTAGTATAAACAGACTTCTAGGTTCACTTATCCACTTTGCATGTCAACTTAATTATAAATATGTATACAGTTCTTACAGACTACCCTTACTCTCTGAATAATTTTAAGGGGTATTACAAAGTAGGCGACCAGAAGAAAAAAAAAACAAATTAAATTTGAAATTGATTTCAATTTGAATTTCGAATTTCAACGCGTTCAGAGAGTTCAGTGTCAGTGCGCGAAAATTCAAGGCTGCAGAAAAAAAAACTGTTGCTGAGAAACACAAACACCGAGTCGAAATGCCTACAAACCGGCCATATGTTGGGCAAATACCAATAGGCCCCAGTCTCTCCGCCTTGCCGCTCTGCGAGCCCTTCCCTCAGCAGGTTTTTAGCTATAGTTTCTATGTGCGTGTGTGTCTGTGTGTGTGTCCGCCTTTGTCTTTCAAACCCAAACCTCAAACCTTAAGCCACATTAGATATTCTCCATACACGGCTGATTTGTTGTTAGGCGCCGCTTTATTACGTATACGACGGGGTCTCCAGCTTGCGTTAATTGACTTAACAGCGACTGCTGAATACTGTAATATCTGCCATCTCTGTCATTTCATGCCTTATAGCCATTGTTCAGCTGCTCTTTATCATTCAGTGACTCAACAGTTGAGCGCACGATAACGTTCTGCTGATAAAGCAGTCAAAAGGAAGACAAATAAACGTTAGCAGAAGTATAAACGATTTGGCAGGTTGATCAGCTGCTTCGAAACTGTTGACTGTTGACTGCATTACCCGCGATATACATATATGACATTTAATCCTCGAAACAATCTTATTAAGTGATATATTCAATATGAATGTTCCGCACAAAGGTTGTTGAATTTATCAAGAGTTTGCCCTAAAACAAATATGATAAAGCTATGCGGCCTTAAGCTCTAGAGATGAAATGAGATGGAATGGTTTGAAATAAGATGAGATGAATTATATTGAGAATGATGTGAGATGAGATGGAATGAGATAAATTGGAAAAGACAATGAGATCAGCTGAAACTTTTTATTAGGCTGTTTATATCATATATTATAGTTAACAACATAAATAAACGCAATCTATTTTAAAATTCAAATTATGTTTATAAAAACTCAGAAACGACATTCCTTTAGATCAATTAACTAATTAGATGAATTAATTAGGAATCAAATGATTCATTTCGAAATGAACAGCATTTGAATGAGAATGAATTACAATTAGGGATGTAAGAAAAAATTATAATATTCTACATATTCAATTTATAAGTATTACTAATGATTATTAACAATTAAAATAGAAAAAGAAAAATCATAAGCATAAGCAATTCGTGCCTGCTCGTGTCACGATAGAAGCTCAGTAAGTCTCTCAGCTGTATTTATTTCCCAGTTCCATTTGCTCCGCTTGCCCGACAATTCTGTTGTATCGGAATCCAGTTTCGATGCGATTAAAATGCTGATTATATTTGTCGCACTTATTGCATCATTTCTCAATTTCTCGATTGTTGTTTATCGCCCCGTTTCGATTGAGAGCATATTAAGTGCATAGTTTGAAAGTGCTCATCGCGGAATGTGTTAAACAAATGTCTATATATATATATATAAGAGTAGTACTGTCTCAGAAATATATATTGAATTCTCACATATATATATATTCTATATACGGTCAACGATTTGTCGGCCTTCAACTTTCTTTGTTGTTGCTTGATGATGTTCCCTCTGGCTGTGGCCTCTGCGGATGCGGCCATTAAGCAAACTTGTTTGCCTTTCTTTGAAATTTCGTAAAAAGTATAAATATCTACCATATTCAGAGAGTACTATATATATATAGACATATCTATATCTAGATCTGTTGTTGTTCTAGTGACTCATTTATTTTTTTACTTTTGTTTTCGTATATGTTTTGATCTGCACCAAAAGCCAACAAACCCTTTTTTGCAAGAATTCTTGGAATTTAATTTTGGTCGCGATTTCAGTTTCTTTTGTTTTCGTTTTCGTTTCGTATTTCGCGTTTCTTGTGATACAAATAGTTATACAAAATAGAAGTTGAGTGGACACTTCCGTTCCATTGTAATTTGCTTTTATTAATTTTCGCAAACCTTTTTCCGAACAATTCCCTGTGGGCGTTCGTTACTTATCTCGTTTTTGCAGCTGTTATCTGCCGATAAGAGATATCCGTGAGCTGCTCATAAAGTTGTTAGATAAAAATGGTATAGTCGTCAATGATATCCTCTAGCTGTATCTAATCTTTCCTCTAGAGACAACTCGTTTACTCATAGGTATTTATGACTGTCATCTCATCTTGACAGTAAAAAAAATTACTATACTTTACTATACTATATAATAACTGTAGAATTGGTAATACCCGAATAATGTATTATCAAATGTATTATAATAATATTATTATACATATATCATATGCATATTTTCTTAACTCAAATAGCCTTTAAATCTTTTGTTCTATATTCCGCTTTGGAAGATAAAAAAAAAGATGAGTTGTTTCTTTTCCAGCTCGTGGACTCAAGTCAGTTCTTACTCAGGAGCTATACTAATAATTTATATATACATATAGTATATACTAAACAAATCTTTCAAGCAACTCTTGAAGTATCTTTTTGTTTCCTGAACTTTTCAAGTGCTCTTAGTTAATGTTTACAAATGGGAAATGTCTATATTCTGGAAATCCTTATCAGCTGAGAGCCAGTAGTTAGAATCGTCACTGGCACGCGGCTGTACGCTGATGATAAGAGGAAACCAGACGCCTCTCTGGCAAACTGTTTCCTGATACGAGCTCACGTGTTCCTGCAATGTATCCGATTAAGTTGGATGTTACATGTGAATATATATATATTTATTTTCAATATATACTATCTGTTTGATATGTGTATATAGTAGTAGCTTAATGCATGTGTTGTTTAGCTAAATGGAAAGTCGTCTGGTCCGGTCACGATTTAAATTTTTTGAGTCTTTCCATTTGATGTTATAGGAACTTGCTTTTAGGGTCTACGTACAAATGTATATATACTGCTATATGGGAGTGTATTTGCCTAACATTTCAGCTGATTTGTGCTAATTTCTGTGCATTGTGCACAAATATGTTGCTAAATCAATATAAATTGATTTTAATTATTTATCTATTAGCGAAACAGCAGGCAAGCAATTTATATATATATATTTATATTGATATCTATATATGTATATGTGTGTATAGAAATATGATGTATATGTATATACTATGGGGTGCTTCTTTCATATTCTATATACGAACTGGCATTGTTATTGATTGGTGGAGGCATCGAGATGGAGCTGGAATGGGTGGGTATGACAACTAGCAAATTGCAAGGTAGATCAAATGTGAGACGGAGAGGGCGATAAATGTGTTAAATGTCTATAAATATATATCGATATATAGATACAATATACAAGTCAATGTGCAACCAATTGATGAAATTGTGAAATCTAATTTGCTTTACTTTAACCTGTTAAAAGCTGTTAACTATTATACTAACAGTTGGTTTAGTGAGCTTAACAATATTAAAATATAAACGCTATATCGATTACAATCGATTATCAATTACTTATTAAATATAGATGCGTTTACCTAATGGCTTGACTGCTGTAAATATTCAAGTAATTACAAAATAAATCGATAAACGATTGTACACTTCATATTGGTTGTTGGATACACGATATTCCGATTAGATTATTCCCATTTCTAAGTAACAACGAAACAGATGCATTTCAATAGCGAAATCCATTGGTTCCACGCGCCTTTCGCCGTCCTTCGCCCCCGTCCGTTCAACTTACAATTTGCGTCAGTTGTTTGTATAATAGGTTAGAAAGTGTATATAAAATGTGTAGAAGGCGACGGACGCCTGTTATATCATCAATTGACAGCCAATTGCAGCTATTTTCTTCCCTCTGTTTTTGATACATAACTCGGCATATTTTTATGAGAACTATATAAAACAACAACGCCCCCGCATGCAGACCTTGTGCTTGTGAGGTTCTATTTATAGCTCTGAAATTGGCGCCCTAAAAACGCGTACTAAAAATACATAGGTAAATACGGTTAGAGAGAGAGACAGAGAGTCTCTCTCTCTTTCTCTCTCTCTTTTTGTTGAGGTGGAACAAGACGCTTGCACTTGACGGTAACTGTGGCTACCTCAACATCAATTCCTTTGGCTGTGTGTGTGTCTATGTGTACTTGTGTGCCTATGTGTGTGTGTGTCGTCCACATTACGTGTGCCTAAAATTAAAACAAATGCAAACGCCAAGAGAAAAAGAAAGAAAACTAAGCAAAAGTGACTTGCAGAAAATGCTAAACAAAGAAAATAGAAAGAGAGCAAGCACAAGCGAGTGCGCATGAGGATAAGAGCAAACAAAATATAATAAATACAAAAACAAAAAAAAAATTGCATGCATTCGGAACATGTGACAGCGATGACGACAGCGACGCTTTTGTTGTGATTGTTGTTGTTCAGTCTTGACAAATCAAAATTGCCAGCTTAAAGTTTGTGAGCAAAAGGGGTGGGGAGTGGCTGGTGAGTGTCAAAGGGGGCGAGCAGAACTAGTCAGTGACCCATTGATAATGCAAAACGGAAGTTACGAGCGCGTTCAACGATCGAAATCGAAACAAATGCAACTTTGCGACGCGAAGAAAGAGAGCGAGAGTGCAATAATAGATTCGCCAGTGTTTTCGTTTGAGCGAATTCTTTTTTGCTTTGTCAGACAGCATGCGCGCTCGCTCGCACAAACGTAACTGATAATGCAAAGCGTGTGTGTCGCCGCGGCGTTTATGCAACGTGACAGAGTTCTGCTTTAATTCTTATTTTGTATTTTTATTTATTTTTTTATTGTATTGTCTGCCAGGCAGGCAAAACAAAGTCAGTTGGTCAGTCTACAGGGCGATTTGATGCTTGAATACCTATACTACTTACACGTTATTTATATCTTCATTTTATGCATTATCAGCAGTCACACGAAATACACACGCTTGCATATATACTAACATGTTTGTATGTAAATGTATACATTTATAAATGTGAATGTGTGTGACAAGCATTTAGTATATATTCTGGCGAAATGTAAAAAGCTTCCTAAGCACTGGCATTTTGTTATTGTAAATTATATTTTATTTACACAACAAAAAACCCGTCCACTGACAGGCAAAGCGACAAAAAGCTTTAGATTATTTACTACATACATGTGCATGAATACACACACACACTCACACACTCACACACAGACGCCACGCACACGCCATACACTTCTACGAAAATGGCGACAAAAGCAAACAGTCGGAAAACATATGTTGCTCCCAGTACAAGCTTTGAGCACACTGCTGAGAAGGAAAGAGAGGAAGAGAGAAGGCGCGCACAAATAGCCCACGCTCTCTAAAGCTTTTTACAAGCGCCTAGTTTGTTTACAACTCTTTGTTGTCTGTGTGCGAGTGAGTGTGTGTGTGTGTGAGCGTGTAAAACAAAGGCAACACTGCGATAAATTATAAATTCAAAACAAAGTATAAAAAATAAACAGTTTTGACCTTGGGTTTGGTTAATAACTGTGCTCCCACAGCGCGCTGGCTCGTTTGCTCTTTGTTTTCGCCTGCCTCTCTCTGCCCTTTCTTTTTCTCTCGACAATTTGTTGATACCGTGGCTGCCTTAACTATTTTCTCCGTATTGCTTTTGTTTATACTCATTGCACATTATTTCATGCAGTGTCGAAATTGTCTGTTGAAATTCCTGTGTTTATAATCTGAACTGAAATTATTATGAATTTTAATTTAACATTTTTATCATATTGTTTTTGTTATTTTTGCTTTCAATATGATGTCATAGTCAGCTGCTCTTGTTGCTGTGCTTTATTTGCTTTGGTCACGCCGTGTAGCCAGTTTTGTACTTTAAACCCTAGCCCCCGGCCAAGAGCGATCCAATGCACGTTTCACGTGCATCCCACGCGTCTTTTGTTCCGTTCCGTTCCATTTCGCTTTGTTTACACATGCAAAACATGGATATACACATACATACAAACATACAGTCAAATATACATACATACATAGAGATATACCTATTTATTTATTATATTTTATAATCATATGTTTTGCATCAGATGTTTTTTCTCGTTCTCGTCTACCTCCTCGCATCGGCCTCTGCAAACATTTCGCGTTCATTAATATTTGTTGTTGTTTTTGTTGCTTTTGTTATAATATTCTTCGTGATAATTATATAGACATGCTCTTCGTTTTCAAGCTTTTATTTTGTGCTCTCTTCCGTTCCGTTCTTTCTCCTTCTACACTTGGGCCATCCCCAAATGTTTGCTCGGCGTTCGGTTTGTCTTCTGTACAATTCCACTTAGGTTTATGAGTATTTTCTGGTTTTGTTATTTGTTTATTTTTATTTTTTGTTATGTTATTCGGCAGCAAATTTGTAATAAATTCTATTTGCGTTTTCTCTATTCCCATTCGTAGCTTTTGTATATACATAAGTGTCAGTCGTATGTTTCCTATTTATACTTAAGTACATACATATGTATGAGTGTGTGTGTGTATGTACATATGTATGTATGAATGTATGCATGTTCTCGACTAACCACAGTTGTTCATAGAGGGCGCTTTGGCTTCGAAATTCAAAAAAATTGTTTGGCCTTCGACGCGTTCGGCAACCTTTGACGAATATTAAACAATTTAAAAGACAACGACACGAAAGAGGGAGGAAGGAAGAGAGGTAGGCGGATCGTTGAAGAGGCGGGCTCGAGCAATAGGAATAATATGTAAAGAAACCAGAGAAACAAGCATATCACTTAGCTAAAGTAGAATTGTTTTATTTGCCATTTAAGTGCCGCCTTAGATGCTACACGATGTCTGTGTGTATGTGTGTGTGTGTGTGTGTGTGTGTGTATTGCTTGGATTGCTCTCTCATGACCTTGACGAGTAGGGTGGCAATGCTCGGTCCACTCGACTGTTTGGGCTGTTGTAATTGATTCCGGCTATCAGCTGTTAAAATGTCGACTTATCGCCCAAAACCGACAGACTACAGGCGGATAGATAAGCTTCGTCGACGGGGTGATATTAATTCCAAGGTCTCTCATACATATAGTATTTTTTACACACTTACAAAAATATTTGTATATATGTACATATGTATGGAAGTATGTGTGTTGTGTCAAACAGCTGACTTTATAATTAGTCAAAATACGAAATAAATTATTCATTTGTGGTGTTAACTTAACACAAATTGTTGATCTATAAGGTAACAGTGTGATATCACTCAATCAAAAAAAGGAGAGGATAATAATCACATTAATAATATATGATAATGATGACATATGTTTATACATTAATATGTAAATTGCCAGAGCTGTTATCGATTACACAATCGATAAATGGTTAGAATAATAAATTTGTTTATTGATAAATGTGTTCAAAGAAAAAACCATTTAGAAATTAAACAATTTGTGAAATTATTTTGTAATGTATACCTAGCAAGAATACTTTCGATAGCACTATCGATCAACGATTAGTAATTATTGATATCAGCTGATGAATTTTGTTTACATACATATAATTGTTTACTGCAATTGTAATCTTTATGTGTATACAATATATGTATATTTTTAGCTGTTAAATTATCAATAGATTTGAAGCTTTTAAATATTTGAATTAGTTTTCAAAAGTGTTTATTAATATACTTTGATGTACATATGTATAAACTTAGCTATATATAGATATATTACTTGGAAACCTTTAAACTGTATTCAAGGATTCTTGGCCACATTTTTTAATTGTTGCGAGAAATGCGCAGCGAAGAAATTTATAATCCCGAATACTAGATGCAATTTTCCATTCAAAATTTATGACCATTTAAATCAACCAGAAGTTTCGTTTTCTTTGTAAACAAACTAATTAATATTTATAATCCACAACAACAAGTGGAAAGAACAATAACGAACTGTGGAGTCACCTGCCCCAGCCAAAGGCAAAAACCGTCGAACCACGAAATTAACAACAACAACAACAAAAGTAAATCCATAGAAAAAGCAAAATAAAAACATTTTGGCATAGTTTTTTCTTTTCATTTTTTTTTGTTCCCTATTTTTGTTATTTGTTTGCTTTCAACTTGATTTCGTATTGTTTTTTCTGCGTTGTTGTTGTTTTTCTTAAAATTATGTATTTCTAACTTCGTTCGATTTTGATACCCTGTGCTTATTAAATATGGCTAGCTGGGTATATCAATTTATGCAACGGACAGGAAGTGTGGCTGAATATCTAATACATATGTTTTCCCTATTAAATGATCTATATACTGATTGCTAAGCCCACACTTCATAAATTTTTCGTAAAATAATCATACTCATAATGTTTATGGTAATACTCTTAAAAGAGTTACGCTTTGTGATAATGGTAATGCTGCTGATATGGACAATTATGATCAGAATAATGTTTATAATTATGAGAATACTAATGGAGCAGATGTTGATGATCATGATTAATGATACGAATAATAAAGATGATTATAATGATGATAAAAGAATAAATGTCAATCATAATGACTATCTCAGGGTATCATCTAGTCCCTCCAACTATTTAACTTTAATGTTGTGCCAAACTAATGTGTGAATGATGTTTAGCAAAAAAGAGGACGCAAAATGGAGCCTTATGAAAAAGAATGTGAAAAGAATACAAGAACAAGAAAATGTCAAACAAAAGTCTAGAATCATTTGAATAGTTTTTGCAAAACATTTTTAAGATCGACAGCTCGTATTTTTATGCCAGCTAGTTAGCGATTATCTTTTATAGTTTTTTTTTGGTCTGACTTTAGCATGGATCTTAAAATGTCGCTGTATAAATCATATGAATACTTGCAAATCATTTGAAAATAAAATAAAACATTTCCGTTCCCATTGCTGGGGTTAAGATCTGTCTTAAGAGCTCTTTCTTTTACTCTCTCTGTCTCTCTCTCTCTCTCTCTCTCTCTCTCTCTCTCTCTCTCTCTCTCTCTCTCTCTCTCTCTCTCTATCGCGCTCAGTATGTCTGCCACGTGCCTCGTGCCTGTTGGACTTACTAGTCCATCAATCATATAACACGAGGCATCCAGTCTCGATATTACAAAGACTTGTATATATATTTATAAATACATAAAAATATAAACTTTACGCTATAGTTCCGGCTCAGGCTTAGATAAAACCTGCATTGGAATCTGACTTTGCAAAACGAATTAGCATAAAGTTTAATTTAATTCAGTTTTATAAAATGAATCAAATATCTTTTTTAATCTATTATGATAAGCTGTTTGATCTGTTATGCTATGAGCATTTTGATCATAATTCTATATATATAATCTTTTGACATTAACAGTAATAACCGATCCACAATATTAATTAGAACTATTTAGATAGATAATAAATCTTCTTTTATAATCAATAACTTAAGAATCTAAAGTTCTATAGAGGAATATATGTATATTGATTATTATATAGTTTCATATTTTCGTATATTTTAAATAGAAAATGTATGTTTCTATTATATACTTATTTTCGTTGATACAATACATTTCTGAATTAAAAACATTCTTAATAATAAAAATTTATATTTTAGTTAATCGGAACATAACGATAAATGCTTTAAATGTATTTGATCTCTTTTAAAAATTTTGTTTTGTCACATATTGCTTACATTTTGAGTCCATAATCAACTCTTCAGTTCTTGCCGGATAGTTCAGAGTATGAGATATATAAAGTGATTCTGTCTGGCAACTGACAGGCCTTGAGGCTTGGCTTTTAGCCATTCCGAATGCTATTAAAAACTGTCTATGCTTAATTAAATCAGAGATTCAATTGGCTTCAACTAACTGTTCAACTTTTCAATATCTCTTTGCAGCAACTCTAAAGCAACAGCGCAGTCGCAGCGCAGCGCCTGGGCGCCAGGCGCACAACAACAACAACAACAACAACAACAACAACAACAACAATAGCAACAACAACAGCAACAGTTGTTGACATATTCATATTCTAGAATATTCTGTGGGAGCAGCCACGCCTCCTTCCGAGCTTCGCCCACTGCATTGATCTCCACATTAGTGACGCCATGACTGAGAATCAGGTATATCCCATGTCATCGGAATTCTTCGACAGCGGCTCGAACAGCAGCAGCAATCCGCTGAAATACGAACTATATGCACTGGCCACGCCCTCGCTGAGCATACAGACCGGCAGCTACAACAGCAGCAACAACAACAGCAACAGCAACAACAACAATTCGAGTGCCATTTCGAGCAGCAACAGCTACACATCGAATGTGATGCTGAGCACAACGGCAATCAGCATACCGCGCAGCAACAATTCCAATCAGAGCCACCATCATAGCCACCACCACCATCCGTATCAGCTGAGCGGAACGCCAACACTGACGCCAACTCCACGCCAGCAGCAGCATCACTTGCACAGTTTGCCCAGCATGGCGCAGCAGCAACAATTGCAACAGCAGCAGCAGCAGCAACAGCAACAACAGCAGCAACAGCAGCAACAACAGCAGCAGCAACAACAGCAGCAGCAACAGTCGCTGCAGCTGGGTGAACTCAACGTTTTTGGCTTGGACGCCTTGGATGCAGCTTCGTTGTCACCAACTCTGCTGCAGGACGTTAGCCTGGGCGCCACCTCGCCGTTGAGCTCCAATTTGTACAGCAGCAGCGGCACCGATTCGGGCGGTCACAATATTGGTGGCAACAGCAGCGCTGCCGGCGCCGGCGTCGGCAGCAGCAACTACTTCACGCCCGATCTGAGCTCGTGCCTCAGCTTAAATTTGCCATCGGAGCAGTCGCTGCTGCAGGATGTGGTCCACGGCAGCGCATTGCTGTACGAGATGACGCCCAACTCGAACGCCATGTGGAGCGACATCAGCAGCGCAATTGTCCATACCAAAAACGAACCATTCAACCTGGACGACGACTATATCTTTCCCAACGACAAGGCCGAGATGCAGGCCGAGCTGGCCGAGCTGAATGGCGGCGACTTCCTGGACGTGATGAGCACCATCGAGGACTTGCTGCCGGCCCAGAACTTTTTGCTGTCGCCGCAGTCGCAGACGCAAGATGCCCTGCCCCTGGAGCTGCTGCAGCAGCAACAGCAACAGCAGCAGCACCACCAACAGCAGCAACAAGCACAGCTGGAGGTGTTGCTCTCGCAGACGCAGCAACAGCAAGCGGACACCTTCGAGCTGTTCCATAGCACACCACAGAAGCCGCCGTCGCAGCTGGGCTCGAGCTTCTCGCCGGGCAGCCAGGCCTCGCAGTCGCCATTGACGCCACCCCCACCGCCGCATGCCAGCCGCTCGCAGTACCAGCTGGTCAAGTCGCGCAACATGCAGGAGCTGGCGAAGAAGGGCATGGCCATGTCCTCGCCGCCTGACCGCCACTCGCTGCTCAGCCAAACGGCTGCACTCAGCCCGGGTGGCAGCAGCAGCGGCTTTGGCAGCGCTGCCAGCGGCAACAGCACAACTACTGCCACAGCAAATGTCAGTGGCAGCTCCAACCAGAGCCCTGGTCAGGTGGTCATCACGGCAACTGCCGCCACGCCTGGTAACATGCGCAAATCCTTTGGCTATCCAACTGGCGGCAACGGCGGCGCTGGCTCCTCCGTGGAGAGCACCCAGATATCGCGTCTGTCCTCGTCGGCGCCGACGCACTTGGGCCTGGAGCACATCTGGATGCGACGCGAGCCGCGACAGCATTTACTCTCCACCGGCTCGCTTGCCGAGGCCGAGAGCTTCTCCTCGCTGAGCACCGGCAGCGTCTTATCGCCCGATGGCATCGATTTCTCCCAGGACGACGAAGACGATGCCTCCAGTGACAACAGCGACAACTACGACGACTTTAGCAGCGATAATGGTGAGTGAATCCATATATGATCTGAGAGACGATTATATGTTAAATTTCTCAATTTCCTGTCTCAGGCTCTGGGGATGAGGATGAAACACGCACATCAACACCGAACCAGTTGGGCGGCAGCAAGGGCAAGGAGCGCTTCTTCTGGCAGTACAATGTACAGGCCAAGGGACCGAAGGGCAAACGACTGGTCTTTCAGTCCAAGCTGGAGGATCCACATTTCCTCAACGAGGTCACAGATCCCGTGTTCAGCCCGACGTGCTCGGTGCGCGGCATAAAGGTGTATAAGGTGGGTCCTTCATCAGAGAAAGCATATAAAATCAATTAAAAATAAAACCAATATCCGATGGGAAACAGAGTATATTTTAAATTGAATATAAAATCAATTGAAAATAAAACCAATATACTCCTTTTCCCTTGGGAAACAGAGTATATTTTAATTTGAATGTAAAATCAATTAAAAACAAAACCAAACTTTTCCCTTGGGAATATTTTTTTTTTTTAAGAAAAAATACCCCTTTCCTTTTGGGAATTGAATATAAAATCAATTGAAAATAAAATCAATATACTCCTTTTCCCTTGGGGAAACAGAGTATAATTAGCTTGTCTTTTTCTGTATAATAATTGTAATCAACTTGATATCTGCCTAAACAGCACAGCGGCAAGGCACGCAAGGGCGATGGCAACGACTTGACGCCGAACGCGCGCAAGCTGCACAACATTGGCAAGGAGCTGGACAAGCTGAGTCGCACCATCAACGACATGACGCCCGTATCCGAGCTGCCCTTCAATGTGCGTCCCAAGTCGCGCAAGGAAAAGAACAAGTTGGCTTCACGCGCCTGCCGGCTGAAGAAGAAGGCCCAGCACGAGGCCAACAAGATCAAGCTATTTGGTTTGGAAATTGAGCACAGTAAGTGTCTGAAATATTATATTGATGTAATGGAACTATATCTATGTTTGATCTGCTTACAGAGCGTCTGATCAGCGGCATCGCTGAGCTGAAGCAGGCGCTGGCACTGAAGTATCGCACAAAGAGTCAGGGCGAGTCCACCGAGGAGGTGGATCAGCAAATACAACGCATTTATGCAACGGCTTCATGTGAGTGAAAAATGAAATATATTATTATATATATCTAAATCAAAACTTAATTATTTGTATTGTATATTACAGCGGGCATACGCATCGCGGGCGGCTCGACCGATTTTGTGAATAAAGTCTTGGAGAATATGCGCGGCGGCATGCCGAACGGCGGGCTCGAGGATCTGCGCAAATCATAGACCAAATATCCAAAGCTTAAACGAACCGCCCATCAAGTCTAGACCTAAGCATGTAGCCATAGCTCTCGCCAACTAAGTCCCCATCCTATAGCCCGGCAATGTAACCCCAACCCAGACGAAACACACAACAAAAACAAAAACAAAAACAAAACCAAACAAACAATTTTCAAAAATGTTCTGCTTGAGTGCGTGATAATATGTGAATGGAAACAGGAATGGAGAGAGCAGGAAGCGAGGGAGCGAGAATGTGAAAAATGAGAATGTGAGAAATAGTTGTAACTGTGATTTAGGAGCCTGGCGTTGCATTCAGCATATAAGCTTGTTTGGCCAGCGCTAAAAAATTGAAACGAAAGAAAATAGAATTCCCTGGGTATAAAATTAAAAAACATATATATATGTACATATATATATTCTAAAACAAAATACGAAACAAAATGTAAAGAAAGAGGCAACCATAAACCATAAAAAACCACTACGAAAATTCGTTTAGCTTTTAAGCAGAATAATAAGATAAAGGAACGAACGCATGAATTGAAGAGGTAAATGCAAAGAAAACGAGTCTAGGAATTAGCTACCAGTTTTACCTGCTTACGAGATAAGTTTTTTGATTTTGTTAAAACATTTGAATTGCGAAACTAAATTAGGCTACACAATAACAAAAAGTAAACATATATATTTAACTGTATAACCATATATATGTATATATATACAACTGCGATTTATTTGTTTAAGTTTTGATGCTATATATAAACGATGTATAAATTGGTTCAATGTTTAGTTTTAAGTTTTTTCTATATATCAGTTTGCTAAAATGAAGAGCTTTTACTTTTATACACACAAACAGATATATATACACATATATATACATATATTTAATCTATAACAATTATGTTCATTATGTTTGTTGGCCCCACCCGCCCCACATGCATATTTTTATCGGTCCTAGGTTGTCAGTTTTTAAGTTTTTGTTTGCGCCTAAGTTGAAAAATGATGATTGAAAGAAAAAGCACAATGAAAATATTGTTTAATTTCTGTTAAATTTACTGCATGTCTTATAAACATACTTTTAGTTAACATTACTATAACTATATATTATTATATACACATATATTGATATATACACATATTTATATGTATGCGTGGTGATATAATTTTAATTTTCCTTGTATGCTTCGATTTCGTTCGGGTGAAACCTTTTACTTTGCGGGTTTCACGCAAATACTTTTAAGTTTTTTTATAAAGTAAACCATATTTTTTACGTTTCGCATATGATATACCTTCAATATAAAGCATAATTTATTAACTTTAGGCAAAACAAACAAACAAACAAACAGAAAAAAACCACAAACAATTTGCAAGAACTTAAATTACATTCATTTCTTAACTTTAGTTGCGGGTCGCTCTTCGAAGTGCATACGAATTAAGTTTCAAATACAAAAACACCAAAAAAACCAAAAACAAAAAAAAAACTAAAACACAATTTGAGTTTTATTAATTTTCCATTAATTTGCGATTTCTTTCGATTGTTTTTTTGTTTTTAATTTTTATTTTTTAATGAACGTTTTGCTCTGCTTCGATGCTAATTTTGTGATATTTGTATTTGTTTATTTTGTTGAGTTAGGGATTTGTGTATCTAAACTTCATTTTGCTGGGGCTGAGGCTGGGGCCTGTCTAGCCTTATATAACTGCTATTTGTTGCGCAACACGTTGTGTTCAGTTGATATCAAAAAACAACTTTAAGAGGAAAGCGAAAGCTAGAAGACGGAAGAAAAAAAAATCGAAAAAGAAGAAAGTTCAAAACATTCGAAAGGCGTTTAGTCTGCACTTGATTACTATTTTACTTGTTTCTTTTTTTATTGTTTGAAAGAAAGAGAATAAAAACCCAAAGGAGGACAAATTAAAAAGAAAAAAATAAATAATAAAAGTGATTAAAGTTAAAAACTTAGAACTTAGGCACTCGTATCACCCACAGAGTTGAGCACGTGGCAAACAAATTGTAGTAGTTAGTTTAGGCTTAACAAATAATGGGAAACAACAGAATCAATTGAAACATATATATGCTATATACATATATATATACACTTGTAAAATATGAGACGAATTATCAATTGGCCATCAGTTTTGTTTAGGGTTTTCAAATTCATGTTTTAGGAGCTTCAAATCCATAAGTGATATGAATACGAATTCAAAATTACATTTACGTCTAATATAAACACAACCACACACACTCACACACACACATACACACCCACACACACAGATACAAAGTACAAGCAGCTGAAAATGTTTTGGAAGGTAATACCTGCTATATACGGATAGTTATTGAAGTGTATGCAGAGTTGCTTAGGTTTAGGATCGTCTTTGTCCAATTGCAAAATATATAATATGCAAATGAAGTGCGAGACGCGGCATTGAAGTAAGCACGACAGTTCCTCAGTGTTTAATATGTGTAAAGAACATACTAAATATTATATACATATATACATATACGTATAAATGTGTAATTCTTAATTATATTGTAACAAGAAAGAATGCGAATACAAAATATATATATATATACATGCACACATAGTATATGTGTATACCTGCAAAAGCATAAATATTATATTTGTGTAATGTAAATGTGTGCTTTAAATAAATGTGCTTCATATTTACCAATTTTTTATATGTCGATATCAATAAAAAAAAAGAAAACATAAATGTAAATTGTGAAATACCTAAACAAAGGATTAACTACCTCAATGTTGAATACATGTTTCATATTCAGTAAATACTTAAGGAGCAAAACGATATACATAACATTATATGCATAATAATAATAATAAAGTTAACCAAGAAATTAATGTGGGAACTAAATTCTATATATAAATATATATATATATATACATACATATACAAGAAAAGAGAGCCTGATTCATATTCAAATGTGTCCATTTAAAGCAAACAATTAATGATGTTCGAAGAGCTGAAAGGAATAAATTTTAGAACTTCGCTAGAAAACGAAGCGCTGAATATTTTGCAGTTCTGTAACGATTCCAAGTCAAGAAACTAACTTATCGAGCTATTCGGTTCAACAGACTGCATGCAAGGCTATCCATATAATGCAACTAAAATATATATATATATATATATATATATATATATATATATATATATATATATATATATATATATATATATATATATATATATATATATATATATATATATATATATATATGTTTATGTATATGTGGTGTCCAATAAATTGATAAACAATTATGAATATATATATATTGATATACAAAAACAAATAATTTTAATGAAACTGTGTTGAAAATTTCAAATTGTACGAGCCTTAAGGCAAAACAAAAGATCACATAATTATTATGTATAAAATAAAATAAAAGAAGGAACAGCGAAAACTATAAATAATATATAGAATACGAATATAAAAAGAAACAAAAAACACAAAAAACATTAAGCATGTCCAACCAACAAAACAAATGTGTCTATATATTCAAAGTACATACCAAATTTCAATATGAAAATAAATGGCGACAGCAACACAAAAAAAAACAAACAAACAAATTCGAAATTATATTGAAAACATTTGGAGTGGGATGCAGCAAAAAAATGTGGAACGCTTCACGATTTTGCGTGTCATCCTTGCGCAGGGGCCATGCTAATCTTCTCTGTATCGTTCCAATTTTAGTATATGTTCTGCCGAAGCAAGAACGAATGTAGACCAAAAATGCTGCTATATAAATGTAGTGTAGACTGAATAAGCAGTTGGGAATTACAAGAGCATGGTTCAGCGTCTTACTGCCAAATGCGCCATCTGTTGGCTAATTCGCGAGTGGTTTGTGTACTGGCTAAACGCAAAAATGTTGATTGTATTTAGAGCAAAATTCTTTTGCTTCCCACTGTTTTTTTCCATAAAAATCCCTTTACCCTTTTTTTTTTTTTTTTTTTTTTTTTTTTTAAAATTTAAATTATTAGTCCAGTTTTCTTACTTGTTTCAATAAATATGCGTAAATTTAATTTAACACGAACTTTTATTAACTTGTTAAATACACATTTATTACATTTGTAAACACAAATTGTTCGCTTTATTTAAACTACAATAGAAAATAGAGATTCAGAGGCACGACTAAGAGAGTTTTGGTTCTACTGTTGAAAGACCAACAAGTTTTGCTTTGCTTATGAGAATTATAAATACATTTTCCTTTTTATACACATAAGAAATACAAAAAAATAGTGTCAAATTTTCAGTTGATTGTGCTGTCTGAGGCTCACGGAAGAGCCTGCACTTCCTGCTCCAGCTCTTTTACTCATGCTTCAGCTCCGGCTGCAAATCGAACCAAGACTTTAGGCCAGCGGGCGATGTTATCTCGCTGTCATCTAGAGGTATTTTGAGCTGCAACGGAATGAGATGTAAGAAATATGAAAAAAAATATAAAAAAAATAAAAATAAAAAAATAGATAAAATATAATATTTTTATATATATTATATTATTATTTAAATATACAAATATTATTTATATATGTATTTTTTGTTATTTTAAACTAGATCAGAAATAATATTGTAGAATCTTTCGAAAGGAAGTGTTGCAAAAAAATGTGGAACGCTTCACGATTTTGCGTGTCATCCTTGCGCAGGGGCCATGCTAATCTTCTCTGTATCGTTCCAATTTTAGTATATGTTCTGCCGAAGCAAGAACGAAAGTAGACGAAAAATTCTGCTATATAAATTCAACCCTTGCCAAACAAGCAGTTGGGAATTGCAAGACATTGCCAGCATTGCCAGCATTGCCTGCAGTGCAGGTAGTCGAAATCAAAGTAGGCAGGTAGGGGTCAGGGTAGGGGTAGGTTTTTGACTGTGCACTCACCATGCCAATAATGGGACTGCCGCTGGATAGGAAACCCTTCTGGGTGCAGACAGTCACCTCGAGCTCAGTGTGTCGCAGCTCGGCTATCGAAATGAGGTACTCAAAGGATGCATCGTAGACGGGATTCAAATTGTCCTTGATGACGGAGGTCTTGCGCTTCGACTCCTTGCTGCGACCGGGCAGCAAGTACAGCTTCACATATGGATCCGGTATGCTGCTCGGATCACGCAACGGTATATTCATGATCTTGTGTATGGTCACGTCGAGCTTTTGCCGCTGCGACGAGTACATGATGGTCAGCTGTATGCGACCCAGGCCATGCTCCCCGGCCGTAGAAATCGTGTCGGGCATGCGATGGGTCAGCGTCGAGCTGGTCACCTCGCTGATTGCCTTCTCCAGCGATGCGGATGCTGGGATTATTGTCGTGCTCTTAATGGGCTCCTCCTCGCTAATCGGGGTCTCTGCGGAAAGGCGTTTGCTCTTGGCCTGCTCCTCCTGCGGGATTGGAAATGGATTATATTAAATATTATTATATCTATAAAATTGAATATATATGTGAATATATTTTTACCTTGGAGATTTGACTAGTTAATGCTGGTGCATCGGGCGTCTTAACGGATGAGTTGCGTTGCAGGGCTGCGATCTGCTCCAGGGCCTCCGACTCATCGTCGATTTCGCCAGCCTTCAAAATGCGCAGAGATAGTGACATATATAGCCTCGATTCGGGTCCAGATTTCTGCAGCTGGAACGGCTGCTGAATGACTTCCATGTTGAACTGCTTCAGCAGAGTGCTGAGCGTGTACGTAAATTGACCAATGTCGTTGCCGGTCTTCTGGTCATAGATCTTAAGGTTCAAGCTCTCGTTATTCGGATTGGTCACCAGGAAGGTGAAGCCCTGCTCCCAGACGGGTGAATCATCGCGCAGGATCATTGCAGTCTGCTTCTTCTGCTTGTTAACACTGCACACCAAGTAGGGATCGGGCTTGGAGTTGGCACGTGCTTGCTGTAAAGGATATTGAATGATTCAAATGATTTACCTTTGATAATTAACTCTGAGCTATATTGTTTACCTTCAGATGCCTGGCCGAGTCAATGAAAACGCTGAGCACAGCCGAGCTCATGGTCGTCACGCGCAACAGCTGAGTCTCCAGTAAGATCTGCTGCAGATCATTCGGATCGGCGGTCAATTTATACCACTGCAGACGCACATGCAGATCGCCATGCTTAGCATCCTCGAGAGCAAGCCACTGTGAGGGGGGAGTAATTTTTAATAAAAATTTCTAAATTTCTCTGAATATTTGGGTATCACTTAATTTCTAATTGTTATGGTGAAATATGAATTAAAATCCGTTTGATTTTACTTAAAAATATATAGTAGCCGATTAATATGATTATTATATTATAATTCTAACCTAAATGAATTCTGAAGTAATCTGAGATTTGAATTTTGAATAAATATTATGAAGTTTTCTCATATGTTTTTGCATCTACTTCAGGCTGAATTTCTTAACATCTTCTATATACTTACAGTATCTAGTATTCCCTTCTTGATCACGCTGGATACATCGATCGTAGCTCTAAAGTTGATGGAAATTAAAAATCATATTTAGTAAAAAGTATCTAAATTTTTCATATCAAATTTCAGAACATAAAATTGTTGTTAAGTGTTTAAAGCGGGTTTCGGGTCGAGAGTGGAGCTTTGGAGTAACTGTTCAGGGGAGTTTCGTGTACTGTGAGAATTGTGTGAGCTGTTCGGATTTATTAGACAAAGTATATTTTATATTGAATATGTTTTGTTTTGATTCGATTTTCTTTCGGATACTCATTGATGTTGTGGTGAAAACGATTGCCTAACCTGCCGAGTGACTCGTCGTCACTGGTGCGGTCCCAATCAAAGAGTCTAAGCACGAGTATGGCACGTTGTGAGACCTCAACCACAGCCTTATCCGCATTATGGTAATATGGAAGATATCGTATTAATACTGTTAGTTTCAAGCGGGTTGCTCAGCTCAATACAATTTATGCTACGTATGTACAGTGGCAATCATTCGACTCAATCCATCTACGGTTACGACTCTACAGAGCATGCAGTGTACGGTACAGGGTGCTCCATCTGGCTGTGTGTGTGTGTGTATGTGGGTGTATAACTGCGCATGCATTGTAAGTATTTATTGTATTTTTTTAGTATTTATTAGAGAGTGTTCAGCAGTTCAGCGTACAGCAGTCGATTGTTGCTAAGGTAAGGGCTAAATAACGAACTTGTCATGGAAGCATTTACAAATTTGATAACGGTTGCTGAGCTCTTGGGCTATTTTAAATGAATGACAGAATGTTGTCATTACTATTTACGAAATAAGAAGAAAAGCGGATATTTAATGATTACAGAACTCAATAAATATTGGGTATGTCGCGATTTTATTTTGGATTTGTCACGTCTTCAGGAAATCATTTCTCTACAAAAAACATAATTTGTCTGGTTTAAAATATTACTGATCAAAGTTGACGTTCACTTTAACAGGATGTCAAAAGATTTTACTTATTCAAATCATCTACAGGCTCTACCGATTGCTACAGTCAATTGTAAATATTTATCCTGATGCTAAGAGGCTTTACAGTGATTAATATATGTATTTTCATCACAGTTTTAGGTCAGCTTCAGTCGAATGTCAGAACTGTTAGTAAATGCTAGATAAAACACAGATTATTAAGAAGCAAAACTTGCAAAAACAAGAGCGAACATAACAGGAAATTAAAAAGGCATTAAGAGAAGTCAAACAGAAACGCAGTTTCATGCCGCAATACAACCTGCCCAATACATCATCAGCCTGTACGCCGGGCATACTTTGGTCGTAGTCCCACAAAGAAAAACCAACCAAGTGATTGATGCTGGTAAAAATACCCGCCTAGAAAAACAAGTGTGTGTAAGATAAGAAAGAGACAGGAGAGAGAGAGACAGAAGAGCAGTGTCTAAACTTGACAGCAAGAGCGAAACACTTAAACCTATTCAAAGTTAGAACAAGGCATGCATTAGTATAAGACGGTAACCAACATAGATATTACGGGTATTACTCACATACGATTTACGGTGAATTTGAGTGGAGGGGAATTGGATGGGGTAGCGTTACGTGAGAGCCGACTCAATGTCGCAAACCAAACCCAGAGAGGATATTTTTGTTTTTTGCTTGCGGTTAAATTTATAGCTTACCTGCCGAGTTTCTCGTCTTGTTTGGAATCGTCAGAATCCTTTAGATGGATATCAACATTTTGCCCCATTTCAATAAAAACTGTCGCCTGGTGGCAGACCCGAGACGCACAAACAAAATACGAGTACATAATGTCAAGAAATATGCATGGAAATTCAAATGAAAAATGGATAAAGTATAGAAAAAAGACAAAGTCTACGGCATAAAGAATTCACGTGTTTCACAGTGTTCTGCGTGTGTTGTGTTTTGCAGCATGCAGCAATCGATCGGCAACGGCAACGGCAACGGCAATAACAGACTACGAAAAGCAACGCTTGATCTGCGGTGGCATAGCTGCCAGTCTACGTACCTCGCACCAGTAATCCCACTTGGGGTTCACAGTATTATCAATGATCTGCGTCCTGAACTCCTGTGCGCCCACATTGATAATGGCGTACGGATCTGATTTACCCTTGCCCAGCACACTGATGTCCTTTCTCATCAGATTCTTTGCCTCGACGACGTGTATGCGCAACAGACCCTGAAATTAAAGGTTATTAATTGAAAGGCACTAATTAATTATTTGGTTATGCAAAATAGAGCTCAGATGCGTTCAATCAATATTAAAATATTTACAAGGAATTGTTTTTTGTATGAATCGTCGATCAGTCAATCAGTTAGTTATTGAATGGATCAGACAGTTTTGTGCATAGAAATGATAATATTCACATCACACAAAGGTCATCGTAGTCAATCAATCAATTTGGAGCTTTTGACTCATCATCAATCTAACAGTCAATCAATCATGCACATCTTCAAGGATGCTCAAGTGGTTTATCATAAATCAATCATGCCTATCTCCACGCTTGCTCTATCGGCTTATAATCAATCAATAATATCAATCAGACAGTATGTCTGATTTGTCACATCGATCAGTCAGCCTTTTAATCATTATGTAGCTATTGTTTTTTCATTATATTCATCGTCCCGCTCTGTTGCTCTATTCTTTAATCATCAATCAGTTAGTCAATCAATTAAATAATATTGTATGTGCCTTTAGTCTCTTTGCAATCAATCAATCGTTCAATCAGTCATGTATGTCTTCATGCTTGCCCTTTTCTTTAATCATCTGTCAGTATGTCAATCATACATGTCTTCATACTTCCTTTGTGCATTAATCATCAATCAGTCAATCAATCACACCTGCTAAATGTAAGTAATCATAATACGCTATGCATCATCAATCAGTCTCAATCACAATCGCAGCCAGTTATCAATCATACAAATTAACTCCTAGAAGACCTTAACCTTCTGATCATCATCAGTTCAATCAATCAGACTCAGAAATCACAATCACAGTCACCCACCTCAGGCTCGGGCATTTTGAGCGACACAGCGGAGACCTCGTCACTCAGGGATATCGGCAGCTTGTTGGGCAGCACCATCACATTGCCGATCTGCTCCACAATGATGCGGCGCAGCAGATCGGAGAGTCCGGGCATGTCCATGAAGTCAATCACGCCCACCAGGTTGAAGTCAATGTTCGGGTTGTTGAGGAAGAAGATCTGCAGACCGCCCACCAGCGGCATGGAGCGTATCAGTGGCTTCATCACCACACGCACCCAGCCGTGGATCTGGAAGTCCTTGATGCCGCCCTTCATGCCGCCCAGATAGAAGTTGATGTCGCAGTCGCTGGCATAGAACAGGTCCAGGTCCATTATGATCTCGTTGCGGTCCACATTCTTGTCGTAGATCTTCACGCCGCCAATGCGTGGCGGAATCGTGCCCAGTATGATCCTATCGAAGCGGAAGCCGTTCATCTTGTACTGCGACAGGGCCAATGCGACATTTGGCTCGATTGTCTCCTTGACCAGAGTGCGGGCAAAGTGATTGGCATTGGGCCAGACCTGCTTCAGAATCTATAGCAGAGGGAGGCCTCAGGTGAGAAATAAATCATGTCAGACTTAAGGTCAAAAGTTTACCTTGTTCAGCCACTCGGCGCGCTCCACATCCGGGAAGTAGACCCAGGCGGGCAGCTCGTCGATGCGGGCCAGAATCACGTCCTTTTCGTTGGCCAGAGCCGAGGCCTTGGCAATATCGCGCTTCTTCTCCGACGTCTTGGCCAGCTGATCCCGCGCCACCGACAATATAACGGGCGCTATAAGCCAGGCGACGGACCAGCCCATATATCCCACTAGATATATGGAACCCACGATGGCCACCTTCTTGCCCAACGAGTAGATGACGGAGAAGATGCTGTCCTCATTGCTGGTGCTCGGCTTTGCCACAGCTGTGCTGTCACTGCCAGCATTTGGTGTTGTTGTTGTCGCTGTTGTTGTTGTTGCTGGCGCTGCAGTTGCCGTGGGCGTGGCAGTTGTCGCAGCAGGCGTCTCATTCATTTTGGGCAGCTCGGCGAGCGGCACAATTGGCTCGTCCCGATCTGAGTCTGGCGGCACCACGAAATCGGCCAACGGAACAGTCGGCTCAGCTGCGTTCGTATCGCTGGAGAGAGAAGCAGAAACAACAATAAAAAAGAAATAATTAGAATATTTTCGATTGCATTAGCTTGAGACCAGCTGATTCCTTAGCACTGCCGGCACATTGAATGATGTCATCGCTAGCCGACTTTATGGAGAGTGTAAAAACCTGGTGCCGGCTAAAAATTGTATTTTCTGTATACAAATTGTGTTTGTCTAGCTGTTGTTTTCACATTATATTGCTGCGCATTACTCATACGCCGCGTGGGCCTAGCGAATTGACACCGTTTTTATTCAAGCACTTTCCACTCGCCATTGCCAATTGGCAGTAAGAAGAGAGGCTGAACGAGTTGGTTCTTAATATGCATATATAGTTGGGTATATGGATTTTGGGATGATATTTGGGTCATAAGCTATAAGAAATCTACGTTAGATGAGTCCTGGCATTAAAAAAAAAAAAAAAAAATTAATATATCTTTCTAAAAAAAAAAACCCACAACAACCCCCCCTTACACCCCACCCCCCCCACCCCCCCCCCCAAACACCACTCAAAAAAAAAAAAAAAAAAACAATTTTTTATAATAAATTTTCCAAAACTACCCCATCCCCCCCCCCCCCCCCCCTTCTTCCAATTTTAATAAAATCTAATTTTTTCCAGTTCATTCATAACTTATGTCACCAAGTCACTTAGAGAAAATCATATATAAAATAAAATCAATTTATGATTCATGCAACCAATATGCATTTGTGATATTTGATTGACATTGCGCTCTGTCCCAGTAGAGCAAAATAATATAACATCATTATTCATTTTCCATTATAACCGGAACATATCAATTTGGTCGGTCTGCATGTCGAAGGCCCCTAGAGAAGTCTCGGCACTCAGCCTTAACGATTCCTAAATACTCAATGAGCTGGAATCGTAGTAGAAATGACAGCGCCTCCTTTTGAAGCTCATCACGAATTCTAGACTCTTGGGTAAATTTACATCTCGATGTTTGCCAGCGCCCTGTGTTTGCTTTCTGTTTTTGTTTATCTTATTCATTTGTTGCTTTGCTTGGGGTAATTTTCGTGGCGCCTTGGCTGAAATATTCATTTGGTTGGAAACTTTTGCAATTATATCAACTTGCGGATAAATTGAAAGAAGCTTTTGCCTTAACGATTTAACAATGAGTTGAGCCCTGCTTAGGATGGCAACAAGCCAACAACAAGATAAATATTTTATTTGGTAGCTAGGCGTCGACAGAGCTTTGCTCACGAAGCTCGTCATTGGTCTGTGGGGCATGTGGCAATGTGGCAATGTATTTCGGCAGCTGGCCACCTGTTGCATGCCAGCAACATAAAAACAAACAAAAGAGAGAGTGAGACAGAAAAAGAGAGAGTGAGAGTCAAGTCTGACATAACTTTAATGCTGTCTGCCTTCAAAAGCTGTTCCATTGCCAAGAACTTGAACCCGCTTAACGACTATTCGCGTATTTGTTGTGTCGCTTCTTCTCATACACATTCTCTCTCGCTCTCTGTCTCACTCTCTCTGTGTGTAGAGGTAGAGAGCTCTCTTTCTCTGTCTATCTCTAATTGGCACCGCGTTGTTATAGAATGACGTCGTCGTCTGATTGTTGTT
Organism: Drosophila meridiana; assembly: GCA_035045185.1. Classification (NCBI taxonomy): domain Eukaryota; kingdom Metazoa; phylum Arthropoda; class Insecta; order Diptera; family Drosophilidae; genus Drosophila; species Drosophila meridiana. The sequence goes on along the minus strand of JAWNPF010000055.1, from coordinate 15,384,866 downwards.
GTTATTTATATATATACATATATACTATATACATATATTTATATATATAAATTGTTTCTATATTTGTCATATTTACTCTGTATTATATGGGCGCGACCCGCTTGGCCATGTGCGCAATCATCATAGATGTTTGTGAGTAATGAAAAAATTAAATAAATCAAATAATATTTAATTGTTGCTTCACCTCATTGTTTGTTATTGTGCGCTCTTCTTCTTCTTTGTTCTTTTCCAATTGTTTTTGTGCAATTTGTGTGTGCCGGAAAACTGAAAAATTTGTAGTAAAACATAAAAATGTGTTTAAAATTAATTAATCATAAAAGAAAGGAATTAAGAAATACGAATGTTTAGAAACCCATGTTGAACGAATTTAAGTAGTATATTTATATGGAAAAAATAAATCTATATAAATTAAAATAAATTAAAATGTTGAAAAGTTAATTCATATTTTAAGAATAAATTTTAAAAATATTTTTATAAAATTTTAATAAAATAAATATAATATTATGCAAATAAATAAAAAAGTAAAAATATTAATTAATATTTTTTTGAAAATTTTAAAAAATTATGTATATTTTTATAACTGTAAAAAAAATTCAAAAAATAAAAAATTATGGATAAAATAAAATCTTAGCTATATATAAATTAAAAAAAAAAAACTTTAAAATTATTTGAATCTTTATGAATTCATATGAAGAAAATGCGTAAAATAAAGTTTCTATTCCAGTGTAGAATAGGGGCTGAGAACTGTGAGTTGATAGAGTCCCCTATCATAATTATAAATATAATAAATGCAATTCAGTAAATGTGGTTGAATACCCGGTATTCAGATGACTTTCGTGAGTTCACAGTCAACATTTTGCGAATTTCTATTTTGCTATTTACTTGGGCGTTAGTTAATATATTATAAATATATACAGATATTGCAATGGACAAATATTTATGTATTTCTACAATATATACGCATATCTTAAGTCTTTATAGATGTGCTTGAACTAAATTATGTGGCGTTTCAAATACACACACACACACTCACACGCACAAACACACATGTAGAGCCATACACAAACACGTATCAGAGAGTATCTAAAATTGCTCTGTAGCCGTAGAGTATATACAAACTTGCCAATATGGAATACAACTTGTATATTTTTATCAAGTTCTAATTTTTCATTGATACAACAACAACAACAATAGCAACAAGAGCAGCAAAGTAAACAAAATACATTTGCTGTTTTGAAAACCGGATTCCGATTACGACAACAACAATTTCAACATTTTATTACGCACCCAAACAAAACTTTATAAACTCTATACGATTTTTATTTTGTTTGTTGTTTTTTTTTTTTTTTTCTGTTTCAACTGAGCTATTTAGAATTCTAATTTGTTATTGCAGATTGCGCGTCGCGTGTGTCGACTTGGCGTCGCGGCGACGTTTTGAAAACTGAACTGAAATTCTGAGCGTCAGCCACTAGAAGATTTTGGGCTTTGAGTGAAAGCTCTGCGCGGCGTTGAGCAAAAGCTCTGCCCAGCAGCCGGGCTGATGCGCTCAATGCTGTAGTTTCCATGGCGCCATGGGGTAGCCCTAGCACAACAGTCCCAGCCTGGGAGCAACAAAGCCGGAACACTGGTTAACACAAGAGGGCTATAAGCTGGATTAAGTGTGCATTAAGAATACATTTTAGATTGTTGTTGAATAATTAATAATTTTTATAGAATATCTATATATGAACAAAATAAAATAAAATAAATAAATACAATAATAAATAAATTAATATATTTATATAAAAAAAAATAAAAATTAACAATTATAAATAAAATTATTATTAAAGAATTTATTTATAATTTTTATGAAATATATTTATACGAAAAAAATAATAAAAATGTATATAAATAAATAAATAAAAAAAAAAAAAAACAAGTAAAAGTGCTCTAGTCGAGACTGCTCGACCTGGAGATACCCTGAGCCCTGTGAAGCGCATAAGGCGTGACAACCAAAAGATTACGTAATCTCCGTATGCATTTTATTATGTTTTCTAGTTAATGTATATAATTATAAACCTAACTATAAATTACTAAAAACACAACTCAGAGTTAGAAGTGAAGTGAAAGTGCTAGTCGGGCTTGCCTGACTAAAAAAAACCATTAACGCATTTACGGACTGCTAAAGTCTTTGATATTTGCACATATGAAGACTTTCTTGCATTTGATAAATAATCGTTATCTTAATGATCGTTAAAAAATTAATAATATTTAAATTTATATTTACATTAAATATACATTAAAAGTATAACTTTTACATTTCCGCTTAACATACTTGACAATTTTAGCACTTACCAACAGACAGAAGAGGAGAAGCGCCGAGCTCCACTGGACGACTGACTGACCAAGAGATGAAGAATGCGACTGAAGCTGCGTTGCAGCTGGTTTGCCTTTATATAGGGCAGCGACAGCTCCCCTCAAGTCAAGCTCAACTCTTGAGCTTCTTTGTGATTCAGTCTTCACAGTTGATCATTATGAGACCAAACAGAAGATGAGGAATACGACTGAGGCTGCGCTGCAGCAGCCTTGCCTTTATATAGGGCAGCGGCAGCTCCACTCAAGTCAAGCTGAACTCTTGAGCCTCTTTCTGTTCACGAGTCTCGATCATTAGGCGACCAATCAGAGCACTTTCTGCTGCTGCTGCTGCAAGAAGCAGCTCTTCTGATCTTCAGCTGCCTTTATATAGGGCAGCGAGGTCGAGCTCAACTGCTAAGCCTATCTGAGTCAGCGTAAGCTAAACTCTCTATCAGTTATCGACCAATCAGAGTATTTTCTGCTACCTCTGCTGCATACATATGCAAACTAACATCTCTTCTTCAGAACCTTAACTCTTTTTCTTCTTTGTGGTCTATTGATTAAATTTGAATATCGATAAATGTTGATAACAATCGAAATGGAATGAGTTATCGAAAATAATAAAATAAATAATTAAATAAATAATAATTAAAAATAACGGAATTTACTAAAGCTTTCAGCATTCGATTCGACTCAGCTCGTCGCCCTGATCAAGAATATATATACTTTTTTCTGCCTGTTACATACATTTAACAAAACCATTATACCCTGATTTTCCATTTTCAATGGGCTCAGGGTGAAAAAAATAAATATCTATGTGAAGAATTATATATAAAATTGTTTTTGGATAATTTATTTATAATTTTTATATAATATATATTTATTTGGAAAAAAAATGTTTATTATTATTTTATTGTGTTTTTAAATAAATAAAAAATGTATTGTGTATGTGAAGAATTGTTTTTTATAATAATAAAAAATAAAAAAAGAAATGAATAAGATAGAAAATGTGCTCACATTTTCTATCTTATTCATTTCATTTTTTATTTTTTATTATTATAAAAAACAATACTTGCTCAGTATACATAAAATTGTTTTCAAAAAAATTATTAATAATTTTATTGTTTATGTATATTTATATATTTTTTAAAATATATATTTATATGAAAATAATGAAAAGTTTAAAGATATAATTATTATTATTATAAAGAAGTCAATTTTCGTCCAATTTTATTTATCATGCCTATTACATTCTTAGCTTGTTGCACAGTGTTGTTATTAGTTAATTATACAGACAGCACCCAGCTGAACCGTTAATGGTTAATTGTAGCAATCTGTGCTATGGATAAGGCTGAATCCTTCGGCAGCTGATATCATACTTAAACTAGCTTTTGCGTGTTAAATGATGCCCATTTCGTGTGCCCACAAGAGCGAACTACAGTTAAGCTGCGGGATTAAGTGGGATGCTTTTCATAAATAACAAATATGCGCGCAACACTTGACGTATGAGTAATAATCGTGGCATATGCATTTATAATGCCAACAGCAGATTAAAAGGTAAACAACGCGCCGCAAAAAAGCGCAAATCAAATGCAAACAGTCTACAGCTGGGGCCAACTTTAATATGGCCTTCAACACCCGCATCCGCACACACACACACACAGAAGCAGAGTTATACATGTGGATGCACATTGTTGGAGCTGGCCAGAAAGGTGGGCAAAAGGCTGGCAGGCAGGCAGGTAACGTTCGTTGTCGAAGGACGCACATTGTTGTTGCTGCTGCTGCTGCTGCTGCTGCAGGCAATGCCTGGAAAATGTTGCATCAAATGCCGCTCCTCGGGAATTTAAAATTTGCCAGCAATTTGAGTTGAGCCAACAGAGCAAATGCTTTGCATGCCTCGAGCTACGAAATTAGCGTCTGCCAATTAGGAATGCAATCTATGTGAAGTTACTTGGCCATGCTAACAGCTTTATGCAGGTACACAGGTGTGTTGATGAGGCATCAAATATAGAGAGAAGATATCCTTCCCTATTATATCTATAGATACCTATATATCTGCCCTATTATAAGTACATATATGTATATCAAAGTACATTCAGTTTTACTTTCTATTCATGTACATATACAGTTTTACTTTCTATTCTTATACATTCATTCTCCTACTCCATTCAATTAAAAACTTTTTATTAATCATAAAAATGACTGAAACATTTATTGTATTAACTATTCCTGTCACGCATTCGAGCGGCATGCGTGCTGCACTTGACGCGTTTGTATTGCTTTATAGATAATTGCTTTTTGTGGCCTTGATTCAGTTATCAGCAGCTCGGCCAAGCGCACGTGGCGTATGCATAACAATGAGAGAAAGAGAGAGCGAGAGAGAACTTGGAAAATCGAAGCCAAGATAGAACAATAAACTTGATGTTTGTCCACTGATTGTCGATTCGATGTAAACTAAGCGATTCACGAACCAGCACGCCATCAATCGGGGTCACAAGGTTGATGTCTGTGTGCGAGTGGAAGGCTTGGTAAACAAATCCTTTAAGACATCCTTCGATTTGTTGATTTCCTCTGAGTTGCTCTCGTGCAAATGACGTCATGTCTCGCTTTGATTTATGGACACGCAGTCAAGCAGATCGCATCGAATCTCAAATAAATTGTTACAAATTCTCAGGCAATTGCCATACGAAAGTCAGCTGAGGGCGTGGCAGCTGTGTGAAGCGCGACAGTTGGTCGACTGATTGCGTAGCCATAAACGACAGCAAATTGAGTTAATTAAGTGAATTACCCATGCACTATATGTGTACACACCGACAAGCTGATTATATTTAATAGCATTTCCTCCACGGCTGTGCTTGCGTTTAGCTGCTTGTCAAAGGAGTGTCCTTTTCGCCGCGCACAGCACTCAATTAGCGCTAGAACCGCTTGGGAATTGTAAAATGTAATTTGCGGACATAAATAGTTTATGAGTCATACGAACTTCAGTAGCGTAACTCAGTGGAGTGGGTGAAATGTAAAAGAAGAGACGTTGTAGGATATGTATATGGATATGCATTAGATATTTATAAATAGATATATCTATAAAGATTTATATAAGAATGATCAAGTATTAGATCTGTATCTTTATGCGCAGTCTAGCCAAACAATATCTTGCACTGCTAGTCTACTCAAGCTAGAACAAGATCAACAAATCATTGTCTAGAAATATATAATACTAATAATAAAGAAATATATTTGATAATCTGGGTTTATCTAAGATAAGCTCAGTTATAATCAGTTACAATCTTGGCTTACATAAGACCAAGTCAAATTCTCAGCTACTTCTCCTCTACTCAAGCAAGACTTCTCAGCTACTGCTACTCTAACTTAAGCAGGAATATTTCCTGCTCATCATAGGTATTGCCACCTGTTGTTTTGCTATTTCAGATGACCGCATAATAGCGTCATCGGCTTGGAAGCTGCCCCAAAACGTTGACCTTCGCTTGGCTCTCGTTGACCCACAAAGTCAACTTAAACAAGCGCTGTCAACCCCTTGCGAACGTAATGCAATTTACATTATGAAGCACGTTTCGAGTGTTTGGCACACACACACACACACACACACACACACACACACACACTCAAACACTCACTCATATATACACATCACATTCAATATTTAAAGAACTTTTCTGCCTGGCAAAGACGCCGGCGCTGTGGGGTTAAGCGTAAGCCTATTAAAGGATATGAGCCAGGATATGAAAAGCACTTCATTTTTGTTTATTTCTGTTCTTTTTATTTTCCGGAAAAACGTATGAAAATTAAAGTTGTGCTTTCGAGTTCGAGTAAGTGGGAGGTCGGGCTGCTCGTGCACGTCTGCTGATGATGTTTTCATAAAATGGCCGCAGGGATACATATAAAATATATGTAAAGCAAGCAAAAGTTGGAGCGCTAATGAAACCTGAGCCAGGCGAGCCGCACACTCGAGTGGCTCAAACGGCGGCCTATTAAATTAGCTACCAACTTCAAAGGGGGGCAGAAGCCACAGAGCAGAGGCGTGCGCTGCGAGGGGCTCTTATTAATAGACATTATTATCGCCTCAATCAGACGAAGCAAAGCCAAAGCCAAGGCAAACAGTCGCAATCGGAATGTTTTGCTTATGAATTAAACACAAGCATTCCTTTTGGTAGTCCCAATAAAAAAGCCATAAATTTGAAAGGAGCTGCGTGGGCGTGGACTCGGGGATTAGAAAGTTGGGCAGGCCATCAAGCACAGGTGCTGCGGGAAGTACTTCGGGAAAAAACACACAAAAAATAATGTAATAAGAGCGACGAACCACGCACGGAAATCGTCAGCAACGGCCAAGGAAACAATTAAGAATGGAAAGGTTCAAAATGATTGACTATGAGATACCACTTAAAGGGATAAGTTAAGAGGTACGACAAGGTAAGTCTTTTATTTGTTATATAATATAAAAATATAACAATTTTATTTCTACTAAAATTATTTTAGTTTATTAAAGAGATCATTGAGTATATAAACAAGGAATTGAATAAGCTGGAAATGGACAAGAAATATGCTAAGTAATTGAATAGAAGCACATAGTATACTATGTGTTATATGTATATGCTATACAATACTATATGGATGATATTTAGTAGTAGAAGAATGCTTTATCGTACTATATAAATAGTATGATATCCTAAATCTGAGCCCTCGGAAACTACATAAGTTACAGACTTGAAATTTTACACTCGTATATACCATACGGTGTCGATAATTCATTATATTTCTTTTTTATCGGCATTTATCGATAACTTGAAATCGTTTTTAAATAGTGGCTACTTGATAAACTGAATGATATTCTCAGTAGAAAAGTAAATTACAAAAATCATAATTCATTGCATGGACATTGCATACTTTTAGGGGAAGTTGAATGACCTTTCAATAAATTATTATATAATAATAATTACAATTTATACGAATTAAATAAAAATTATACTACTAAATTTTATTATAATTCACCATTAAGGCAATACTTCAATTATGAATCATAGCCAATAAAAAATGCAAAAACAACACTGTTAAATATATTTTTTATTAAAAGTTATGGTTTGAGTATTTATGTGTTTATTAAATCAAATATGTATTTATGTGTTTATTAAATTAAATATGAGTGCCAATTACAGTAGCTGTGAACACTAAGTAACTTTGTCCATTGTCAAAAAGTTGGAGCTCATGTCACATCCATATACTCGCTGACAGCGCGGACAACTGCAGAACTGTTCGCATTTGTCATGAGCCCAGAAATGGATACATGGCCAGCCGCAGCAATAACAACAATTGCTGCTAACAAAACACCGGGCCACGCCCACAGGGGGGGGGTGCTGCCTCACTTGATGCGCCCTTCAAATGTGGTTACACTTTAATTATGCCAGGCGTCAAGTGCAGAGGGGTGCAAAGGGTGGGCAAAAGGGGGCAAAACGGGGGCAGGCATGACAAAAAGTTCGTGAAATCCTTTCGCGCGTCATAAATGTCTGTTGTGGCGACTGTCTGTCTGACAGTCGGACTGCGAGTGTGTGTGTGTGTGTGAGTGTCTGATTGTGTCAGCTTTTGCTGTCAGGCTTTGTGCATGTCACGGCATTTGTGCGTTGACAACGTGGCGTATGCGTAACTTTTACAATGTTCACTTTAGAGTAAGACACACTCACACACACACACACACACCTCTATACACCTATAACAACCATAAACAGCAGCTTAAGCGATATCCAAGGACCGGACCCACCACTTAGAACTGCTGAATTTTTAATGTTGACTTGCAAATTTCACTTACAGTTTGGTAGGCGCTGCTGCCGCTGCTGCTGCTGCCACTTGAACAACAACAAAAGGTGACCGAGCAACAAAGCCGCACAAAGGATCCACAAATAAAGCCCAATTGCTGGTGACACTTTTATACTTTGTTTCTTTTTTTTTTTGGTTCACTTTTGCTTGGCTATTGATTCGAGCCGTTGGAAATTGTCAGCAAAAGAAAACGCGCGCCGAATTTCCCTGGCGGCGGGCGCAACAAAGCGACGCTAAAGCAACGAACGTGGCGCCTCGCACGCGTCTCGCACACGACTGAGCCGCAGTCGGAGGCAGCGTGCAACGAGACTCACTCAAGGCGCAGCGTGTGACCCAGTTTAGTTCAGCTGCAAAAGACTCAAAGAGAGTGAGTGACTGAGCGAGAGAGAGAGAGAGAGAGAGAGAGAGAGAGAGAGAGAGAGCGTGAGAGCTTTGAGCGCCATTTTGTAACGCAAGGTCGCATTTTGTTTACGTTCGTTGCTATTTTTGGCGCCAAAAAGACGAAACAACTGTTGCAGCAACATGCGCTAGGAGAGAGGGAGGCGTGTGAGTCTGTAAGTGTGTGTGAGTGTGTGTGCGAGTGCTTGAGGTCTATGATATACGTGAGTGGGTGCTATAAATATTTGCATATTAATCAAGTGCAGTCGCATCACTGCGTTTTATTCGGTTTAATTAAAATTTAATTGAATTAAAAGAAAAATATTTATAAATAAATAAATGGTATTTAGTGTATATAAAAAAATAATATTTAATATTTTTATTGTATTTTTTTTAATATAAAACAATTACAATTAGTTACACAAATTTGTAATGGATATATTAAACACTTAAGGCCAATTAAATTTTATGTATTCCCCACAAACGGCAAAGTTCGAGCATGCGCACAGTTTGAGAATCATTGTGCTTTGCTAAGTGGTCCGACCAAAGCATAAAGTTTGACAGCAACTGCCAAAGATATTTAGATTTTAGCTTTTAACGCAAAGCGTTTTTAACGGTTTGCATACATTTAAAAAAGATTTAAAAATTTTAAAAAATATATATTAATTGATTTATAAGATATTTAACAATTTTAAAATCATTTCTAAAATTTTTGGTTAATTAATCAAATCTTGTTTGTTTAACTTACCAAATTTACATTAGAATATTCTCTTAATAAAAAATAATATTATATTTTCTACCTTATTTAGTTTTAAATAAAATTCCTACTCTTATCTTAATTTTTAATCAAGTTCATCTGGCTCCTTAGCCAGGTTTTACTGTACTCTAATTGTAGTTTTGAGTTATAAAAAATTAAGCTGTTTTTTATTTATTAAATTTCGTCTTCTCTTCTTTTTAGGCTCTTTGCGGCTTGTTTCGAATTGGCCATCATCTTTTATGTGTCTGTGTGTGCCGCGCCATAAAAACGTCATTTCAATTGTTTCCACGCACAGGTAAATTCATTAAAATTTTAAAACCAAGTACAGTGCATAAAATAACATTGTACCCACGAGTTGACAGCATTTATAAGTCAACTCTATGTCAGCCGCTGACTATTTAATGGTTCCACCAAATATATTCTGTTTATTTTCGCCTCATATCACGAACATCAAAAAAACATTTTTAATAGCGTCATATTTTGCGTGCCAGTTTAGTTGACACTAAAAATAAATCAAATTGGGCTACACACAATATGTGTACAGATACACATATACATATATACAGATATATGT